>BMAW01017410.1:13470-30786 GCA_019974015.1 Nephila pilipes
TTTATAATTAATATATAATAAATTTAATTAAAATTATTATTAATCTAAAATTATTACTTATTAAAAAAATTACTTTCCTAATATCCTGGGCCGCGGTAGCCTGGTGGTCAAGGTCGTGGACTAGCGGCCGGCGGTTTTCGTTCAGTCGCGGGTTCGATCCTTGGCCGCCAAAGACCCACCGTGTAGCCGGGGCTGATGCACGTTAAATCTGTTCGGGGCCCAAAGTCCTCCCGTTGGCGTGGTGTGGATGTTAGGAGAGGGGGGTGCCAGCTCAGGTGTCGTCCTCGTCACTTGACCATGGTTCAAAATTACGAGGTCCGTCGCCAATAGCCCTCGTGTTGCTTCTAGTGCGACGTTAATAAAAACTAAACTAAATTCCTAATATCCTAAAACTAGATGTTACATAAATTATCTACATAATAATGGAAATTTAGGTAAAAAAAAAAAAAGCTTTGGACTGAAATGGAATATTGGCCAAAAAATTTAACCCGTGATTTTTAAAACAATATTTTCTTGAATTAAAATCAATATTTCAAAAACAGCAGTGCCAGTAATTTAAAATAATACGTAGAGTTAAATCTAGAGGAATAAATATAAAAATTTTCTTGCAGAACTCAAAATGCTTATCTTTCCATAAATAAAAGAAAATTACATTTATTTAATTTATTTGATATATTTTAATTAAATTTTTATTTCTATGAATCACAAACACTGGAATTGAATTAGTATATTTATTGAAATATGAAATTCAAAAAAAAAAAAAAAAAATGTATGATACTTGTTCGTAGTATTTTGGGCATATTATTTTCTATTTTCACTGATGACTTTTATTCTTCGATTCACTAATGGATGGTTGGTTATGTAAATTTAAAGCAATTACAGGAATCTGAAAGTTAACACAATCATACAGAGTTCTTAAATTTTTATATCGGTTTCTCTAGGATTGTGTTATAACTTAAATAATATATTTCTATACTTTCTTATTAAATTAAGTTCCAAATTCATATCACAATAATAAACAAGAAAAATATGTAAAATATTATTGATGGATGAGATTTGAATAAATTGAAGTTAAATTGTAATGATTAAAATGAAATATCACATTCCAATAAATTTCACATATATCAGAAATAGTTTTAAAACATCCTGATTTCCTGATGGTAAAGCATAAGAAATAGACTTTAGCAAACAAATAAAAAATCTGGTAGAAAATTAAGAGCATATTACAATTCAAAATTACAGGTGAAATATTTTCCACTTTTCACATTAAATATTCCGCATATTTTATTACATACATATATTTTATCGGATATTATTCCGCATATTTTATTACATACATATATTTTATCGGATATTATTCCGCATATATTATAAATTTTATTAGATACGAGTATTTTATTTTATTCATTTTTCGTATATAAAACTGATCATATAATATTTTTTTTTTATTTTTTTTTTTATTTTTAAGCACCAAATAAACTATATACTACGCGTAATTTATTTTTCTCACACACTTAATGTAGAAACTCATGCAATTATGGAAACCTTTTTTTATAAACAATATTTTGCTAAAAATTTCTGCCTTGAAAAGTGAAATGTTCTCAAATATTTTATTTAATAAATCCTACTTTTAACCTTTCACAGTAATCTGCTGCGTACTCTATTGTTGCAGTACTGAAAAAAAATGAACATCACACTTTGCGATCATTTTTGCTCTCTTTTAATGCTTCTTTGTATGTCAAGGCATTTTGGAGACGTGTTTTATAACTAAGCAAATAAAGATCCGTTTATTATATCTTTCTATCCTTAAAATTTTATAAATAAATAAAATTTCTGTAATGAGTAATCAAAAAGAAATATTTAGTTTTAAATAATTACGCTTAGAAGTAAAAAATACTAATTATCTGGTAAAACACTTAATATAAAAGCTTTTCAGAAATATATGGTTTAACGAAAGAGAAAAGAAACAGTGTTCGTATGTAGGCAACAGATTCTTTTAAATATCTATTAAACAATTCACATTTGATTGATACGAACTGAAGATTAATAGGACTGGTATAGACAAAAAAATTTAACATCTTAAGTATGATAATTGTTATAAAATATCGATTATGTGACAGATAAAAAGTGTCAGCATTGGTCCACTCCTTTACACCAGCGCATTTCTTTTGGCCCCACCAGTGGCCGAGCGTCGAAGCTCTTCGAACTGGAAAATGGAGACTCTTTTCGCTTATTTAGCAATTTCTTCATCGGGCTGGCTGCATGGGGTTTCCCTGGTTCCTCCATGTGTCACGAATGTGTGAGCTAGTTACCCTTCAAGATCCTCCAGGAGAGCACACGCCATGTTCTCACATCTGTTCAAATTTTTATGACTACAGAGGTTGGCATAGCGTTTTACTTCACACTTTTTTTTAATTTCAGACCTTAATTTGTTTGGCAATCCCTATTCAAAATTGTTTGTTGAAATGACAGATTTTTAAGATATTGTGTTTACTTTTCAAAAATGTACGCTGATCCATGCCCCTCTCCTATCAACGCACAACACATTTACCTCTTTATCCAATCTAGAGACAAAAGCAGATAGTCCCATTTTATAAAGGAATGTGAATAAAGGGATTGTCGCAATACTTCCCCGGGGTTGTCCAGAAGGATTATGACCGGAGTGAGATGAGAACGGACAGCCCTCAAGGGAGAAAGGTAGCTGACCTCCAAGTGGTGTTCCTCGGGCAACACTGCTGTTTAACCCTTTGAGGGGTGGTATATAAAAAACATAAAATTTTAGTTAAAATTCATCTGATGTGAATTAATAATGTAAAAAGGACACAATATCAAGCGGTAAAATTAATTTTTATTTATTTCCTGATTTTAAGACCCGGTATAAATAATATACCACCATCCCTCAAGAACATCTTATTTGTACACTCGTTGTTCCCTCGAAGTTCCTATATTCCTTCGAAGAAATAATTAATACTTTCATAAAAAGTAAATTATTTTAGTTAATTTGGGAAATATTAGGATCACAAAAGACATTTTTAAGAAATGAGAACTTTATGATGAATATTTATTTCTATGAGTGATAATTTATGCGAAAATGTGTTAATTAATTTAAGTATAACTTTTTTTATACATATATAATTTTTAGAATTCAATGATGTAACTACGTTATAAATTTAATAAACCAAATTTAGTAGAGAAGCCTGTGCAGTTTTATTCAAAGTAAGGCATATTTTTTATTGCATATACTGTAAAAATAATTTCTTTCTCACTTGTTTCTGAAGGTAACTCCAATCCATCAGAAGGGAGCTCTTTAAATTCTTTTTAGTAAACAGAAAATAGCAAGTAGCCCAACATCACAATATTAATCCATAGATTCGGATGTGCGATAAAGCTTTATCCACGTAATTTATATTTTGAATCTTTAATATTGGTTAGTCCGAATAAAATAATTTGATTGTCTCTTCTGTCCGCCTTTCTATTGAGAATAGAAAGCCAGACAGAAGAGGTTAGTGACTAATTAAATAATCACAGTGAAGAGGCGATTAAGTGAAAAAAAATTACTTTTTGAGTAGAAAAATATTTTAATGTATTTCCCGCCCAAAATGTAACAATTTAAAAAAGTTTCCTTTCTATAAAGTCAATTGCACATCATAAGATAAATATGAAAATGTCTCATATGAATCCAGGTACTGCTTTTTAGAAAAGCCAAGAACCAATAAAGATGCATAAATTTGCTTCAATCTGAAAATGTAATTTGAATACTATTAAAATCCATAAAACAAAAAAAATGAATTAAACTAGTCGAAGAAATGCTCAAGGATATGGAAAATAACTTTAAAAGCTTTTTATTGTATGCCTTAAAGAAGCTCTCGTCGAATGTAATAAAGGAAATTGCGACGCATCAGTTTCGTCAAAAATTAAAAGGAAATTATTCGCGTATCCCATTCTCTGATCTTCACGAACTTTAATTAGAAAAGAATTCCCCTCGAAGAAAATGATCGAGTCTCAATTTTACTTCGACGAAACAAAAATGTATCGTGAGATACCTATTAATTTGAAAGCATATTTTAAAATTGGATTGGGGAAGAATCGAAGGAGGAAATGGAATTTTTTAATTGATTATTAGTCAAAATTTAAATTGAAAGAATTCTATTTTATATGTATGTAAAAGTTTGTGCGAGTATGCATGTATGTGCGAGTATGTATGAATGCACGAGTATGCATGTATATGCGAGTATGTATATACCAGTATGTATGCATGCATACATGTATGTTCGAGTATGTATGTATGCGTACATGTACTAGTGCGTACGCATTCATGCATGTACAAGTATGTATGTGCTGGATAATCGACATAAATGTTTTCTAACTCAAAGGCAGTGTAGGGTATTGTACCGGTCATGACGAGAAATTTAGAAAACGAACATTTCAGATAATGTGCTCGAAATTTAATGAAAAATGCTAAAATTAGTATGATATCTCACCGGTAGGCTCCAGTACTGCACGCTAAAACATTACAAGTATTCTCCACAACTCTTTCCAATCACAAAATCTTATATTACACTCGCGGGCAGTGTTGCTTTCATCCATTCGTGGGTTTGGAGCCGCTTAAGCGGCTCTGACTCTTATAGCGGGGCTGATGCACATGAAATCTGTTGAAGTTCAAAGTCCTCGACAGATTTAAATTTGGAGAAGAAGGAGCTAGATCAGGTGTCGTCCTCGTTACTTGACCAATATTCAAAATTCCGTGGTCCGTTGCCTTCAGTCCTCGTGTTGATTCTCAGTGCAATGTTAATATAAAAATCCCAATCTAATATGTTCTTGGTAACATTGGCCAAGGGAGTGTTACATGGTCATCAATACCTTCTAAATTAGCCTTGAACTAAAAATGCCCCATAAGATCTGTATAAGTAAACTCTCAGGGTTTTGCGTGATACGAAAGTTTGGAGAGGGAGATGCTAGCTCAGGTGTCGTCCTCGTCACTTGACCGAGGTTCAAAATTACGAGGTCCGTCGCCAATAGCCCTCGTGTTGGCTCTAGTGCGACGTTAATGAAAACTATATTGAACTAAAAAAAAAACTAGCCTTAGTATAATGTTATCAAGTTAGTAAAACCGAGTGTCACATTGACAGACTTCCATAATAGCCCACTGACCGCAGTAACCGAGTGATCATGGTCGCTAGCTCGTAGCCAGCTTCATTTCAAACCAATTGTAAGTTCGAGTCCAGGTACTACTAAAGATAAGCGGTGTGGAAGGGGTGATACACATTAAACCTGCCGAGACTCCTAATCCTCACGTTGGCGTGATGTGGAAATTTAGAGTGGAGGATGCCAGACCAAGTGTCATCCTCGTTACTTATTGGGTTTCAGAATAACGAGGTCCATCGCCGAAAGTCCTCGTGTTGCTTCTAAGTAAAACGACAACTCGGGTGTAGTCTTCATCACTTGATTAAGGTTCAAAATAATGAGGTCATTCACCAATATTACACATGTTGCTTCTCAGGGAGATGATGATCAATTATTCAATCTATTTCAATGCAATAAAATGCACTAAGAAAAAAAGTTATGAAGTTTTCTACTAAATTACATTTGTTCAACCGATTTTTAAAAATACCTTTACGCATATTTTAAGGATTCGATTATGGGCTCTTTGGTAAAATGATATTTTAAAATATTTTCAAAAATCTAGGAGTGTGGAATTTATTATTTATTTAAAAATAATTATTTTTTTTGCTCTTTTGAATGTGCTTTATAGCCTTTAGGTAGATAAAATAATCAGGAAGAAAACCTAACATCCACAGGATTAACATAATTTTTACGTAATCAAAATGCCAGGTAGACAAGAATTTAAGCTTCGTGTACACTTTGCTAACCAACTGAATTTAATCTGTTTCAGTTCCCCTTTTTTTGAGCGAATGTCTTTTGTGGAATCAGCTCTCGAATTCGCAGCAAGAAAGTTTCATTGACATTCCCAAAATTCATAACTTTAACCGCTTAATAATTTTGTCAGTACCTCAAAAGGGGGATGGGGGGATTGATTTGCCCATATGTTGTCAATATGAGGGACTTAAATTTCCAAAGCACTTGTTTCTGTGACTATCATATATATATACCTCACATGGGTAACTTTTGGGGGGGGGGAGTAGATTGTCCCGTATGTTGCCAATATGAGGGCCTTAAATTTCAAAGCGGATGTGTGTTTCTGATTATCACATATATTTTATTTTATACTCTTACTATAAGGATTTGCTCGTAGGCTGCCAGTACAAGAGCCTTAAATTTTCAAAGCACTTGTTTCTGTGATTACTCAAAGATTTAGTCCGTGGAACAAATTTTCTCGTTCTTTTTTGGAAGGAATGGGGGATTGATTCGTTGTAAAACCTCCACTTTCAATTAAGTATGGTATATTACAGTTCATAAAAGTTTGTTTTCAGGAGGCTTAGAAAAAAATTATAAATTAATTAGCTGATTATGGAAAAATAATAATTGAACTTTCAAAGTTTAATTAATGTAACTTATATTTTTAAATATTTTAGAGTGAACCTCAAAATGGCTGACTCTCTTACAATATGAGCAGTAACTGTGCAAGTTCTGACCGTAGAAGCTGCGAATAATTACTAACTTAATCCCATCTTAAACTGCGAATCTTATCTTAAACTGTGAATAATTACTAACTAATCTGCAGATCAGTACAGATTTTCTGATGTTGGTGAAGTAAATTCAGATGATGATTTCGAAGAGACTCGGACATTTTGTTAAATTGATGTGAAAAATTATCCAATTGCTCCAACAAAGTTTCCATTTCTTGGCATTCCATCCATTCATTCATTGAGTGAAACGCCAAGTAAGTTTATTTTTCATACTAACCAATGTGAAAAAAGATGACATTTAAGGGTAAATAATAACTTTATTATTATTATGTATGTACTTAAGGGCCAATAAAGGATATTTTTACACATATTTTGTCCTTAAATACGATTTTCTTATCTGGCAACTGAAACCTAATGGTCATGGCCGCAGATTCACGGCTGACGTTATTTTCTCTGAGTCGTAGGTTCGAACCCTGATACCACTAAAGACCCGCCATATAGCGAGACTGATGAGCGTTAAATGTGATCGACGTCTCAAATCCTCCCTTAGGTGTGATGTGAAAGGCTGGAAAGAGAGGTGTCTTCACAGGAGTCATCCTCGTTATTTGGCCGCGATCAAAAATTACGAAGCCCATCGCCCATAGCCCTCGCGTTTCTTCTCAGTAGGATGTTGAAAGACAATCGTAATTTTCTCATGATTTCGGTAATTAAAAAAAATAGACATTTTGGTAACAAGTTTTTTAAAGGACTTGAACTGTTAAGGGGTTAACTATTTAGTGTCACCTCCTTCCCCTTTAAAAAACCGAACACATTATTTTCTTTCATTTTCTAGTCACGATCAAGGTTACGAATGAATTTTAAATGAGCACGAGGCATTAGTTAAGAATGATATATCATAAATATCTAGGTCTCGGTTTAACTGATAGGTGCTTTTAAAAAAAAAGCTTTATTTGTTTTTATCAGAAATACTAATAATATATTTCAATTTTTCTCACGCTTTTGTTACGCTCTACAACTCTCCGGCATTAAATTTCCAAAAGCTGCAATAAATGCCACAAAATCGCCTCTTTCTTCTTCGAGAAATAAGGGAAGAAAAAGTGTAGATAAAAATACTTTAAAAGAAGATGAAACAAAAGCTTCTGGAAAAAATTGAATGTCAAAAACAACAAAAGGCGGCGGTCCATCACATCTATTATGTCGAAGATGGATGTCAGACAGGAGTTATAAATAACAGGGGAAAGTTGTGTGTAGTTGCAATCATCCAACCACAAAAAATACTCTCATTTTTTGATTGAAGACCAACTGACAGACCACGTCCATTGTTTACGCACGTAGTTTTATTAATTGTACTTTCCAAAAACAAACTTAAACAATGCTTATAACTCATGATTTTGATATTTAATAATTTGAAGAATTCAAAGAGAGCATGAATCATTAGCATTCCTGGACAAATGTAGGTCACGGTGCCTTTTGTAAAGCATGTAGAGATATCGTAAATATTCAATTATTTCTAAGAAATAAGTGAGATATCTGCCCAAAATTTATTCTCAATATTAATTGATCTTTATATAAATAATATTGAAAATTACGATTATTCACGTTGATTTATTTGTGAACCGACTCTCAATGAATAAATTATTAAGTTTAAGTCATTTTTGATAGCGCAAAATCTTCTAATCTAAAGGAGTTTCCCGATTGTAATGAAATTTTGTATGCAGAGACATTTGGACGGAAAATGCAAATGATTAACATTTGGTGCCCAGTGGATGAATAGCGAGAGCTGCAGTGCATCGGAACGGCGCTCTCAGCAGGTGTATATAAGAAGCGATTATCAATCTGATGGTCAAATTTTGTCTTGCATTGCGATTTAGGATACCTTTCAACGAATGAAAAAAGGCCTCTCCGCAGGAATCCAGCAAATTATGAGCAACCTTCACAGTTTGAAAGAGGTCGTAAGATTGGATTGAAAGAGGCAGGTTGGGCAAATCGGAGAATCGCTCGTCAAATAGGTCGAAGCGATGCTGCGATTAGAAGATGCTGGCAAGAATGGTTGGACAATGGCAGATTTCAGCGTCATGATGGTAGCGATCGACAGATTACAGTGGTGCTTGGCTTGATCAGGTTAGAATGATACTGACTGGGGACGTATTGTGTTCAGCGACGAATCCCTCTTTCAACTGTGTCTTGACGATCATCGAAGACGTGTCTGGAAGCTCCCAGGGCATTGGGCTTTCAGTATTGCACGTGACAAAGGCCCTTAACCAGGAGTTATGGTCTGGGGTGTCATTTCCCTAGATAGCCTTTGGTCGTCATTAGAGGCACACTTACAGCACAGCGGTTCGTCGACGATATTCTGAGACCTGTTTTGCTACCGTTCCTTTTGCAGTATCCTGGTCTTATTTTTCAGAAAGATAATGCCAGACCATATATGGCACGTGTTGCTATGAACTGTCTTACAGCTTGTCAAACACTTCCTTAGCCAGCCTGATCCCTCTCCAATCGAGCATGTCTGGGTTATGACGGGAAGGAGACTGCATTTACTAGTGAATTTTGACGACCTAGCCCCACAATTGAAGGAAATTTGGTAAGAAATTGCGCAGGAGACCCTCAGGGAGTTTAGCACTCTATTCCATGTCGTGTGGCAGGTTACATCCAGAGTGGAGGTCATGCTAATAAGGGTCAACACCTTATTGAGGTCGTTACTTTGTAATTATGTAACTCTGAAATAAATTATTCAATTTTTCTGAAATTTTAACCATTTTCTCTTCTGTACATAATTTTCCAATCTGCCAATTTTTTCTCCATCGGACAACACCTTCTTGCTGAGCTTTTTTTGTTTTTGTTTTTTTTTTTTGTTTTAGGGTGTAATAGAAATTAAATAATGGCTGTAATGTTTGGGGCTAATTATGAGTTTACTTAAATAAGTTAAATGAAATTTTAAAGTTCAACATTTATAAAATTTATATACCTCTTTTGAGAGAGATGATGGATGTGGCACTCTGACTTAAAATCGCTTTTTTCATTAACGCTCTAATTTGTGAAGAGTTTTTTAAGTTAAAATGTTATGTGTTATAACGTGAATGCTTATGTGTTTTTGTATCAAAACTAATGTGAATGTATCTGTGGCAAATATGGCAAACGTTCTTATTTAAATGGATCGCCGTGAGAGGAGAATGACAAAGAGAATTTTTTCAAGCGTCTTTTTCCAAATTTAACAGGTTATAGCTCTGGAATTTTTGTGTACAATGACCTGCGGGTGCTTCATTTGTGATTTGAAAGAGAATAACCGGGACCATAGAAAATTAACAATTGCTGTTGGAGTATCATGGAATGTCATGTATCATTTGGATTCAGGAGGACGTAGATTGAAGTAATCCACAGTATCATGAAGCTTTAATAATAATCCTGGATTTTTATAAAGTTTAATTATTACTAAAAATAATTGAGATCGAAACTCAATTTTTTTTATTATTCTTAAGATTTCTTTACATATTCTTCCTCCAGAGTTATACATTTCTTCCAGCATTTCTTAACATTTCAAGAGCAGTCATTATAGAACTCAGCAGATTGAATTCTATCTTCTTCGTGTGTAATGTTACTTCAATCTACGTTTTCTCGAAACCAAACAAATCAACTTGAATTACTGTAATTTACAATACATTATGTACATAAGAATAAATTACATACAGAATAAATTTTATCCAGATATCATGATTACTTTTCAGTTATATTTAAAGCTTTGCAAAACCCTCTCGTAATTGTAGATGTCGAAAAAAATATGTATTAAAGTTATGTACATAATTTAACACATTATTGGAAAAATAATGTCGAATCACTGGTAGTACCTTAAAGCAAAAATTTCCAATTTACCGGGATTGCAATCCTTAATACTTATAACAGATGGAAACTGAGAAATAATTGCTTCTGGCATACATTTTGGCAGATTTTACTTTTTGAGTAAAAATTTACATAATATTTTATTTCAAACTGACGTGTAAAATATGTAAATTAGCTTAATCAGTACAATTTGAAATTAAATACTCATTTTAACTAAAATTTAATTTTTAAAATGTTTTCTTTTCTCAGTCGGATGATACTTTTCTTCACTTCTAAAGTAAAATATTACCCTCTTTATCTTAGAATTAGTTCATATTTTAAAATAATTTTAAAAAATAATAATAATTATAATTTCAGTTTTAAAGACATACTTTTGTAAGAGTAAAAAATATACTTTTGAAAATTTAGAAATTTATTAGTTTCTGGCTTTTTTTTTTTTTTTTTTTTTGTATTTTTATAAAAACGCCTGCACTTCCTACAAAGGAATCCCGATTCATTTACTGAAAAACAACACATGAGCAATTACAGTATTAGTGAATTTTGAAACAGTGAATTTTTGAAATCTTCTTTAGTGTTCTTTCTTAGTCATACTTTATAATACAATAAAAAAGACATTTTAGGTTCACAATTCTTTCTTTTTTCTATTCCTGACAAGTCTTGAACTTCAAAAGATATTTTATATATAAATTTATATCCACTCATAAAAGATTTTTATTTGCTCTTTTTATATATTTCAGACGAAACAATGCGTGATTCACAAACTTTACCTACGTATAATGTATAAATTACATATTTTCACACTCGTATGAATTTCTAAATTTTTGAATAGACATTTATCAAAATTTTGATTCAAAAATAAATTATTAATTGTAAAAATGAAATATTCATTCGAATAGATTCTTAATTAGAAATTTATATATCTAAGATAAAAAAAAATATTTGTTACTCATCTCTAAATATTCTATGCAGTAGAGATGCATATCTCACCTTGTCAAATCTTAAGTTATTGCATTTGAAAAAGGAGAAAACAATTTTCAGTTGCGATAATAATAAATGCTGATAATCTCAAAACACTTTAGAAATTTTTAATAAGTCTTTGAAATTGTTACAATCTGGCGTCGGTATGTGTATTACTTATAATCACTGCATAAATATCAGTTCTAAAATGTTTATCAAATTTATTTGATTTTGTATAAGTAATATCAATGTAAATTAATAATGTGGAGTGTTTATTTAGTCAAGTGTTTAACCAAATGTTATATAGGAGAATTTTTCTTATCTTAATAACTTTGAACAGTAGGACTGGAGTAACCGGATTCGATTCCAGTGGACTTTTGGTGATAGAATCCGATCCGATTCAGTACGTCGCCTCTTAGTTGCTAGTAATTCCTCTTTGTCTTTTTTTACCTCTAATTTTTTTATTCTCAATCTCTCTAACTAATACACTATATTTCTAGACTAGTAATGCTAATTTACATAAGTCTCGTTTCTTTCACAAGGCGAGGTTTTAAATCAAACACCGAAATCACGTAACCTGGAGGAAAGTAAAGAGGAAAGCATGTGAGAACTCGTTACAAGAGAATTGAAATAGTTTTGCTCAACTAAATCATGTAGAATTGCTCATAAAATACGATTCTTTCGTTTTCAACTGCTAACGAACAGTTATTAGAATTATAAAAACCTCTTCGAAACTAAAGAACTGGGCATATGAGTAATAATCAGCTATATAAGTCTTAGATAAAAATTATTTTATACAAATTTAAAAATTATGTTTACTTTGAAAATTACTTTATGATATTTCTGTTATCAGTTATACAGAACGATTATTATAATTTTAAACATTCTTCAACCAAAGAAAACGGACAGTCAAATAAAATTAACTGCTTAAGTCTTAAATAAAACTTGTGGTTAAAGTTATTTTGAAACCTTTTATATAAAATAATTATTCTACTTTGAAAATTATACCATGTTGTGTCTGTTATGATTTTTTGACGATAGATTATTAAGATATCGCATGTTTTTCAAGCCTTTAAACTAGGTATCCAAATAATAGACATCTTCTTGAGTTTTAGATAAAAATAACTTTATAAAATTTTACAAATCATTTTATTTTGAAAAGTACTCTGCGATTCTTATGCTCTTAATAGATGATGAATAATAATTAATATGCAAACATTTTTTTAAAATTTTGAAATTGGGCACACCATTAATAACTGACTGCCTAAGTCTTTCACAAAAACAATTTTTGAATTGTTTTGTAAAGATTTTAAAAAGTTATTTTAATTTGCAAAATACTCTACTATTTTTCTGTTCTGATTTGTTGTCGGGCAATTATTAAAATATAACATGTTTTTCAACGTCTGTAAAATAGATCTTCAAATAATAATCTGCTTTCTGTGTCTTTGATAATATTTATTTTTAAGGCTGAATTATTTTGAGCAGTTAAACCTGTTTAACTCTTAATGCAATAGTTGGTCATGATATATATTTAGAATGAAATAATATAGTACAATTTAACTGGCTGTGAAATTTGAATGTGTTACTGTAATGACCGTAAACTAATTTTCCCTATTTAGGTAGCATTAACAATTGCCAAATGAACTGTAACAGAATAGATATCAGAGCTTCTTCCTTGAGACACTTTAATAGATACAAATGTAATGTAGGTTAACTAAGTAAAACATCGAAAATAACTCTCATTTATTTTTACAGAAAACAATCAGTGAGACAGTTTTGTGAATAAATGTTGTAAGAATTTAACTGCAACATATTTTTTTTTTATAAAAGCATGTTTTCCTCCTTTTTATTTTTCATTCATTTATTCTTTTTAAATTTCATTTTTTATCTTTTTACCGTATGGACATAAAAATAACCACAAGTATGTTTTTACAAAAATAGGAATGTTATAATTGCAGTATTGAAAATTCTTACGAACAATTACGATACAATATTTATAAGTTATTAAATGGGAATAATAGAAGTATAATTTCATTTTACAAACACATAACAAACTGATCATTAATCGCAATTTTTAGGCATCTAGTTGTCTAGATTTACTATTTATTTTCGATAAATTTTTACTTAGGCTTACATTTAATCTCTAATTAAGAAACTAACTATTAACTAACTAATTATTAAAGGAAAATAAAATAAAAATAAATATTGTTAGATCACTTTGTTGGATTTTTTTATGTTCGTTTTTAATTTAACACCAAGAATGCCTTTGTTGTGTGTTATGAAAACAATGAAATAAGTGTCGTATTAATTGGTTATTAACCTACTTTATAGGCTCCATTTTTAAAATTACTAAATATTTAAGATTTCTTTTCGAAAGTACTAAAGTAAATATTCTTTATAACATATTGTCAATCATATATGCTTGCCTTAAAAATCTTAGGATATGAATATATATATATATATATATATGCTCATAAATTCCATTTCTTCATTTGATGAAAAACTTTTTCCTTTAAATACATCATTGAGCGGTGCAAATAAATGATAGTCCGGACTCCAATGTCGATGTTTCAATTTTGTTCAGAGAAGTTTGTTTATATACTGTTTCAAACTTTTCCGAAAGTTAACAGTGGTACACTGCACAGCCTTGTATCATGGGATCGCAATATGCAATGATCCAGATGACAGTAGCATTGCGTAAGAGATGTATAAATGGGCAGTACTTTGTCAGGTATTTTATTTGTGCAAAAGTGATTCATGTAAAAGGATCTCAGACGTTATGCCACCCGATGGGAATTAATAGACATTAAATAGACTGAATGATAAATGGAGCTAGATGTATAGGATATCACATTTCGGAAATAATGAGGAAATTCGACTTTCCTCGAACTACGGCTACAAGAATGCGCCGAGAATATGCAATTTCAGACATTACATAGACTACGTAGACGTCAAACACGTCTACTAGATGACAAAAACCAGCGACGTCTGCGTTAACAAGGGCGTGTCCATGATGACAGCACAGGGAAATTTGGTGTTGATGGAATAAGTCAGCAGAGGACTGACGCGAGAGTGCATTTACGAACAACATGCCAACTACTGTACTGCCTTTTCTGGACTCGTGAGCATATCAATTGGACACTAGATGACTGGAAAAACGTTGTTTTGTCAGATAAATCTTGATTCTAGTAGCTTAAAGTTAATGGTAAGGTTCGAGTGTGATGCAGGCTCTTCAAAACCATGGACCCAAGCTGTCAACGAGGCACTGTGCAAGATAGAGATGGCTCTATAATGGCAATTATATTTACATGATATGGACTGTGTTTTTGTCTTGAACCGAAGCAATCCTTTTCTGGAAATGGTTATGCTTTTCTATTCAGACACCATTTGCAATCATTCATGGACTTCAACTACTCAGACAACGAAGGAGTTTTTTGGTATGGCTATGCACCAAATCATTGGTGACTTTCTTGGAGTCTAAAGTATTTCAGTGGCGTAGTGTGGAAATTAGTAGGGGGTGCCAGCTCGTTCTACATGACCGAGATTCATAATTACGAGGTCTGTGGCCATTAATTCTATTGCCAAAACAAACCAATCCTTGAAGAACAGTCTGAAGAATTCCAACGAATGATTTGGTCACCTAAATCACCAGATATGAATCCCATTGAACATATATGTGACTTTGATCAAAAGGTCGGTTCTTGAAAAATCCTTCAATTATGAAAGGCTATAGAGGCAGAACGACTGAATATTTCTTTAAGGGCCTTCCAACGACTTATTGAGTAAAAGCCACCTGAAGTGGCATTTACTTCACTCACAAAAGAAGATTCTACACGATATTAGGATGAATCTCATGGCGTTTTGCACATCATAATATACGGCATTAATTATACGCCGGTCATGATGGAAATCGACGTATACAAAACACTGTGAATCCCAAAATACTACACTGAGAACTTTTCCTGCAGATAACGAATCAATAGTACACTGATAACATAGTATATCATGGAAATAATTGTTACTCTCTCTCTTTCTCTGTCCCTCTCTCTCTCACACAATATATATATATATATGTATTTATGCATGTATATATATATATGTGTGTGTGTGTGTGTGTATTTATATATATATATATATGTGGGTGTGGGTGTGTATGTATGTATATTATATATATACTAGCTGATACCAACCCGCTTCGCTGGGAAGACGATAATACTATATTTTGGAACCTAAACGTAAGATATCAAGAAAATCTTCAATTTTTAAGCGATTATGAAAATCTAAATTTGAAATTTTAGGAAATTGATTGTCTGTAATAATGGTTACACAGAACTTTTTAGTGCCATTTCGTTTATGTATATAGATTGTCCTGCGCGTGCTCTACTCAGTAAAAAGTCGTCATTTTAGTATTTTTCAAAATCCTGCTAAGTTTTGGAGCTAAATTACACTTTCACCAACCGTAAGTGTCCACGCTGATTTATTTCTATCGCACTGATTTACTTCTATCGCATTTACTGATTTATTTCTATCGTTTTCTATTTTCGACATGCGCGGAATTTCGCATGAAGAGCCCCAAATTCTTGCCAATCCTCCTGCAGCGCTTCAATATTAAATCATTTGGTATTTTTCCATTTAGCATGCGCAAATCTTCCCAAGTAAACTTAATTGGTGATAATACACAGTATACTTTAAAAAATATATATATTCCGTTTGGCGTCGGTCATGTCCTTTTTGGCGATAAAGTCACCAAAAATAACATAACCGATGGGCAAGAGTAAATTAACGGATGAAAATAACATTTTGGATAAGACTTCCGTAAAATGCGTTCTTAGTGAGCGTCTACATTGCAAAATGAGTAACTATGCTAAATTTCAAGTCAATCGGTTGAATAGTTTTAGAGATTTCGTGATGAGTCAGTCAGTGGTATTTCGCTTATATATATATGTATGTGCGTGTGTGTGTGTATGTTTGTGTGCGTGCTTTTGTGTGTGTGTGACATAAGCCGAAGAGATAAAGAAAAAGGTAAGTATAGGTTGACAAGCTGGAGTGTCGAAAACAGAGAAATATCGCTAAGGCGTTCCGAGGAAGCATGAACCATTTTTTGCAATCACGATAAGACCTAATGAGTGACAGGAAAATTCACAATTGTACCTCAATATAAATCCCGAACAAATTGAAAGAAAATAAGTCGCTAAAAGGGAATATTCTGATTGTATGAGTGGGATCGAATAGCCACGAGATGATCAATCTCTTCTCGGTTTTGTTTTTTCTTTCAAAATCTGTTGCATAAAATAATGTGTGAATGTGTCTTTTCTGTTTATTGCTTAAATGTTAAATAGAGACATACCAATTGTAGTGCTGAAAGTTTTAGAACACTGAAACTTCCATTGTATTTACGAGGTTTATTGAATAGTTTTATTTATTTATTTTGTAACAAATAAGTATCCAATATATTTGAATAACATTTATACTATATATTCCTTAATCTTTATGAAAATAATGTTGTAAATTACAGCTATTTATATTTGTTTGTTTGGTTTCAGGAAGACGCAGATTGAAGTAACCCGCAGTACAATAAATTTTTAATTATTATCCCGGCGTATCGTAAAGTTTTTATTATTACTTAAAATGATCAAGAAAGAAAAATAATTATTATTTCTTATACTTATGACTTCTCTGTATCGTCAACCCGCAGAGTTATACATTTATGAGAGTGTTTCTTGACCTTTTGAAGGTTATTTTTGTAAAAGTCAGTAGATTGAATTCAATCTACTTCACAGTGCGCGTTACTTCAATCTACGGCTTCCTGAAACCAAACCAATTAACATTAGTGGGTGTCATTTGATACATTATGAACATAAAGATCAAGTAATACTAGAACAAAACTTATCTACATATTAATAAGAAATAAGCGAGATGTCTATATAATTTTTTT
>BMAW01017410.1:31186-65926 GCA_019974015.1 Nephila pilipes
AAACATAACAGTCTATATTCTAAACATAATTATATTTTTTAAATTTGAGTTTAGTAAGAATTTTAAAAATTAAAATTTTATTATTTTATACAAATGTTACGCTATAAACTAAATTTTGCAAGTGTTTATTAGAAGAAAAAAAAAATGTCTTCACTGTATAGGAAATTATCTCAATTAGTAATGAGAAAAATATTAGCGCTATGGATGATGGAGATTTCGAAGAAAATGTGCAAGAATCCTCCCTCTCTTCAAACAAAAACACATTTTAGGAAAATCGCAAATACAAAACTTTTTCTCAATCGTGTGACAAACATTTGTTTATAATTTTAAAATTAAATTTATTTATCTTTCTATTGATAAAATTTTCATAAATAATACGTCTATAAAATCAGCAAAATGTCCCCTAACTTTTAAAAGACACATCACGTAGCGCAAAATTTAAAGCACTTTAGATCTCAAATCTTAACGATATTAACTTATAATGACGTGTTTTTTTTAAAAATGAAAAATGCATATTTTAATAAAACTTCAAGCGGTGGAGGGGTTTTTATTACATTTTCATTTTCTATTCAATCCAATTTTAAAGCACTTAGATTAATAACTTACTTTAAGCGTTGTTCCATACAACACTAAATAATGTCTTTTTTATTAATTTCAGAATCCCCCCAACTAATGTGCGTAGGCGGAAAAGGATTCTTAATATTCATTTTAATCTAAAGTGTCTGAACATAATTAATGAGACTACAGTCACTTTGTTTTCTTTACGAGTTTTACAAGAAAAATAATTTTTTTTAGTTTTTATTTTTCTTCTTTCTGTAGCCATGATTATATTTGTTTTAGAAGTCATGTTCTATATCTTAAAAAAAGAGTTCTTATGTAACTAACTTTTTAAATTTCTCCGACGGTAGTAAAAAAGAAAAAAAAAGGATTATACTAATTTCGTATTGAAAAAAATCTATTTTTGTTCGTTCTTAAAAAAATTACACTTTTATGCAGCAAATTTATCATTCTCACCCATATGTTTAATTTCATGAATAATGTAAATTTAAATTTTAGTTTTTTAAATCTAGAAAAATTATACCTAGTTTGCAATTTTTTTCCTAGGGGCTTCAACGGGGTCATTTCTACACCTAAATAAATATAAGTAAAAAAGAACATTTTTAATGAAACTTCCTTTTAAAGAAGGACTAATAGGTATAAAAATATTTTTTTACTGCAAAATAATATATAATTTATAAATGTCTAAGGCATTGAAATAAGGTGCCTAGGTAATTATCGATAAATTAAGTACCTTAGCTACTTATTTATATGAGGTCAAAAGAAGTATTAACACCTCAAGTATTTATAAATTATACATTATTTTACTACTTAAATTGTTATTTTATATTACTTAGTCCATCTTCAAATAAAGACTTGATTATAAGAATTATTTAACTTATACAGTAGTTTCTCTTCTAAAGAACACCTCCGAATAAAGGATACCTTTATGCTAGAGAGAGTTTTGTTGATCCCGGTCCTTTTGAATAGTATATGGATCTCTTTATAAAAGACAATTATTTAAAGAACAAAAGGTCTGGTCTAGTGGATGTCCCTTATTGGGAGGTATTAGTGTATTTATATTTAATTCTTTCAGTCTCGAAATTTAAGATTAAAGAGCAATTACGTGAGCTATAAGTGTGTGCGAAATTTCGACTAAATTGAGGAAAATCCGGGTTCAGCCAACCACACGTTAGGTCCTTCAATGCGTGAGCATACAATCGTTTCGTATTGCCATCGGAATATACATTTATGTGAAATTTCAACTGGATCGGATGATCGAAATTGGGTTAAGTTTCAATGCAATTTTTTATTTAAAAAGAAATACATGTAATACACAGTAAATTAAATAAAAGTTTGTAAAAAAACAGGACTCAAAAGTAACGGCAAGAGGAGGATGTATTCGGAAAACTCGTAAAAAACCCTTTGACCTTTTTGGAATAAATAGTGAATGTAAAAGAAGTAAATAAGTAATATGTAGCAGAAAATTATCCCAATACTTTTCTTTTATATATAACAATTTGGTAAATTATTATTTTATTATTTTTTTTTACAGATCTTCGTAAAATGTGATGAAATATTTTAATAAACACTTTTAAGTTATTTTGGATCTAACTATATACAAAATATTCTATTCACCATCTGTTATAAAATGCACCTGCTTGCATGGTTCTATTTTTGAAAGGTTTCGACATGTATTCCCTTGATCTTCAGTCAATATAAATAGCTTTTTCCTTTCTTCTTATATAATATAAATGTAAATAACGTTTTGATATAAATAGAAATATATTTTCCCTTTTTTTCTGAGCTTTAAATACATTGAATTTTCGAGAGATTTAAAAATGCTTGAAGAATGCAGATAGTTTAATGTCTTTTCAATGCAGTATATAATTATCTGTGTTTTCTTCAAACTCGTTTTTATTATTGTTATCTTTAAATGGTAACAAAAAAAATTCCTTGAATACAGAACTTTAAAAAACGAAAACTATTTTAAATGAGTCTCGAATACTTATCTCTTTTTCACATTAGTTCCACACACACAAAAGAATCCATTATATTTTTATTCTTATTAATATAAAAAGCATTTAGGAATGGCTTATTTATTTTCAGGAATCTAAAACTTTTCCTTGTCTCTATCTTTAGTTTTGAACATTCGAACGAATGATATGTAATTGAAGGAGTTTTTCTCTCTTCTTTCTGCATTCATTTATTCCTCTGGAATAATCATTCAGATTTATCTGGAGTTCATTAAATTTCTTTTCAAAAACATTCTGAACGATGATTTTTTTTATAAAGAAATATTTATAAATTACGCTTAAATTTAAACTTGAAATTAAGTTCAGAGACCCAGGCATCCTCGGGAGTTTTTTTTTTTTTTTCCTCATAAAAATTTAAAAATCTCGCAGATAAATAATCCACAAATTTTGACTGTAAAAAGTAATAAAATGCAATCATTAAAATGAAGATTGGTGTTATTATGAAATGTATTTCTTTCCTAATGTGAATGAATTCTGGACTTTGGCGATTGAGTTGCATGTTAATTAGCGTAATGATGAATGGTGATTTTTAGTTGAAAAATGAGGACTTGGCGTAAAAATAGAAACAGATTGAGTCTAAAAAATTTAGAAGCCAAGCTGAAGGTAAAACAGAGTTTTGGAATAAATTATTCGGAATTATATATTTTTTTTTCTTATCAAAGTTTAGTCCTTCTTAATTAAGTGGAATCAAGTGATATTAATTGATGATTTTTAGGGTACATATACATAAACACTTAACTCGATTATTTTTGCTATCTTTTATTAAATACATTTTAAATGGCTAGTTAGTGAATGAGGGAGTATTAACATTGCACTCAGAAGCAACACGAGGGCAATCAGCGACGAAGCTCATAATTTTGAACCTTTGTCAAGTAACGACACCTGAGCTGACACTTCCCTCTAAATTTCCACACCACGTCAACGGGAGGACATGGGTCTCGACCACATTTAACGTGCATCAGCCCCGTGACATGGTGGGCCTATACTCGTAGTGGCATGAGGCTCAAATCTGCAACTCGAGGAACAACACCGAATGCAAGCATGCGACCGTGACCTTTAGACTACAGCGGCAACTTCTAAATGACTAAAACAAAATTTTGAAGAAAAAATACCATCTCAAAATCGTTAGTTGCAGAACTATTTTCGTAAGAAAATGCCCCCCCCCTTTTTTTTTTTGACCCCTTAAGGCCTAATTTGAAATCTTGAAACTTTAATTAGGGTGCATATTTTTAGACTTTACTCAGCGAATATGGCATTTTTTAGACAGCTGTGGTTTCCTTAAATTTGATAAATAGCATGACTTGACAATATCTTTGATGCTCTATAGAAACATCTATTTTTCCTTAACTTAATTTTAATTTATGATGTTAAATAATCAATTAAAATTGATTTTATTATCATTTCTAAGAAATACTATTATATAAATCCAACAAAAAGGTAACATTATATTTTTGGTTTTTGTTATTAATGCTCTTATTCAAATCTAATTCACAATATATTCAAAACTTTTCGGGACACCAGTTCGTAAAAAATATAAATGACGTTATATCTACGATACCAATATGATGATGTAACAATGATCTTCAGCTACGTGCATCAAGCAGTTTCAATTAATAATTAAGCGGGAATTAATCAAAAATATGATTAATTCCGACTTGGCAGCGTTCCTATACGTAAAGCGACGACAATGTAAGAATTGTGTAAAATACAATTTTATTAGAAAGAGAAAGTTAATAAATTAGGTATGCAAAAATAAGCAAAATAACCTGAAGACCAAAAATTTTATTTGTTGTTATATGGGCATGAATCTAATTTTGATTCTCATTCACTTCACTAACCGAAAAGGCATTTTTTAACTTTCAAAACCAGGCATAAAATGAAGATTTCAGAATATAGTGAAGTTATGTGATAATTCCGAGAATAAAAGAAGGTAGAAAAATAATAATCGCTAGCTTATAAGTGACATACTCAACATGGTCTAACCTTTCTTAGGTAAGCGCAGGCATCATGATCCTGAGGTACGCTAGTGGTATTTTTTTCTCAAATGGTTTACTGTCTTTGAAAAATACGGGTTGTAATGTTGGGCTATCCGCGAGCTTCTCTTTTGCTCATCGAGAACAATTTATAAAGTGAATTGCATAAAATTAAATCTCGACAAATGGAATGTAACCTACGGAAAGTAGATGAAGTAAGAAAACGTAATGAATGAAATTAAAGAAATGTTTATATAAGAGAAACCAAACTGAGCATAGAGAAAGTTGTAGTAGTTGACATGAGTAAACTTGCTTCCACAGCCATCGAACTGTTTAGAAGAAACTTCTAGAGTGAGTGAACATTGCCATATTCACTCAGAACTACCAGTGTTTAAGATCGAGTTCAATTGGACCTTAACAAGTGGGTGAGAGATTAATTTCATTATTATTCCGAGCGAGATTGTAGACGTGTTGAAGGTTGAATGGCTGAAAGTGAGAGAGAGAGAGAAAATATTGCAAATTCATAATCTGACGAAAATAAAAGGTTTTGACTTAATTTTGACTGTCTCATCTATACTCAGCAAGAGTTTCTATTGCTTTTACTTTCATTTAAGTGTAATTGCGCCTTTTAAAAAAGGTCAAAGGAGAAAAAGGAGAAAAAGAAAGGGAGTAGTTACAAAATGACCCGCCCCTGGATACCCAAACGATCTCAAAAGTTAAAAAGATGCGGAAGCATATACCTCCCTTCAATAGACTGGGATCAGCAGTTGCGAATTTAAAATTTGAAACACTACCATTTATATTTCGTATTAAATATTATATTGTGCATAAGTATATAACACGCCCGAAAAGAACAAAAATCGGTAAAGGTATTTTAATATTAGCAAAAGTAATAGCTAATGGATAACTGAAGCTTGTATCAGGAAGTTATCAAGCTAGTACAAAATTTAGTGACAAACAGCAACTTTCGAGTAACATAGTAGACATCAGTGCAAGCAAGGTTCAAGCATCCAGCAAACGGTCACGAGAACTCTGATCAGTTTATTCACGATAACGAAGGATCTGCTATTTCGAGATGTCTTCTACTCATCCAGGATGGACTCAGCCGATCGGACAGGAAATTCAATTTGGATAGTTGGCGGAGGATAGTAATAATATCACCAAAAAGCAAATTAATTATTTTCTTATTCTGCTGAGTTATTTTGATATTTGCTCTTGTAAAATACCGACACAACAAGTGCTCACACTCTCGCTATTTGCATATACGCACATGCAGAAATAAGATTTGTTCACATGCTGCTTCCTGCCTAGGTTAGAAGTTTATAACTAGCCACATATACTTCTCTCTACTTTCGACTCTTCTTATCAGTCAATTTTTATCTTTATTTTTTTAAATGTCTAGATCACATGTACACCTTGTTTGGCGCAATGTAGCTGAATCTGGCTATTGCTCTGTTGAACGCCGCATGAATTTTCTCATTCATTTTAAGTGACATACAATGGACAAATTATGAAAATATGTGAAATAGGTTCAGCAATGTGACAAGTGAAATTGAAGGGAAAAAAAATCTCGTTAGAATTTTGACCGATTGTGTCGAGTACAAAATCTCGAATTAAATATAATGATATTTATCGCGGGAAATCAAAATTAAATGTACTCGTACTAATAACTATATGTTTAGATTAGTTTACATATGTGTTTCGAATTTAAAACATACCTTTCATCATTCTTTAAATTTCTTTTATCTTAATGAATTCATTTTAAAGAAGGATTTCCTTACCAATGGAATATTTTCTCATGATACCAAACTCTCCTAGTAATAGCGTTTGTCTAAGACAAACTATTTGGGCTTTTCAACCGAATGAAGATAATTTACGTATAGTAATTTACTTTTTATGTCAATGACTTATTTTCTTTTTAAAGAAGTTCATGTCATTATCAGTATCCATATGTTCACTATTAACGTCAAATTTATGTATTACGTTCCTCCTTTCAACTAACACTTTGGGGACTTCAATTAAATTCAGTATTTCTCCAAATGAATGAAACGTGACTTATGTCTAATAGATTAGTGAAGTATGGTGAATAGATTTGATAAATTGCACTCATAAGCAGGAAGAATGTAACACGAAAGTTGAATATTAGTAGTGGAGAGTGGAGCTGTGAAGCTATAAACAGAGGAATATTGACCGTCTTCCCTAGCGTAAGAGTTTATCGGATCGTGACAAGAAAATATCTACTTAGGGTCAAGGACTCGTACCTTCATCTTTAAATCTTATAAGTAGGCAAACCTAATTACTTCGGTAAATTAAAAATTCGATTATTACATTAAACAGTAGATCAGACGCCTGCGGACTATTGCCACAGATATAGTAGGTTAGGCATAAAATTTTATTTACTTATAGATCTGAATTAAATATTTAATTATCATCTGTGAGTAACTTTCTATTCATTGGTCTTTTGCTTCACAGTTACTTTAGATAAGATTAAAAGTTGACAGTATTGGAAGTAATAATGGAGTGTTACAAAAACTTGAATTAATAATTTCTCCATATTGACGACACATTTTGCAAAACACAATTATTGGATCCAGATAAGTTAAATTCAATGCTACTACTGAATATTGGCACTTTTTATCATTTAGGCTAATTATTAATAAATACGTTATAATTCAAGAAATCTGCGAGGTTTTGTGGACAGAAACGTTTCCAAACTTGAATGCTATGGATATGGTTCTCTCAAAATTTGTAAATATCTTGTTAATATTACGGAATTTTCCGAGTTAAGTTCTTAAATCTGTACTGTAGTGTTTCTACCAATAAATCTAAGCTCGCAAACACAATCTTAATCCTGCGAAATTTTTCAAATTACTTTCTCAAATCTGGAATATAATGTTTCTCAAAAAACTCTGAAATTGCAAGCGTAATGTTAATCGTGAAATATTTTTTTGAAAATTTCATTCTGGTATCTATACTATAATGTTTCTACCAACAACTTTAAAATGAAATAGTAATATTAGTATGATGCAGAATTTTTCGAAAAAAATTTCTCAAATCAGGCTATAATACTTCTACCAACTCTAAATTCGCAAGCTTAATGTTGATTCTACTGAGGTTTTAGAATTACTTTTTCATATTTAGATTATAATGTTTCTCTACTAATAATTCTGAATACGCAAATGTAATGTTAATCCTACGCAGTTTCTCGAATTATTTTTTCTAATCTGAAATACAACATTCCTTCGAATGCAATAAAATGCATCCGAAGGAATGAAAAAAAGTTTCTATCTGTTTTCTCTTTTCAATTTGGTTTCCAAAATATTTTTGTGTCTATTTTAGTAGTTCGTCTGTGGATTTCATGATCTTCAAAAATATTTAAAAATACTTTTTAAAAATTGAAGAAAATTGCAATTAGAAACCTTATTTTTTTTTTAATTCTACGCAATGCATTGAATTAATTCCCAATGAGCATTACGGTTCAGATTTGAGGGAATTAAAAAAAAAAACCATAGTTTAGTTTAGTTTTT
The DNA here is from genome assembly GCA_019974015.1 of Nephila pilipes. NCBI lineage: Eukaryota > Metazoa > Arthropoda > Arachnida > Araneae > Nephilidae > Nephila > Nephila pilipes. Next base: position 39,260 of record BMAW01017410.1, read on the forward strand.
GTTACCGTTGCACTAAAAGCAACGCGATAGCTTTTGGCGACGGACCTCTTAATTATAAGCCTCGGTCAAATGACGAGGACGACACCTGAGCTGGCACCCCCTCTCCTAACTTCCACACCACTCCAATGGGAGTACTTTGGGCCCCGACAGATTTAGCGAACATCAGTCCCGGCTACACAGCGGGTCTTTAGAGACCAAGGCTCGAACCCGCAACTGAACGAAAACGCCGATCACGAAACCATGCCCACTATGCTATAACGGCCACACACACACACACAAACCCGTAAAAGTTAACATCCTGTTCAATTATTCAAAGGGTGTAGACGTGGGATATAAATCACGAGTCTTCGATTAAGATATGTCAGTCGCAATTTTAATCACACAGTTCGGAAAAATATCTATATTTGATTGACATTACATCGATTGTAATGAAAATCAAATCAAATAAAAATCAATGTAATGTATAAATGTGTAAACATGCCCATTCGTTTGAATTATGCATTACATTATAAATCAGTAGTCTCTAAATGGCAATGATGCGTGATAAGGCTTCAATGAACCATAGAGAAATTCAGACTTATTATTTATAATTTTAATATGGATTATACAAGTTTATTCTCGAAACTGTATTCGTTATCGGTGATTTTGGAATTAAAAAGGAACTTTCTATCGATGCAATCTCATGATATTGATTGGTACTTTATGGCAGCTTAAAATCAAAAATTCACACCTCTGTATTTCACATTTAGCAACAAACAATTAATTGGAATATGAAAGGGAAACAGTGAGAAATCGAACGAAGAATCCCTCCATCACTTAGGAGGCTATCCGCACTGCAATTGAGTCTGTACATCGTTGGGGTTGCTGCTTGTATCGCCGCGAGTTGGTCCTACTTCCTATTCATCCCCTGTATTTTTTTAGCTGTATTAAAATTATCTTCTTGGGAAAAATACAATAATTTTTTTATATATACTCATTCTCATTCTGTGTATCAATTTTCAGCTCACTGAACACATTCTTCTACAGTATTGATTTTTCTTAGTGGGATAGTATAAATATTTAAAATAATTCACTTTTTGTTATATTTCTTAAGAGGGCTACTTCATGTCACTATTTCCCTACCTCTATATTGTTAAAATTGACAAAGTTTAAGAGCACTTTCACAAAATTGACGGGTAGCGCAGTCACCAATTCTTTTGTGTGCGTTTATTGTATCGTTATTATAATTTTCATGAGAGCAATTTTTTCGTTATTTTTTTTAAAAAAATTAATCTGTAGAGAATCATACAAAAATTAGCAGCCTTATTGTCTATTTTAACACACAATCTTTAATAAAAAAAAATTGACGAATTCTCTCATAAAAATAAAAATGCAATAAATTCACACACAAAAAGTAGTTGCTGTAGAAGCAGTAATTTTTTTAAAAAAATGTTCCTTAAACTTGTAACTATATTTTTAACATTATGGAGATAGGGAAAACACTGAGTGAAGTAACCCCATTAAAATTTATTTTACATTCTAACTAAAAATGTTATGATTAAAATCATTTGTGTACTCCAAATAACGTTTCTGTTAAAAAAAAAAAAAAAAAGACGAACAGTTTTACCAAATATAATCAGTAAAATTATCTATCTAAAATTGCAAAACCATCATATTAACTTTGTTTGAGTTTAATCATAATAAATTTGTACGGCCTGCATTCTAACCTAATGAGTAAAGCTGACTAATTCTTATTGATTTTCTGAGTTGTTACAAAAGAAAATTCTTCGTTATATATTAACACACTTAATAGAGTCAATTGTGGTTTAATTTACATTCGATAACGAAACTGATTTTCCTTCTCCTTCGATTTTAAAATAGAAAAATATTAATTTTAGAGTAAAATCTTTCATTCCTTTTATAATAATTGTACGATGCGTATAATTTCAGGACATACATGGGTATTATATTTAAGAGGATCTAACAGGAAATTTTGGAATTTAAAAATAATCCAGATACATACATAAAATAAAGCTAAATATTAATAGAAAAAAGGTATCTTCTTTTAGATAATAATCTGTTATTTATATTCACCCTATTAAAGAGTCAATTTTAAAAAAATATATTGAAATATTGATTCAAAAAGGAAAATTCAAATATCACATATACCATTATAATGCGATATAAAGTCATTAAACTCTTCGTACTTTACCAAAATTTAACTAAAAGAAATATATTTCTCTGATTCCTCATGTCTTTTCAAAAGCTTTGATAAGAAAAAAAATCAATCATAAGTATTGCATTAAAATTTAAAATAAGTGCAATGAGAGAAGGAACAAAATTGTCCATTCTTCTTCCAATAGATGGCAGCACAAATATTTAATGTATTATTAAATATATGTATATTATTATTAACTTCATATATAGCTTATAAGAATGAAATCACTCTTGGTAAAGCCTTTCACTATTCATTTCTTAACATTCAATTCATTAAATTAAAAATTGATATTTCATAGTCAACAAATATATTTTTAAATGACATATTTTAATAATCTATTAAGCGTTAATCTACATGCAAATAAGAAGCAAAATAGTAATATAAAATTAATACAAAAGAAATGAAAAATAAAAATAAAAAAGATTGTAGATTAATAATAATAAAATCGTAGATTTAATCTTAAATTTTTGTTTCAGGACATATTTCACAATTTGTGATAAATTTGATAAGAGTTTTAATGATAATATTAAGTCTTCGGTCACCCCGCATTTTTGATCCCGTCAATTTCGCGAAATTTCTACTTTCCTGCTAAAACCTTAACTATTATATTTATTTGAATGCTATGACCTGAATCCGAAAGAAAGAAAAATAATAAGGATTTCTCCGAAAAAGAACATTTTCTTTCGTTTTGCATATTTAAATGATTTACTTGTGGGTTTTCCAACTTTTAAAATATTTTCAAATATTTTCAAAAATTGAGAATGGAAATGTAATTCCTCAGAAATCTTTCTAATTTGTGTACTTTCGAATGCACTTCATTGCGTTCAAAACAGTTCTAGATTTGAAGAGTAAAGTAAAAATTCCATCAGATTAACGTTATACGTTCACGAAATCAAAATGGCTGGTAGATGACAATTTTAATAAAAAAAAAAGTAAGATTACATTTTCATTTGAAATAATTTTCATGCATTAGTAGCATTGGGATGGATTATTTTAATATTTCTAACAGAATTGGGTTAAGTTAGAATTCGTTAGAATTGGGTTAAGTTTCTATTATATAAGTATTTATACAAAATATGCCCCTAACCTTTTAAAATTCTTCAAATATACTCGATGGTTTTAGAAAGAATAATTAAAGGGAAGTAAGAATCCAATGTCAATATTATTGAATACATAAATAATTATATTAGTAAGTGATCACGTTGTAACTGCACAATTATAACATCTCTTAAAATTTTATTTTTATAAATTAATCACTTTTCTTAGTATTTTGTACAAATGTGGCTTTGAATGTTATTTTTTACAAGTGGTATATTTACAAAATTTCTATTTTCATTCATTTTGAGGTCGTAAGTATAAATAAAAATCATGCAAAATTCTTCCAATTTTAAAAATTACATTTACAGAAATTTTCTTGTGGAGTAAGGTAAATTTTCGATTCCCATACATCTCATGGTCTTGAATGTTTAAAGCTAATGTTGAAATTTGGTTTTTTTTTATGTTCCGAACATAAGTATATTGTGCATTAGAATACGATAGCAATTAATCTGGAGGAGTGAAAAAGTGTTTATATTTGATAGCTATCTTTAACACATTACTCCCTCTATAATCTGGCACTTCACCTTTGCGGCCCTTCCAGATATCCTGCGTTTTTACACCGGTTGACAAGTTACAGAAAATTATTTTATGCCTTCTGTTTCAGTGAAATAATGCAGCATATCAATACAAATAGAAGTTTTAGTTATTTTATGTGCTTGGCACTTTATTTGCGAGTGCTGTGTTAAATTTTATTGAATAATATGTAGCTTTTTCAATTTCAATGCGTTATTATTAGTTATTTTCTAATAATCCGGCATTTTAGGTAATCCAGCAGCTCAATGGTCCGATTTCTGCCGTATTACCGAGAGAATATTGCAACTGAAAATAACAGTAATAATTTTTAATTTTATAAAAACGCAAAGGAAATTTTACAAAAATATATAAATAATTTCTAAAGACATAAACATAAATCACTTTCGAAAGTAGACGCAAAATAATATATTTCTTAAGAATTTTCAATTACATTACTTTATTATATCATAACTTAGATATATTTTTAAAGAAATAGTCCATAATTTTCAACAGGAGAAAATACTGACAGATTAGAAGTAGCAATGCTTGCACTGGTCATTTTATACTTAGCAAGTATTTCAAAATTTATTTGAAATTTTCGAAAAATAAATAGGTAAGAAAATACTTAGTTATATTTCGACAGCCTTTTTAATTTGTTCATGGGATTATTAGTTCATCAATTGATCTGAAAAAAAAATTTAAAATTTTTTGTCTTCAATTAATTCATAAAGAAAATAATCTTTAAATTATATTTTACTAAGTAATTTATCAAAAGTATTTAAGTTTATTTTTATTTTAATTACTATTTTATTTATTAAAATACATTTAATATTTTCCATTACATTTAAGTCTTAAATACACTGAAACTTGTATTTAAGTTTTAAATACAAGTTCCAGAGAATAGTGTGTGACCCTAAAATAAACTAATTAATTAAGGTAATTCAAACTGGCTGAACTTATTTTTAGATGAGAAAACAGAAACTACAATTTCCTTCCAAAATATAATAATGTAACGTTTTTTCAGTCAAAAAATATTTTCAAACCAAAGGATTATTTATTTATTAATTGTTATCATACATTCAAAGTAACAAAAAAAGGCATATTTTTAAGTAAAACTTCTAAAATCGAATAGTTTTTTATCTTTAAAAAATGAATAAGCTCTCGGCTTTTGGATTATTAAAACTAATTCTTTGTTCTCATATATTGAACAAATTTTTTGCTGGTTTACTTTTTGTCTTTATAGATTATTTGCGTGGGTGTGAAAAATTAATTTGTTATAATATTTTAAGCAAAGGGATTAGACAGAATTTGTGAGATTAAAATATTTTTTTATTTACACACAGAGTAATGAGCCGAGGTTTGATAATTTTTTTAATAGATATGTAATTAAAGGCCCTGAACAATAAAGTAATACGAAATTCTAGATCTTTATTTTTAAATATAAGATTATACAAAAAATTATCCATAATACTTCATCAAATTAATATTTTTAGATATCCATGACTAATTTGATTAATATCTGTTTAGTTTAATTTTCAATCTCTTTGAAAAAACAGTTTTTTCCTTATTTTATGTCTAATATAACTAATGAAAGTTAACATACGAAAAATTAAGTTTTAGATTTTCTTTTCTTTTGAGTTGTAAAACAATTTAATCTACTGTCTTTTGGTTTGCTTTGCAATGAAAACTAACTTATTATTTAATGTAGTTCGCACTTATTTTTAAAGATGTTTGTTTTGCAACTGCAGTTTTACTAATTTTTAAATTTGATAATATTTAGCACGAGAAAAGAAAAAAAGTTTTTTCCCCCATTTTTTTACTGAAAATAAATGTTTTTGATCAAACTCAAATTCATACTTTTTGGTTTTTGATTCAGAATAAAGGACACACTACATGCCAAAAGCTAAGAAACTAAAAGAGATATAAATTAGCTTAAAAATTAGGTATGTTTACAAAAACAAATATGCTTTTATTTCACCCTCATTATTTAATAATAACTTTAAAAAATCACAGTTAACCGCAAGAAATATAAAGCAAATTATATTTAAAAAAAGAAACAACTGAGACCTAATTTCGTCCCAAAATTTTGATAAATCCGGAATTTAGAGAAAATAAGATCAGATTAGATAGCAGTAGCTCTACCATTTCTTCTTATGACCTCAAAAATGCTCTTCTCCTTTGAGAGAATTAATTTGTGCACGATGTCTTCATCAATATTATACAATATTTTTCTATAACGGACTTCATTTCCGGAACATTGGATATAATTTGCTTGTTTTTATGAACGTCTCACTTAGAAGCAACGCGAAGGTTTTTAGCGACGGACTTCGTAATTCTGAACCTCGGTCAATTGACGAGGATCAAACCTGACCTAGGATTCCTTCCTCTTCAAACTTCCATACAACACCACGGGAGAACTTGGGACCCCAACCAGAATTAACGCGAATCAACCCCTCTACATAGCAAAGCATCAATGGCAACAAGGCTTGAGCCCACGACTATGACCATTAGGCTATCGTGGCCACTCCGTGACATAAGAGATTGACCTAAAATTTGCTCACACTTGACAAACAAGTATTCCTCGCTTTTTCTCCATAGGATGAAAACCTGAACCTCAGCGGACCAATTCAACACAAAGATGTGGGAGTGAAACCACTATTTCTCTGCGTTGGGCACATGGATAGAAATAATATCCAGCTGATATTGAAACTGTAGACCAGATAATGTTTCAGAAAATAGTAGAAAAGCATTCTGTAATGTGAATAGTCCTCTGATGTTCGATGACTACCGAGGAACTGTAAGAATATCTATAGATTGTAGGCGAATGAATCACAAACCGTGACTAGGCCACTGCCTTTCTACTGTTTGAAAAAATGTGATGCGGTTCTTTTTGAAGGTCATGCCAATAATTAACTCATTCATTGGGACCGTCAATTCCGTTTCGTCACTGAAGATGGCAGGATACCATTAGTCGTTATAATATGCCTGAGAATATGAACCCACTTTAATCTTTGAGATATATGACGTCGTTTCAAAGACAAGTTCTATTGCATTTTTTGATAAGTTGCTAGTCTTTGAATTCTCCAATCATCTATGAATCACTCAAAGTCTTGAGATTTTGCTTCATAGCTTTCTATTCTGGATAGTATTCGATAGATGCTGCATTTCCACTTATTCAGAATGGATGCAATATCGTAATAGACTTGTTTTCTGATTTGAATTTTCAAAATTCAGTAATCTCGTCCAGGGTAATTTGTTTATCCTACGGCACTTCGAATTTAAATACTTAGGTGTTGCACAGATATTCATGCTTCTTATTTTTCGCATCACTTGCAGTTGTCGATTTGTTATTCAAGAAAGGTGTCAATTTTTAGACTTTTGGTAAGCGTAATTTCTTGCCTTTTGTTTTTACTAAGTAGTTAAATGTATTTCTACTATAAATAATTCACTTAATTTACTACGACGGACCATTTAAACAAAAAATAAAGTTTATTAATTCCAAACTATGTTATATTGGATCGCGCACCTATATGCACACCCATTGGCAGTTCATACTAGTTCTACAATGGTTAGTTTTAATACTTATGTTATTGATTTTTTTGTTGTTGAAATTTTGAGTAATACAATATAATATGACATTCATCAAAGGAACAATATTAAGCATGTATTATAGTTAAATAAAAGTATTACGAGAAATCCCGAATATGATTCGTGATACTTTCAGTTTAAAAAGTATAGCTTGTTTAAAATAAACATCGCAAGTTGATAATTTACCAAACTCCTATCAGTGAGAAAACTAAAGTTAACGAGTGAGTTTTTTATACCCTATTACTCTGTAAAATATGCAAGAAAAAAAATAAGAAATATGCTTATTGATTGCGTGTATTGAATATCATTTAATTAAGTGTCCAAAGCAGTACAACTAACTATATTATAGAAAGAAAGAATAACAACGTAAAATAAGTTTATCAGAGTCATATACTTAGTCTCTTTGTTTTTAAGCCACGTTAAATGTCATCGTTTTCATTTATTGTTGACTTCCACACATTCTATCCATTTTAGTAACCCTTCCTTAGCGTACATACACATCTACTGCATATAGAGTACATATCCATTATAAATACTCTCTGGCGCCTTGCGAAACAGTTAACTGCAACCGACGCATGAGTCTAACAATCATTCCAATGTATAGCATTGTATATGTTTTATGCATATTTCGGCTAAGAATATCTTTTAGTTGTTACAGAAATGAAGGTAAAGATAATCGTGCGATGAGGCAACAGCGTTTACACAAACGTTTTGATTATAATTCCTTGTGTTATGCTGCTAAAACAAAATAAAAATTTATTTTTTCTCCAAAAAAAAGCTGAGGGGTGGCTGCCCCCCTCGCACCTTCTAATAGCCACCACTGCTTGCACTAATCGAAGGGTAATAAATTCTGGCACAAACTTACAAAAGAAATCGAAAAAGAAGCATTATTTCATAAAATATAAATTATTCAACACAATGATGGAAAAAAAAAAGAAATAGTAAAATATTTCTGGACGTCATGAAACCTCTAAACTGTTGATTTCATTCAATTCTCTCTATAGTTCAGAAAATATTGAAGGTCAAATTTACAATGGGAAAACGCCCAAGTTAAGAAGCCGTATAATAACTTAAAACATTTAATTATCATTCTACCTAAAATGCGGTATTCCAAAAAAAAAGGGGGGGGGGAATACTATTATTTGTTTACTATAGTTATATGACTCCAAAAGGGTTTCTTCGAATATCTTTGGGACTATTGACCGGATTAAAATAAAATTTGGTATCTAGGTATTCACATTCTTTTCTGTCTAATTCTGCAAATACATCGAAATTCATAGTGAAAAAGTTCTGGTTTAAAAGTTAATTAAATTTTTTCATAAAGTTAGTTAATTCCTTCATTGATGTCGTAACTTTTTCTTTATCAGCATTCGCATTGATTCTACTTTTGTCCACTTGCGATGAGAATTACGGAAGTTATTAAGTAATGGCGTTCTATTTTTATAACTACTTATATCCAATAGGGATGACAATACAAAAAAAAAGTATCCGTTTGAATACATTTATTACGAAACTTGAACTTAAGTTAAAAATAAAGATTTTTTAACTAAGTTTTTATTTAAAGTTGGAGAAAAAAAGTATAAAAATAATTTTTAGTGTAAAATAATACACAATTTATAAAAGTACAGGCGCTTAATAAACATACCTAGATAATTATTGATAAATTAAGTATCATAGCTACTTACTTATACATGAGATCAAAAGAAGTATTAATGCTTCAAGCTTTCGTAAATAATGTAAAATTTTTCATTTAAAAAAATTATTTTTATACCTTTGAGTCCATTTTTAAATTAAAGCTTGATTTTTTTTAAAAAATAGAAAATTAAGTCCCTCCCTAAGTTCATCACTGCTTCAGTACACCACAGTACTGTATAGTAATCAGAGACATACATAAATGCAAAATTTCAACTCGATCGAATAATAAAAAGAGAAATAAAATTCGAATACAAAATGCGAAGTCCGGGGCCCAAGGCACTCCTTAAATCCGTCACTGCTTTAACATAATATGATATTTTACTATTCATAGAATTTTATTGATTTTAAAACAACTTTTGAGTTACTTGCTATAGTCGACTTTGCCTCAATGCATTCTATAACACAATGCTGCAATGAGAAATAGTTCGTGACATTTTTCCCAGTTAAATGTCTCTTGAATTTCCGAAGCCTACGAATTTCGCTATAGTTTGAACCATGTACGTGAATGAATTAGATGTAAAAAGTATGTGGAATATTAGCGGAAATTACATAAAAATATGTTAATTGAAGATTTTTGGATATTAATAATACATATAAGCTGAAAAGTCTAATGAGGATCTTTCATTTTTAATTGTGTTTAATTTTTATTAATTAAATTGAGAAATTCGTATGAAAATATGCGCAAGATAGTTTTCGTATGAATAATATTTAAGAACCCTTTTCTTTATTCATATAAATAAAAAATATCATTATCTAGTTTCGAATGCAAAATTTAAATCTAATTTTCAAAAAAAAAAAATTATATTAAAAATAAATTAAAATATCGCACACACACATATATATATATATATATATTAAATAAAATATTTTTTTAAAATATTTTATATTAAACGTAAATTTTTATATTATATAAGCATATATTTTCCTATTAGATTTTTTTTTTTTTTTGCAATTTAATAATTATGATTTAACATTCTTTTCGAAAAAAATACATTCAATTCTCTATTTTAATAACTGAAGAAATAATAATCGGAAAAAAATATTTATTAAAAATGTTAACTATTGATTTTAAAGTTAAAGCGAATTTGCCAAAAAAGTAAATCCTTTCATAAAAATCGAAAATTCTAAACATTTTGAGCCTTCAAACATACCTCAGTATAAAAATACAATATTTCTTATGCATTTAGAGATCGTTATATATAACCTTATTATATTTTTAAAAAAATTCAGACGTTCCAATTTTACAAAATTATAATACATGCTGCCATCTATTATCTCTTTGAGGCATTTTCCGTTGCGAACATTAAATGTAATATTTTATGTATGCTGCCATCTATTATTCAACATATGTACTAATTTGCCTTTATTATTTAAAAAAAAAAATGGAATACCTTGTTTTGTTACCATTTCTCATATTCACTCTTGACTGTTTTTTATTTTTACTGTGAAAGAAAAGTTATTTAAAAAAAAGCATAAATTTGTTCCCTTCTGAATTGTTCTGTGTTTTGATCCATATAAGTAAACTGAAATGAAGCTTAATTAGAAAGAAAATGAAGTTTTGTAATTCATTATTGAGAATCTTTTTTTTCTAAACATTATGCTTAAGTTTTTTTTTTTTTAATATTCTGTCCACTCTTTTATTTGAAAGAAAAAAAAAATAGTTTAAAATAAACGCAATGAATTTTTAAAGGACTTTAATTAAAATGATGCATTTCGAAATTTCAAAAGGAAATTAAATTACAGTCATTTTCCTCGTGGAAACTAAAATTTCTACTTCTTAAGACATACGATGATTTTGGAAAGACTGCAGTAACTATTTATTCAAATGTGATTGGTATCAAAAAGTCTATGTTAGTTCAATGTTTTAGTAATGAAAAAAATTCACTAAACAAAATTTTCTCATCAGTATTAGTTCAGTTCTATAACAAAATGTTGTGTTTGATAAATTTAGAATTATTTGTAATTATTTTATTACGCACCATTAAAATTAATATGCTTTCTGTAAATTTGTTACTAATTATTTTTAAATTATTCTGAAATTGAATTGGTCAACTTAAATATGGATGAAATGTTTACCTTATATTCAAACATTTGAGGGGAAAAATGCATATTCTGATTTTATGTGGTCTCAATATTGATAAAATTAATTGTAATTTTGAGTATGGAATATGAGAAAATTGATATACACTGCTCTCTATGTGACTCAGCATTCGGCCTCTGTAATCTAAAAGTCATAGTTGCGAATTCGAGACCTGTGTTGTTTCCGTTGAGTCATGGTTTAGAATCCCGATACCGTCGCGCAGCGGGGCTGATACACATTGAATCTGTCAAAGTTCCAAATCCTCTCAAGTCAAAGTTTCTCGCCAATTCGCCCAAAAGATGAATTGGCGAGATTTGGGCGAATTGTTGATTTGTCAATTTTTGTGACACAACGAAAGTTTTCGAAAGTGTTGGAATCTTGTCGAAATCTCGACTGGGAGAAAAAGATAAGGATTTTTCCTGGATTTCCCCTTAATTTCCCTTCAGTCTCTCTTTCAAGTGTCAAATAATACTTTAAAGATTTGTCTGTAGTACGAACTAGTAATTGGTATTAAACGTCATTGAAGGTACTTTGACTATTATTACCAGTGGTGCAATAAATATCAATTTAGCAATTTATATTTAAATTTAAACTTGTTAATTTAACCAGAGAATAACAAAAAGTTTTAAAAGAGTCCCGAAAACTAGTACAATACTCCCTTTATGATACAGAACTTCGTCTTTCCGGTCCTGCGAATCATCCAGCGTTTTTTACACAGGCTGATAAGTCACAGAAAATTATTTTATACCTCCTACTGCAATGGAAGAATGTAAACCAGGGGTCAGAAACCTAGTTGCTTTGGTGTGCCAAACTAATCTACCAATATGATTCAGAATGCAGCATAGTTCGATTCCCGCAACAATGCATGGAGATTTAGGGAATAGAGGTCAAGAATACAGATTTAAAGTTTATTATATATTAGTTGTGCATCATTTAAAGGTATTTATTGACATAAAAAAATAATATAAATTATAACTATTCCTTCAACATAGTTAATGAATTAAAATTGTACATATATTATGCTTACTTATCTTTTAAAGATATTTATTAAAATAAAAAACAATAAACAACATAAAACATAAGTATTCCTTACAAATGGTTAAATAAAAAATTAAAATTTTAATGCGAACCTTGCCCCTGCATCAGTATCATAATACCAAGTGTATAATTTATGATTTTCTGTTTTACACGTGATTTTGAATGTTTAGTTATTAAAAAACTTTTTTGTGGACTCAAAATGTTTTTTCATATGAGGAAAGATTTGCTGACGCAGATATGTAGAACCAAAATTGGAAAGTGGAATCGCATGCAATTTTCTGCAAACAATTAACTCTCTCTGGTAATGACATCCAGCAGTTTAAAATAGCTGTCGATTTGTCGTTAGAGTTATCTTCCAGATTTTTTCATAATTCCGTAAATTTTCTTTTCCATAATTCTGAAGATGTTAGCTCAAGTTCCATTGCAAACTTATCAATTTCCATTAACTCACTAAATCTAAGTTGACGAATTGAATAGTTACTAATGGGTCTATTGAATCTGGTTTGATTAGGAAAGAAAATATAGGCATACAAGTTTCAAAGCCTTTGCATTTTTTTGGAAAATATCATCTTAAGCGCTTCAACGTAGATTTGAAGTCTTAGGTTGTCTATGATCGATGTATTTGCAAGCGCTTTAACATTTGGGAGAATATTTGTAGATATTAGTATTAATATCCCGAGAAAATATATTTAATTTTGTGGCAAAATCTTTCCAATATTCAAAAAGTTCAAACACTGTTTAGTCCTTTCCTTGCAATTCTAAGCTTAGTTTATTGAAATGTTTAGTAATATTAGACAAAACCATCAATTCGCATAACCATTTTTATATTTCAATTCAGGAAAATGTTGTTCCTTCTCATTAAGTAACACTTTAATGTGTTCCATATATGACACAAACTTATTCAAGACATTACTTCGACTAAGAAGTAATGTCTAACATATCATAATTTACATGGCGGTAAAAGAGGAGATCATTATATTCAATTTCCATTTCTTCCTAAGAGAAAGATATTGCCTGTGAAGAACGAGACACTACGAAATTAACTATTTTAACAACAGTGTTCATTACAAAAATTAAGCACTGTGACGAAATTTTGGCAGCTAAATTTTCCTGAAGTATTATGCAATGGAATTTCAATACTTTATGTCCAATATGATTGTTAAGAAGTTTGACAAATTATTTTCCCTTTTCCAAACATTGCAGAAGCATCATCATTAGCCACTCAAAATATTCCATTTTTATATTAATGTTTTTACTTTCAAAATAATTTATAAATATCCTGTTCCTTAGTTGCCCCAGATAAAAGAATCAAGCTCCACAAACTCTATCTTTTTCACAATATTGTGCAATCACTGCAAGGCGAGCAACATCATTCACATCAGTACTTTCATCAAGAGCAACACTAAATGCAACAGTTTCTTGAACTCAGTTTTGTTTTTACTTTTTTTTGCCATTTGAGTTATTCATCTTTCAAAAGTTCACGCAGAAGCCCGGTATTTCTTAAATACGGGAAAATATCGTTCGTAGATTTGTGACGTTGAGCTATTCGCGGTTATCTCTTCGCTAACCTTGGGGACTTTTAATTAAGATTGATTGTTTACGCTAAACAACCTTTACCCAACCAAAAATGAAATGTGAATATGTAGATCAAAAGCAGGTAGAAATGAAGAGAAGCAAGATAGTTAGGAAATATATAAACTCAGCTTGAGAGTCACGAGAGAGAGGTTGAGTGGTTCTAGCGTTCGGCAATTGTTCCAGAGTCGGAGTCGGGAATTGTTACAAGTTATCGGTTGGTTAATGTATGCTAGAAGTCAAGATAGCCTCAGTGTGATCTTAGTGGTAAGAGTCAGTTAGTTTATTATTGGTAGATGGAGTTAATATGGTTAAGACTTTGTCCGGGAGAGCATTTATAATTGTCGTTATATTAGCAAGTATCCAATAAATACAGTGCGTACTTGTCTAACGTCTATTTGATTGACTTATTGACTTTTAGTGTTAATACATTGAGTTTTGCCTATGGCACAAGAGGAATGATTTGCCGTCACAGATTCGATAAGTTGCTGAACAATATTTCGACACTTTTTTGAAAAATGGTCTTTGTATGTTCGAAATATGTGCAAGTTTTGCCTTTGGCAGCCAAACTTTGAGCAATTATGAAACTACATTCGGTCGCTTTCGGTTCGGTTCTTATTATTTAATAAAAAAATTAACTTGTTTGTTATATCCAGTAACAACCCTTTTAGTAACTTCATGTTTCTCTTCGGAATTCTTAAATATAGACCAATGTTTAAATTGAAAATGTCTTTGTACACCCGAAGAGCAACATACGATGCTTTTGCAATATAACACGCATACAGCGCTATCTTTTTGCTGCACAAATCTATATTCATTAATCCAAGAGTTTTAAAAACAGCGAATATTAATCTTTCTTTTTTTTTTTTTTTAATGGCCGTTCGATTAACATATGTAGGTATGAATAGTCACAATAATTAAACATATAAAATACAAGTTTACTCGGTAAAACTAAGAACGTGTCGTAAAGTTAAAAGTAATCTACAGAAGACGAGGTGCATCCAAGTAAATTCTACTTTCGATTGAAATCATGTCCGATATTCGTGCATATCGAAGCGACTAAACACACGAAAGGAGAAGAAAGGCGTGAGACACAGAGAGAAGAGATAGGGCGATTTATCTTTATCTCATAACTTTGTAAAACGGCGTAGAGTGTCAATGAAAATTGTTCCCCGTGTCTAATCTGCACGCGTGCCACAGATTGCTGATGTCTGATGCAGACTTCAAAACAAAACAGTATATTTCTTTCGTTATTACACGTGTTTGACACTTTATTTGTGTATATTGTATAAAAAGTTTTATACAATAATATATAGTTTAAATTCTTTGGATAGGGTATTCTTGGGAGCCTAGTTATCATGGTGGTGGACTACTAGTGGGCTCGAGCCCTGTTGTGTGTATTTTTTTCATTTCGTTACCTGCGGATTTTTTTAGTGTACTTAAACAGTTGGGAACTTATAATTCTAAACAAACACATTAAAATCTGTTCTATCTTCTTAACTAAAGAGCCAGAAACTTATTTAAAAATGTTTGTTACAATGATGATCTGGACTTGATTTCAACGGACACCCTTTCGATATTTAATTATGTTAGTCGCGTGATCAGTTCCAACATGTTATTG
The DNA here is from genome assembly GCA_019974015.1 of Nephila pilipes. Taxonomy (NCBI): domain Eukaryota; kingdom Metazoa; phylum Arthropoda; class Arachnida; order Araneae; family Nephilidae; genus Nephila; species Nephila pilipes. Next base: position 54,662 of record BMAW01017410.1, read on the forward strand.
AAACGCCAGTTTAGTTTAGTTTTTATTAACGTCGCACTAGAAGCAACAAAAGGTCTATTGGAGCAAGACCTCGTAATTTTGAACCTCGGTCTAGTAACGAGGACGACACCTGAGCTGACACCCCCCACTCCTAACTTCCACACCACGCCAACGGGACGACTTTGGACCCCGACAGATTTAACATGCAGCAGCCCCGGGTACACGGCGGGTCTTTAGCGGCCAATGATCGAACCCGCGACTGAGCGAAAACTGTCGGCCGCGAACCCGAAACCACGACCACTAGGTTACCGCTGCCAATATTATAACTCCAACACGTTAAGTTGCAATTAAAGTTTTGCGATATCTCATTTAAAATTACAAAATTTGAACTATTTTTACGCACAAATACGAGTAAAGAAACAGAATAATTTTCAAAATTTCTTTTAATGAGTATTTTTTAGCGCGATGTATTTTCAAAGAAGTAAAAAAATATATATATATGAGTGAATTTTATCAATATTAATTTTATATTCGAAGAACTGGCAGCTTGTAACGAAAAATTTATTACTTTATGCTGCATTTCACAATGTGTTTCATTTATTAATATGATAGAAAATGCAATTTTTCAGAGTTCTCCACCGATTGAATCATGAGTCGGTAGACATCAAAGGAATAATTTGCTAAAAAATGCTTAAAAAAAGCTTCTACTTTGTTGTAAAAAAATTATTGCACTTAGTTGTGAAACATTTTAAAAAGAAATCTTTTTCATCAAAGATAGATTAAAGATGAACTACGTTTCAAGAATAAACACAAATAGAAGTACGTTTCTATGGCCTTTAGGCTGTTTCTTCTTTCTTTGTGATTTTTTTCTGCTTTTTTTTTTTTCTAGAAATAAAAATATGACTGGCGGAACTGTATTCATAACTTTATTTTGATAGAAAACTTTTCATGATGCTAAAGACGAAGTAAATTAGATTTACTTTTCTTTACAGTAGGGCAAAAAAAAAAAAAATGAAAGACTTTTTGATTAAGTTTCGTCGGCGGTAAAAATACAAAGTAAATATACTTTTAAAATGAGTTTTCTCATACCTCTAGAGAATTCTTTCCTGTACGCTTTGTAACTCATAAAAGCATATGTTTAATATTTTTTAGAAAATTTATTTTTGGGCTTAACGTCTTCACAAGTGAAAATGAGTTTGATAATTGATGTATATCCACAGAAAATGGGAGAAACTCAGACCTCGTGAAAAAACATGCGTTGTATTTTCACGAGGCTACTTTGCGATTTTCACTTCATTAAATTGGAGTTTCGTTTGGTTTAACGTAGCACTACAACCAACACGAAGGCTACTGGCGACAATAAAAGTCGATTTAAATCAATACCCTAAACATTGTACCGCTTTCTTTCATGTAATTAAAGTTATGCAATCGAATAACAAAATCAACAATTGAATTTTATATGGAATAAAATTTGGAACTTTTGGAATAAAAGTTATGTAATCGAATAAGCAATATTAACTCCGTATCAGGGTATGTGCGGTTTCACAGACTGTTCCACGTGTTCTTCCACTGACTCCTATTACATGATTAATTCAATATAATAGATTATTCCTCTAGCTTCCAGTTTTGTGACCTTGAACACCAATTGTTCACGATGTTTTGTCCCTAACATCTGGTTGAAATTCCTTCTCATTCATCAAGAGCGGTCTGTGAGACCGCACCTCTCTTTCAGAGTTACAATTTCAGCAGCAGTACACATGGTTCTGAAATTAGATCCAAGGAGATGATTCATCTTCATCCGCAAGGACTTCTAAAGGCTCTACATGAAGTTGGAAGTGATTTTTGAGGAGAATATGACTGCGAACTTGATTCAGTCTGTGAAAGTTGCTACTCTAGATACTTGGAAATTTCTTCGGATTGCAATGTTTTCTCTGTACCTAAACAGCAAGTAATTCCATGAAATGCTTATTATGGTAAAATTCGATTCAAATGGTCAACCGTAGAACTTAATCGAAATGTTAGAACTCCAACTAGGTACACATTAAGAATTTCTGGAATAAGACCTTGAGGAAAGCGTGATAATTCGAATCCGAAAAATGTATAGAAACTGCTTTTTTACTGATGAACTTTACGCATAGTTATGAGAAGGGCAAATTTATGAACTGAAAGATAGAGAAAAATTATCTGTGAACGAATTAAAGGTGAAATTGATAATATCAGCGTAGATGGACTGTGAGTACACTTTTGGGTTTGCTCATACATAAACAACATTAAAATCAAGAAAAACATGTAGCTTTGTACCCCCTTTCAAATCCAGAAAAGCAATATATTCCTGCTTATCCTGCTCAAATCCTGTTTGCTTAGAATACCAGGAAAAATTGTGCAATGAATCTGCTAAAGAACTCGAGGGCTAAATTGTTCTCTTCAAGGAAATCCTTGAAATAATGATGGCCCAGGTGCTGTCAAAATTGTTTATGTATCGCTCTATATTAATTTTTTTCCAATTAAAATTTGCTTTAAATATTAAATAAATTAAACACAATAATTAATATATAGTAGATTGTTTTTAATAATTCGTTTTGTAACATTTGTGGCAAGATATGATTTTCAATGAAAAATCTAAAAGCTTTTGTAAAAGAGTTTCTAGGAAAAACTTTATTTCACTTTAAAATGTAAAAACACATTTTTATCAGAAAGTTCAAAGTTGTAAGAACACCTAAGTGAAATAACAGGATGACATTTTAACTTAACAATTTTTAAAAAAACTATAACTAGTGTGGTCTCTGAGACAGCACTACCTTTGTGATGTCCTGCTTTTTCTCTGCCCTTGTAACAGGTTAATTATTGAACTTTATGTAGAATAAAAGTTAGAACTTAAGGAATAAAATCAATATTAACTATTGAACTTTAATATTCAAAGAAAAAATAAAAAAAAAATTGATTAGTAACATTATTGGACTCTCTCTAGAGATTATTTTTACACTTTCTAATTAAGGTTAGTATTTGCAGGCGACGATAATAAAACCAATGGGCGTAATAAAATTTCTATCCTCTTTTTAATTCACCAAGAGACTAACAGATGCTGATTACAGTAATTTTATTTTAAGTTTACTTCTGTCTGTGACAAATCAATACCTGAATTTAAATTACATCAACGAATTCAAATAAATTGCCTGAGTTGGAAAGCATTGGTTTACACTTTGAAATTTTTTGTTATAACTTTCAAATATTTCGATAAGAAAACTTGCAATAGTTTATTCGATTTCATTTGAAATAATGGAATGTAGAAAATACATTTGATAACTATATAAATGAATAAAAAGCATTAAGAGATAAAATATTGTCATAAATGAATAGAAGTGGTCGCGGTAACCTAGTGGTCATGGTTGCGGTCGGCGGTTTTTGTCAAGTTTTGGGTTCGAGCCTTGGCCAATAGGGTTTCTGATTTCCCGGGTTTTTCCATTCCCTGGAAATCTCAGGAATGTAATTGGCGTTCCCGGGAATACATCAAAATTTCAAAAAATTTAAAAACAAGTTATTTTTAAATAAAATCAATAATAATTATCTAAAATAAAAATACATATAAATTCCAAAATTAATGCTTATTTATATAATGAGCTAAAAAATACAAAAATATGTAGTGAATTGATTATTTATTTTTAAAATAGGATTTCAGAAAGCATAAGCAATTTATACTTTTATCACTCAGCCTTGTTCTAAGCTTTGTGATGAGCAATCCGGCAACAGAAAATGCTCTCTCGGCTTCAACTGACGTTGGAGGAATTGTTTTTAAAGCCTCATATAGGTTTATAATGTTTGGTGATGGATTTTCTGTCGAGTGGAACAACTACATCTCTAGTTTCATGATTTTGTTGAAACTAGTTCTTTTTTTTTTTTTGGTTGAACAATATAAAAGTTTTGTTTTAGAGTAAATTGCTTTCTCTAACTTTTCGTCCAACGCCATAGGTTTTTCTTTCAAAATCTCCATGCTCTCTTCTTCTGAGAGCAAAGAGTTGGATATTGAGTCCTTTTCTTCGCAGAAAAGCCTTGTCCCTATCATTTGGGCTCGTCTAACCAAACAATTTTTACCAGGCAATCGCGAAATATCGACAGTAACTGCAGCTGCTTCGTATTTTCTCCCAAAATTCGGATAGTACATTAATCCTATTAAATTAACGTTGCGTCTCTCATTAATTCTTTATATTAGAGAATATTTCATATTTTTCGCAAATTCTGAATTTTGTTCGTTCAATTCGCCAATAACGAAAGAAAATACACCTTCTGCAGTTAGCAAAGTTGCATTTCTACTGCATAATTTTTCTAAGTCAATTTTTACTGGCTTTAAGCCAGTTACAATTGTAGTCACAGTTTCAAACTCTACATTGGCCATCATTTGTTCTTTAATGTCAATTAATGCTTTTAAAATTGCTGACTTTATTTCTAAAAATCTTTCAAGCATTGCCAACAAATTATTCCAGCGTGTTTTGGTATCCAAACAAACCATCTTTTCACAGCTAAATTCTTCTTTAACACCTTCTTCATCAACTTTTACATCTATCCCGGGATTTCCCGGGAACGAAGTATAATTCCCGGGAATAGGAAAAGTACAGAAATCTTTTGATTTCCCGGGAAAGAAACTCTATTCGCCATGTAGCAGGGCTGATCCACGTTAAATATATTAAGACTAAATGTCCTCCCGTTGACGAGGTGGGGAAGATAGGAAAGGTGGTGTCAGCTCAAGTATCGTCCTCGTTACTTGGCTAAGGTTCGAAATTACGAGGTCCGTTGCCAATAGCCCATGTGTTGCTTCTAGAGGGACGTTAATAAAAGCAACCAATCAATCAAATGGATCTGTAATCTTATTCTAGTCACACACCCTCCTTGGAGACGGAAAAAAAATCATCGCATATGACACAATCAATTCCCTTTTATGAACTGGTTGTCATTGTTACTTTAAGTACAAAAGTTGGCTCAATTTATCGACATTTTCATTTCGTTTCTATGGTGGGTGTTAAACTTCTATGACTTTCAAAAATGTCCGTACGCTTACAAAAATTTAAAAAATATAACAAAATGGTACTAAGTATAACGGAATGATACTTTTTTTATTACATCTGTAACTCATTTTTAAGAAAACTACATGAACGATTTTTAATACATAATATAAGTATAACTTTTATTTTGAAAAATCAAATCTATCAAAAAATTACTTCTCTCTGAAAAATTAGCAAAATACACACGCAATTGCAAATACAATATTAGCAAATGTTGTAATATTTCCTTAATTTAGTTCTCAGTAGGTATCCTTTACCTTCCACAACAGTTTTTAAACGTCTGAGCAAAGAATTCTCTAGGTTGGCTCAAATCGGCCAAATGAAGTGGTGTTTTCAGAACTTGAGGCCAGTTATAGAGACACCAGAGGCGAATGTTAAAGAGCCGTAAACTTAGGGTCCTGTTCTTGATTAAAAAAAAAAAAAAAAAAAACTATTTCCTATATCTAAATTTTCAGCTGATAATTTAAATTGACTTTTAAAATATTTAAATATAGAGCAAGACTTATTGATGATGACATACACTGCCACCGATTTGTTTTACTGTTCCAACTAAACTCTTGGGATTAAGTTCTTCGTCTTTCTTTTCCAAGCAAATCTCCAATGTCGTCAGAACCAGCACCTTTAAAATTATTTAAATTTGCCTATAAGACTTTATTCCAATATGTTTCGCGCTTGTTTGTAAATGATTTCGCAAAGATAGGTCTGTCATGTCTGTGACTGAAATTCCCAGCGCCACCTATCGTGACGACTGAGCAATGGTTAAATTTGCCTTTTAAGTTTTATTGCAATATGATACTTTATTAATCGCGTATTATCGTTCAAATAAATTTTTAAAAATCAATCCTAACAAAGTATGTTTATTGATTACTTTGGGGGAAAAAAAACAATCCTTACGTCATCAGGTACGTTAAAAAATTTAATTTTAATTAATCATAACTGTGTGAATACAATCACGATTCGAGATAAATCAAAATATGATTATACAATAGCCACCGTTTTAAAACACATCTATCTTATTTCCCATAGCTCTTACATATGTAACCTTAACTTTTTCAATAAGTTAAATTTGTACAACTGCAACAATACTTATACTAAATACTCCAGTAATAATTAATTTACATTTACTATTAATTCATTTCATTTATTTTTACGCAAATACTTTTATTTCTTCGATTCACTTAAACTTTCAACATGAGCGCGGAAAATCTATACGCCGACAGAGAATACGAAAGACGCAAACAGCTCCAATACGTGAACGACTCATCTTTCGAAAGGTATATCCGAGATGTCTTGAAGATGATTGACGAAAATGCTAGCATCACGGAACCGGCAATGAAAATCATGGACGCTTTGGTAAAGGATATGTTCAAGCAGTTAGCCAATGGCACAAAAGATCTAATGGAGAAAGACGATAAGCGGACAATGGATGAAGTCGATGTGAAATGTGCAACTTTAGAATTACTGCAAGGAGAGGTCGCTAGGCATGCAGTTTCGGAAGGAACTAAGGCTGTTGAATTGTTTAAGAATAATGTTCAAAGCAATGTTGGAGATGTAGGTTCCTAACGTATACTTAGTAAAAACACAATATTTGGCTGCAAGGCTTTGGCGATTTAATGTAAAAAAGGCGACGCTTTTGGCGTTACCGTTCAACCTGTATGTTTACCTTTTTTAATTTGGCAATAATCTGAGATTAAATGTAATATAAGTAAACAAAATACTGAGAATATGAATAATGTTTGGAACTACTTCGGTATATGCCCGAAAGCCGCCATTTTGTTTTTTTGGCGACCAGTCATTTCTCGCCAAATAGCGGGTTGACTGGTCGCCATGTTAGACCTAATCACCCCATTTGGCGAAAAAAAAACGAAGGTTGGCGGTCGGGCATATACCGAAGTTGAGCCTAATGGTTCTGTGAATCTGAAGTCTAGAAAGACCTGTCTCTTTTAAAACCCAAGTCCAGAAAGAACGAAAGAGCTGAAACAGTATATACAAGAATTGTAGTCTTTATTTATTTATTTATCGGGGGGGGCATGAGGCTTTTTATGTCACTTTGGTACTGATACATTTGTGGTCTGCAGAATTTCCGCCCAAAGATTGGCTTAAGAATCTAGTGATGATCATTTCTTTCCTGAAAGCCAACAACCTATAGTAATTATCTTCTCTCAGCCGGCAAACCTTTATTTTGTTCCTCTCATACCATCCGTTTTTACCCCAAAATCTACTTAAATTTAATTATATTAAATATTTTTAAAATATTCAATCTAAATTAATTAAATATTGTTATTATTTCTCTCACTTGCCAATAATAATCAAATATTGCAGTTAGTTACTTTGATCTTTTTTAAATTTTTTTTATGATTTGTATGCGCTTCACCTTCATGTCATATTTCTGGCTTTAGTTTTTTTTTTTCCCAATGTCTGTTTGTAAATTTCTTATGCACCGTTCATATTTATTTTTTACAAATTATTTTCTTATGAACCAGAGTTTTACAAATTCTTTTTTTAAAAAAAATTCGGTACTTACATTACTTAAAAGATGCTCATAAAAATGTAAGTACATTTAAACTTATTTCAATGACTGCATGTAAATATATGACTATATATTTTAATTTTTTGTTTAGTTTTTCTATTGCAAAATACTTTTCAAAAATTTATTTAAAATACGGGCTTTTTTTAGAAATTTAAACAGTTGCAATGCAGTTTATATCCACCACTTGGTGAAGGAAAATTATTTAGAAATCATTCGTCAAATGCAGAGAAAATCCTATTTTACGGGTTTTCTTGAAGCGATTTTTGAAATCGCGCCAACATGTACCTTTTTAAATAAATTTTACAAGGTTGCCAGGAAAAATCTGTGTGGCTATAATATATTATGAAACCGACTTGGCGACTTATCACCCAAAATTTTCCTCATTTTAATGAGCCCCCTAAAATCGGATCTAATCAAATGTGGTAACCCTCCTTAACTCAGCGACTCGTTACGGGAGATTTTTCGACTTATTTACGGCAACCTTAAAAAAGGGTAAATACGGTGTTTTTTAAAACCTCTTCAAGTTCTGGGGATAAACTACATTTTAACCAATTTTTTCCCCCTCTACATCTTACGAATTTTTGAACTTAGAGTTTCCTTTCATCCACCAATTTGAAAATAGGGTTCAGAGGTGGAATTTTAGATCAACGATCGTTTTTAAAAATAGCGTTTTGGCGCGATTTCGGAAATTTGCCAAATATGTTGCAGACCACTAACGCATATGTTCCGCAACATTTCCTGCACATCTGTTGCCATATTAGGCGGCTTAAATACCACACATTTTGAGTGGGCAAAAAAAAAAAGAGCTTGGCGCATGGGTGTATACCGCATCTAGGACAATGTATTCTATCTTAATATCGAAAATCGAAATAATAAATAATTTCAATTGGATTTAAAAAATGAGGTATGTTAAATCAATAATTATCACATCAATGCAAAAAAAACCAGCATAACGCATGAAATTATGATAAAGGTAATTACGGCTAGTAACTGAATCAAGTTTCATTCAAATTATAGCCTTTGCAGGAGTTACGAATTAAGTTATTATTTATTTTTTCCCGTGCAGATCTTTTGTGTTTTAAAAGCTTTTCACAAAACCTCAAAAGATAGAAATCACATTCAGCATAAAAATAGATTTTCCTTGCCTTATAACAGTAATGTACGCAATTGATTTTGAGAAAAAAAAATCTAAATAACGAAGTAAAAAATAAATGTTTTAAAATGTTTTCAAGGTAATTAAAAAATAATTAATTCTTCATCATTAGAATATATATATATATATGTAAGTTTAATTCATTTGCCTATTCGGTGATTTTTTAAAATACTTTGATGGTGGTGGTTGTATTGTACTTCACCATTTACATCCAAGCATGAATGATACAAATGCATGGTTAACGACCTTAATTTTCAATCATTATGAACACATCTGTGAACACATACAAAGAATTCAAGAGAGCGTATCTGAATTTAGAATTAAAAAGATACACATATGTAAATCGTACACATTTAAATATTTGATCTCCACATTCTGCCTAAATGACATTTCCGAAAATAACTTGGCAACAAAGGAATACATTTCTGGTTGGGTACAGTGCTATGACCGTGACTGTTGACCGAACATCAAGGTCATAGAGAACCTAATGATCTCTTTCTTCCCCCTCCCACCTTCTTTTAATGGCAATATTCGAATTTTCACTATCGAAACATCTGAGCCATTACCTTTGATCTTTTTTTCTTTTTCCCCCTAGGCCTTATTATCCGAGCTTCGTGTATTTCTAAATACCTCCAATTAAGCCTAATCTTTCACCTTTAAAAGATCGTATGTATCACTGTCTTATGTATTGAAAGTTTAAAGGATTTCACCTTATTGAGAATCATTGCCCATTGAGTCTCAATGCCTCGTTGAAGAGAACTGTTTGGATTTGTAAAGGGAAATGGATTTTTTTTTCTGATGATATCGGATTTGATTCGATATATCGATAGCACATTCGAAATCATTTGGTGACTGGTTTGAGCGGGAACTTTCGTTTTTTTCCCTGTCTCTTTTACATTGAGGTTAATTGTTGTGGAGGAGGAATAATCGAAGGAAAGCTGTGAAGGTATGAATTGAAATAAATGTGGCGAACAAGTTTCTGGAAATTCTCTAATGGTCAGTTTTTGAATTCATCGAATAAATGTAGTGTGTATTTATTGCATTTATGAATAGAATACACCCAGTGGCACACCCAGAAATTAATTTTGGGGGGTGCTTATCGCCTTTACCACGACATAAGCAATTTTATTGTTTAGAATTACCACTTGGTAAAGACTGAAGAATCACTTTTTCAGTCTTGTTTAAAATTTTTCATGTATTGATATAATTTTATCAAGTAATAAAAATTCCAAAAATGTAGATAATTTAATAAAAATAATTAAGATACCATAAAAATGAAATTTGTATTTTTGTGGTGTCTATTTTCTATAGGGATGCATCTTCCCTCCCAACCCCTCATGTTGCTTCTCAGTGGGACGTTAACAAATAATCAAATCACTAAAGTCACTAAATTACACAGTTAAATGAAGAGAAAGACGGATGAACCTAATTAATTAATTTTCATTCAAGTCAATGAATGATTTAAATTTAACTAACAACCTACTTTCTGTAAGGATACTTTTACGGAACGCGTCTGAATCACGCGTCAACTCTCTCGGGGGTACAAATGATTAAACTTCTGAATCGATCCTTGTACTCTCTTCCTATTTAATTTGAGATCTTGGTGACGTCATTTTAGATAACGATCAACTTTGTTCGGGTTGCTCACCTTCGATTGTTCAATCACCAACTAAGTCCAAACTTAAATAATTAACCAACTTTCAATTCCAATATTAAACTTTTCGCATCTTATATATGCGCCTGATTAAATCTGTTCGCTTTACTTCATAATTTCAATCCAATATCATAGAATAACGTTTCACTTTATTTGATGAGATTTAATTTTAAACAATTCGAATATAAAAGTCCTCCGGGTTAGTGAAAGGGATATCGCGACATAGTCCAATGTTACAGGCTTCTCGAAAAATCCATTAAAAATTAAACAATGAAAATTGACGTATATGGATTGGCCGCTGAAGCCTAGCAATCATGGTCACGAAATCGCGGACGGTGCTGTTTCTGTTGAGTCTGGGTTCGAGTCCAGATGACACTGAATATTCGCCGTGCAGGGGAGCTGATGCCCGTTAAATCTGTCGGGGTTCCAAGTCTTCCTATGGAAGTGTTGTGGAAGTTTGGAGTAGGAAGTACATTCTTAGGTATCGTCCTCGCCATTTGACCCAAGTTCAGAATTACGAGGTACGTCCCCAGTAGTCCTCGTGTTGTTTTCAAATGCGACGTTTAATCAATCAATCAATGAGATATGAATTTCATGAAATAGTTCATTAATTTTTATAGGTAACTTAATGATCATACTTTATCAATTTATTTTTGAAAATGACAAGTATAAAAACAAATTATCAATATTCGGTATAAATAAAACAAGGAAAAAAAACCAAATATAAATTACCTCCACAATAACTGCAGCTTAAGGAATAGAAAATGTAAATCAACCATTAATCTTCTTCTTGGCAGCTTTAAAAAATTAGAATTCTCTATTTCTTTCTTTGCGCAGGTGTAACATCACTATCCTGCTTACTAACAGAACAATTAAACTTTTCTCGTAGGTTCTT
>BMAW01017410.1:67039-152054 GCA_019974015.1 Nephila pilipes
ATTTACTGACTGAAATGTTGGTAACATATTTCATTTTAATCCTAATTAATTTACTTTCTGATAGTGTAAAATCGGTGGCAGCAGAGACAGACATTTGGGATATATATACAAAAATACTACATTAATATCACACTATTTAATTAATATTAAAACAAATATGGAGATTAAAAGCCTACGAGCATAAGTGCTCCATTTAATCCATCAAACTATATTTAATTTATATATAAATGGTATTCAAAACATAATTAAAATACCCCATCTCCTCAATTTATTTTTCAGTTAAAAATGGTGTAAATTGAGTAAGGATCAAGGGACAAGTGATATGAATGTATATTTTTCTATATTACACCATAAAATTTCTATGGAATTTTATTCATGGGGAATATAAAATAAAAATTTGATAAACTGTTTTTAACGCAAAATTTTAATTTCAATTAAAAAAATTTCAAACATACAGGAATCGTATAATTTATAATATCAATACAGATCATTTTGTTTTAAATAACTTCAAAAGGACATTTTCTTAGTATGTCTTCACATGTATTAAGTCTTACAAAATAAATTAGTAAATATAATATTTTCTATATTTTTTATAAAATTTTAGACGCATGCTTAAAACATTTTTCAAATTTATACTTTTAATTACTATGCACACGATATATAAATTTCGCAATAAATTTACAGCATTGTAAAAACACTTACACCAGATGTACGTTACTTAAAATTTCATAAAAATAAGAGTTCTCTAAAAGTAAAAAATCACCCATTTTATCTCCTCCAATTTGATCGGTTAAATGAAAATAAATTTAAAATAAATTTACATTAATTGAAAGATTCATTAAAATGAAGTTAAATATTTCATACCCTTTTAAGAAATAGTTTAAATAGCATGGTTGTAATATAAAGTTTAACCGTATTAAAATCAATATAAAATCAAAATTCGAAAAATTCTTTTAAAAAAGAAACTGTTTGGCTCTGAATTATCAGGAAGCTTTTTAATTTTATCAAAATAATTTGGGACAATTATGCCTTTCCACTTGATTTTTCCCTGTTAATCTTTTTATTTAGTATGATTTGTCTCAGTCATATTAGACAAGTAGTGTTTTTACTGATGCATCTCTCTGTGTGTATAACACATCAATCAATAACTCCCGAGACTAACATTGAAAACAACATTTTTTTTGCAAATTTTTTTTTTATTCATCAACATAACACCTTTTGTTAATCACCTTTTAGGGTGATACAATCATTCAACGCTTTTCCAAATCTTTTTCTTTCCCCCAATTTTTCTTTCTTTTCAAGAAAATCTTTTTGTTGCGAGTAATATGATAAACAGCTTTCTGAATCATCGACTCGTTGCTGTTTTGTTCCATCGTAACAACTGCGTGGCACCAGAAAACCTTTTCACTTCATTCAAAATACCTTTTCAGTAAATACACTTCCATATGATATCTGTGTCATCTCAGCAATCTCACGGAGCTTCATCTTTACGATCTTTCATTATAATTTTGTCCTTCACCTCATTTTCCGTAACGGCTTCCTGGTCTGAGCGTTCCCGTCATTTGTGTCGGTACGACCACGTTTAAACTCGGCAAACCACAGACAAACGTTTGCTTTTGATGGACAAGAGTCCGGGTAACATTTTCACATTGTTTGTAACTTGCACGGTGTTTTTACCCATTAAAAACCATGTTTTATCAGAACATGAAACTCGGTTTTCAATATTTTAAACAAACTACAAACGACTTTACTCAACCTCGATAACTCAGCTGTTTCTGGTCAATCCGACTTAAAATTTTGACACGTTTCAAGCAAAGTTCAAGAAAGACCTGGTTACTGGTTTATACTGAGTGCCATCTCTAGGGTTAGTCTCGGGTTATTGATTGATGTGTTATTTCTCTTCAAAGGGGTCGCTATATTAGTCGTCATAGTCATGAATTTTGCGGTCGCCATTATTTCCGTCGAGTAAGTGCATTCGTGGTTGAGGTTCTCTCGTTGGCGTGGTTTGAGAGGGTAGAGTCAGCTCAAGTGTCATCCTGGTCGCTTGACGGAGTTCCATTGCGAATCCTTCACCAATACTCGCGTCACTTCAAAATGTGACGTTAATGAACAATCTGTCAATCTCTGTTTTAGGAATAATATACACACACACACACACACACATATATACGCTGTTTGTAGAAAATGCAACACCATGAAAGAATCATCAGAATCAAATGAAATTTAATGCAGAAACGACTTGTACTTGATACAAATAAATGATGAAATTTTCAAACAAAAGAAACAAATTAAGCGTCTCAACAGTATTTGGTGCAGCCACCATGCGCTGCAATAAGTGCTGCTTACGACGTGGCATGGAGTCAAACAGATGTTGAATATCTGTTTGAGGAAGAATTCCATATCGCTTGTATGCCAACCAAAGTTCGTCTTTGGAAACTGCAGACGCGGATCACGAGCGGAGATCCGACCAACCATATCCCACACGTGCTCAATAGGCGACATATCCGGTGAATAAGCAGGCCAAGGAAGAAGTTGCATGCGTTGTGCTGAACAGAAGTCTCGAACAGTCCGCGCAACATGTGGGCGTGCATTATCCTGCAGATAGCTCCAGGGATGCCTTGAAGAAAGAACGACTTCGGCGTAGCACTTCACGGACGTACCTGTTGCTATTGAGATTACCCTCAATTCGTATCAAATTGGATCGTCCATGATACGAAATCGCACCCAGACCATAACTCTGGGTGTTCGACCACTATGTCGTTCAATAATACACTCAGGAAGCAGCGTTGACCGGCATAACGTCTAACAATCGAACACGGCCATCATGGGTCCACAATGTGAAGCGGATTCATCTGAAAAGACAACTTGCGCCAATCAGCACTCGCCGTCGTCTGTGCTCAAGAGCCCACTGCCGACGCAGCCGTCGATGATTCGCCGTGGGGGAATCCTTATAAAGAGCACCCTTGCACGCAATCCACGGCGCAGCAGACGACGACGAATTGACGAAGCCGACAATTGTAACACCTGTAGCGTAGAACCAACGTGCCAGCTGCTCCTGGAGAAGCTGTGCGATCATTCACCCATGCGAGCAGATTGTCGATCATCCGCTCTGGGACGTCACAGCCGACAATCGTCCAGTGCCTGTTTTCAGTTGTTCCGGTCTCGTGGTCCACTGCTTCCAAATCGCATCACTGTGGAACTGTTCCGCTGCATACGACGCTATTGGTGCGATAGGAAAATCCTCCTTCGAATGGCCGATTATCCTCCTCGTCTTAAACTCCGTAAGTTGCTTGATTTCTTTATTCTTCCACGTGGAGGCATACTCAGGTCTCACTAAACATTTTGCACTAACAAATAATCATCAGATCTTCAAACGTCCCGCTACAGCACTTTATTTATACGCTTTCAGCATCAATCTGAGGGCGTGCAGCGCCGCCACGCGCGATGGACTCAGAGAACTTTTATTAATTTATAACCTATCTATAATTGACCTTTGCTGAATTTCATTTTGATTCTGATGAATTCCTTCATCGGGTGTTGATTTTCTACAAACAGACTTTAATATATGTATATAATATATATATATATAATGTGTTGTTGTGTGTTGTTGTGTGTGTGTGTGTGATGTGTGTATAACCGATTTTTTTGGGGTTTTAATTATCGTATTCAGTTTCATTATTTTCTATGCAATTAATTTCTATATAGTAATAAATTTAGGGTTAATTAATATTTGTTTATCACATGCAATGTAAACATAGCTTCTTTGCAAATTTTTGTTGCCTTTTGAATTTAAAAGACTTTTTGTTTGGTTACGATTAGAGCTAAATGTATTTTGTCGTTATAAAAAATAGATTTATATAAATAACTTTATCTTTCTATTACATCAATTTTTGTACTTAAATGTAAAACAAATATTTATATAAAAACAGAATAACGATCTATTTATACTTTTGAGCAATACGTAACCGAAGTACAACATTTTTTTTAAGATCAGCAAAGAGCCAGTAGTCACTGGGGGCTAAATCTTGCGAGAATGGGTGGGGAAGCAGATCAAAGCCCAATTCGTTCAATTTTGCCATTGTTTTCATCGACTTGTGGCAGGGTGCTTTGTCTTGGTGAAAAAGGATTTTTTTTTCTCTGCATGTGCGGTCGTTTTTTTGCAATTTCCTCCTTCAAACGCACCAGCAAGTCAATAAAATAATCACTGTTGATCGATTTACCTTTTTCGAGGTAGTCAATGAAAATCACGCCATGCGTATCCCAAAAAACTAACGCCATGACTTTGCCATTTGACTGCTGCGTTTTCGGACGCTTCGGACGGCTTTCGCCAGCTGTGCGCCACTCAGATGACTGCTGCTTCGACTCTGGAGTGTAGTGATGTATCCATGTTTCGTCCATGGTCACGTAACGACGCAAGAAATATTTTTTGTTGCGAGTAAATAGCGATAAACAGCTTTCTGAATCATCGACTCATTGCTGTTTTTGTTCCATCGAAAGCAATCGCGGCACCCACTTGGAAAAAACCTTTTTCACTTCACTTCAAAAAACCTTTTTCAGTAAATACACTTCCATATGATATCTGTGTCATCTCAGCAATCTCACGGAGCTTCACTTTACGATCTTTCATTATAATTTTTGTCACTTCACTCACATTTTCCGGTGTAACGGCTTCCACAGGTCTACCCGAGCGTTCCGCGTCATTTGTGTCGGTACGACCACGTTTAAACTCGGCAAACCACCGACAAATCGTTGCTTTTGATGGACAAGAGTCCGGGTAACATTTTTCAATCCATTGTTTCGCTTGCACGGTGTTTTTACACATTAAAAAACAATGTTTTATCAGAACACGAAACTCGGTTTTTTCCATTTTTTAAACAAACTACAAAACGACTTTACTCCAACCTCGATAACTCAACTGTTTCTGGTCCGATCGACTTAAAATTTTGACACGTTTCAAGCAAAGGTTCGTACTCTAGAAAGACCTGGTTACTGGTTTACTACGAGCGCCATCTCTGGGTTAGTCTCGGGAGTTATTGATTGATGTGTTATTTTCTCTTCAAAGGGGGTCGCTATAGCTTAGTCGTCATAGTCATGAATTTGCGGTCGCCATTATTTCCGTCGAGTAGTGCATTCGTGGTTGAGGTTCTCTCGTTGGCGTGGTTTGGAGAGGGTAGAGTCAGCTCAAGTGTCATCCTGGTCGCTTGACGGAGGTTCACAATTGCGAAGTCCTTCACCAATAGCTCTCGCGTCACTTCAAAATGTGACGTTAATGAACAATCTGTCAATCTCTGTTTTAGGAATATATATATACATATACACTCACACACACACACACACACACACACACACACACACACACATATATATATATATATATGTGTGTGTGTGTGTGTGTGTGTGTGTATAACCGATTTTTTGGGGTTTTTTAATTATCGTATTCAGTTTCATTATTTTCTATGCAATTAATTTCTATATATAGTAATAAAATTTAGGTTAATTAATATTTTGCTTATCAATGCAATGTAAACATAGCTTTTTGCTTGAAATTCTTTTGTTGCCTTTTTAGAATTTAAAAGATTTTTGTTTGGTTACAGATTAGAGCCAAATGTATTTTAATGTTATAAAAATAAATTTATATAAAACTAACTTTATCTCTATCTACATCAATTTTTTGTAAATATTTTAAATGTAAAAACAAATATTTATATATAAAAAAACAGAATAACGATCTATTTATATTTTTGATAGATGCAACGGAGGAATTAGTGCTTAAAAATGTAAGCAAAATAGTTTTTAAAAATATTTTAGTAAAAAAAGCAAACTAACAGAAAATCAATAATGTAGTAGTTATTTTAAGTGAATAAGGTGTTTATGTTTGCATCGTTATTTTAAGTTTTTATTCATTGTCTTGTATATGCTATGAAGTTAAAGTTAAATATGCTAAAATAAATGCTAGAGAAAAGCTGGCAAAAAATAATCGAACTTGACTTTCGGATATATATTATACCCAAGCAAATGCCTGTTGACGTCACGTTTGGTTTTGCATTTAGTGTGAAAAAATGCACTAAATCTTCTCTGGACTGGAAATAAATGTTTTGTAAATGGACCATCGATAGCCAATTTAGTGAGTTCTACCTTTTTTCCGGTTTTATCCTATGTCTATGAATCATGACAGAAAAGCGGTAAAGTCCTATTTTAATCACACCTTGGTGACCAAAAATGAAATGGCAATAAATCGCCCTAAAAGTAGGATTGCTTTAAAAAGGTCCTAACAAGATTGCATTACAAGAGCTGCGAATTTGGTAGATTTATCGCGCTTTTTGGCGCCATTTTGTTTTCTGTAACTGTTCGTGGAGGTTAAAATAAAATCAAACCGAGCAAATCTTATTCAGGGAAATAAAAATATACATATAATTAAGACAAAGTTATTTGTACAAAATTTAAAATATTTATTATATAATTTGAATTCTTTCAATGCTTTATTGTTATATCGACTTGTAATATTGTGGCTAAAATTACATAAAATTATTATATTGCATCGATGTCTCTGATAATGACTTACAATAGTTGCTGATAAACGACAATTTAAAAATATCCGACGACTTCGAAAATTACTTAAAAATAATTAAAATTGAACTAAATATGGTACTACAAGTGAGTAACTGTACATATAAATAATAGTTTAATAAAAATATATTAATAAATCAATTCCGTTTAGTATTATTTTTTATTAGTGGATGCACTCAACAGTTCCTAAAGACATTTGATCACACAAAGGAAATTGAATTATATTTGACAACTATACTTTTGAATCAAAAATTATATTGTTAATAATAATGACAATTGTTATAGTTATATGGAGCCCTATTATTTATTGATTGATTAACAATGTTAATTAATTAAGTCGAGAGTGTCGGGAGTAGACACATTAAAGATAAAATATTAGATCTAAATCGTTTTTTTAAAGCTAACTACATTATAGTCAGAAAAAACAGAAAATCCTTAACAACTTTAGCAATTTGATCAAAAAAATGGACAAAACTGATGTCATTGTTAATGACTCAATGATAACTAACTAATTATGTTGTTTGATCGTTGCTACGCTTACAATTATGCAAACGCTTGACACCGATTGGGTCATTTGTTTGTTTAGCGAAACTTTTCCCAGGGCCATAGGGTTGTTCGTCGCTGGAAATAAATTCGCGAAATTACGGAAAATTTAAATACTAAATTTAATTTAATTTATTAATCTCTTGTTAGAAGGGCAGGGTTTTTTGGAAACTTTAATATTATTTATATAATATATTAAATGAATAGTATTAAATAATGTGGAATAATGTATAAATAAATAAATAATATTAACAACAAAATAAAATAAGAATAATGAAACAATCATGAAAATAAAAATATGAAATAATAAATAAGAAAAATAAGAAAACGAAATAATAATTATAATAAATAAAAGCATAGTAATAAAATAATAAAAAATAACAATTAAATAATAATAAATGTAATAAATAAAAGTACAGTAATAAAATAATAAAAATAACAATTAATTAATAATAAATATAATAAATAAAAGTATAAGAATGAAATAAAAATAAATAAAAGTCAATTCCTACTACAGTCAACAATGAAATATTATTAATAATTACAATTAATATAAATATGCATTAAATTTTATTAAATAATTACAATTAATACAAATATGTATATACATGTGACAGAATCACAATATTAAGTGGCAAAAAAATTTTTTTCCCAGCGATCTACACGCTTCGTCACTGACAGTATTTATTCCTAAATTTATATCCTGTTAAATATCCTACATAAGATATTTAACATAAGAGAAATTTTTTTCTCCCTATAAATCTAAAATTAATTATTTGAAAATCAAATAGAAAAATTTTATGCTTCGATCCGAAGATTCTACGCCGACGCTATACCAACTTTGCCATTGCAAGACAAATGACATAGCATAAACATTGGCTTGTTTCTTAATTCATCCGGTAAATTAAATGGTTGGCATGCAGTTTAACCCAACCACACTTGGCGACAGGAATTATTTGGCAGTATTTTGCCAAATGCGGCTACCCTGTTCCGCTTTCCGGAGTTAACGTTCAGCTAAAGAAAATCGCCAAGTTTGGCAATTTTTGAAATCGCGCCAAGCTGTTGGGCTAAACTGTATTTTCATCAATTAAATTTAATTAATGAATTAATATTTGAAAAACTGTATTAACATCAAGTGTCATCCACTACAAGTTTTAAAAAAATGTATTTAAACTTGAGTGGATGATTAAAAAGTATTTTATTAACAATAGAAAATTTGAACAAGATATATAAATATATATACGTAGAGTGTGAACTAATAGTAGGAATTTAAAAATATGTACCAATACAGTGGTGGATCTAAATGATGGGTAGTGTTATCTACTACAAGTTTAAAAAATGTATTTGAATTTGAGTGGATGAATAAAAAGTATTTTATTAACGATTGCAAATTTGAATAAGATATATAAATATATAGGGAGAGTGTGAACTAATAGTAAGAATTTAATAAAAAGGATAAAATGGTATTAAAATAATGATTTGAAATAAAGTAAATAAATAATATCAGTTTTTAAGACATTCTGGACATTGGTACAATTATGCGATGGGCAGAGGTGACAGAGAAAACATCTATCACTCCGGCATGCATTTTACTCTGGCATGAGTGCAAGTCGGTCAGTTCGATAGAATTAAGTAATACAATTCTTTTCCAGAATTATATTTATAGCACAGTGTTTAAGTAGGCCTATTTCAAAAATCTTTTTTTAAAAAGGAACTAAATAGCTACATAAAATGAGTTAATAATCCTTAGCAGCATAATTTTTAGCTCATTTTTAGTTCCTTTTGAAAGATTAATTTTAATACTGATTTTGTCCAGTTGGGAAGAAAATTGCTAAAACTATAAGGACCTTCTTTTTTTTCTGGCGACTTTAATGTTAGTTTTCACTTGAATGAGAAACAACAAACAACTAAATAGAAGTTGAAATACAGGCAACTTGCAATTGAAGTTTGATCATGAACTAACGATTAAATCTAAATCCAAACTATACTCATCCCAAATGAAGAGGAAATGCAACAATACGAAGAGTTGCCCTAAAACTGAGTACCGAAAGAGAGCCTCTGACGCTCAAAAAGAGTCTTCGGAAAAGGTGAGCTGGCGGAAAGGAGGAGGGGGAGTTGCAAGTTCAGAAGCCGACTTCGTCATCTGAACATAGTTCAAAATTCTATGGCGTTATGTTTGTGGTTAACGTTGTGTCGGCTACAAATAGACAACCGGAAGTATTTCTTTGAAAAATAAGTTTAGAAGTATGTTGAATATTCTAAAAGTTCCCATCCTTTAATCAAACTGATTATTGTAGCTTGGCAAAAATTCCTTGTTTGAAATTTTAGAAGATAGCCACCAGAAAATCTTGTCAGGTCGAAAATCATATGAATAAGTTTTTTTTCTAAAGTTAGCTCCTTACAAGAGAAGAATGTTTCCTTTTCGTGAAAGAAAGTGGATATTCAATCACGATGCCACGCATATCTTTATGACAAAATTCAATCAAACTCTTCTGGATATTAGAAAATGTCATTTTAAATCAACCAAAAAGAGTAAATGAATATATACGATAAGCTTATTATTACATTTTTGATGAATTACAGTTTAGAAAAAGTATTTGATCAAAACAAACTTTCAGACAATTTGTGGAAGGAAAAACTGCTATTTAATTTTAACAAAAGGTTGTTCTTACAAATCATACCTGATAACTAAATAAAATTATAAAAATTAAAATTAACTTTGTAAATAATTTTAAACATTTACACATATGTGGTGTACTAACTAAAAAGAGTGATCAAAATATAATGTGACATACAAACTTAGCTCTTTATACAATTTTTGTAAATATATTTTAATGTGTTTGTTTGACCTCTTTTACTTTTTATGATTTTGTTCCGCCATTTAAGTAAGGATTTCTTCAGATCGTCACAAATATTTCCTTCTTTTTTCTATTGTAATGTAAATCTTCCACTAAGCTAATTTTTGTTGGAAATTTAAATTTATGAATTCTGTTTTCCAAATTATCCTAAATGTACTCTATAGGATTGATATCTGGACTCTGTGTAGATGTTCAGATTAAACGTGGATAGTTGTACTAAATTCAAAGTCTGATAAATAGGAGCATTGTATTTTGGGTCATTTATACGAATAAAATTTGAAATTTGATTACATCACCATTTTTAAGTGTTTTGTTTCATATTTTATTTCAAATATTTAAATAAGCAAATTTATTCATTTTTTCCATCTTCAGTTAAATGAAGATTCCTAATACCAGCAGCATTCATACAGCCCCAGACCATTTCGTTACCTCATCCCATGTTTCACAAAACTAAAAATTTTCACATCAATATCATTTACCGTTTTATTTGCTTGCCATTACTTCGAAGATAATTATGCTTACTTTCAGCTATAAAGTGTAACCGATTTCCAAAAACTTGAAGGGTTTGGGATGTTGGCCATACGAATTGTAGTCAAGTTTTTGTTGATTTTCTAATGAATGGTTTTCTCCTAGGTACTTCTCCGTGAAAGTTACACTTTCTTAAAATATTTCAAAGGGTTTCTGAAGTGGCCGGCTTGTTAAACTCCAATGTTAATTTTACTGCATTGGGCTTAGGAATGTAACTAATATTACTAATGATCCTCTATTTCGTATGTTCACTGAAACCCCTTGGAAGTACTAAAAGTGGTTTGTTTTCAACTAAATATCTCTTCTTGTATTTCGTAATAATTCAAAATGAACAATAGATTTTTACTTTCATTTCTTAATTCACTAATTTTCCTTACAGTTTTTCCATGATTACAATGACGAATTACAAGTTTTTTAAGTCCACAGAGAAATTTCAAAAGTTTTTCGACCCGTAATCACATTGTAGCTCTTAAATACCAAACTTTGAGCTTAAACTCCAACTTCAAATCATATTAAAAATATTTCAATACATTTAATCTGCCATAGTTGACTATTTATAACACTTATTTTCCCAATGATCCAATTTTTAAACGTTTTTATGTATTTCACTTGGTGTGTGTCATCAAATTTTCGATCGTTAATTTAACCAACTTCCCATCAAGTTAGTGCTCTGCAACTTTGAGAATCGTTCGTAATCGCCTAACAATGCAATATTTAGACATTTGCGACAAGTTTTAACTAATATTTTCTTCAATAATGTAGTTTAGCCCAACCACTTGGACTTTTGGAACCCACGATTTCAAAAATTGGCACCGAACTTGGCGATTTTTTTTGGCTGATCGTTAAGTCCGTAAAACGGACCAGGGTAGCCACATTTGGAATCTACCACCAAATAATTCTTGTCGCCAAGGGTGGTTGGGTTAAACTGCATTCCAACCATTTAATTTACCTCATGAATTAATTAATTTTAGTTAGTTTTAACGTTTTTATGTATTTCACTTGGTGTGTGTGTGTCTGTCTGTGTATTAGTGTGTCATCAAATTTCCTATCATTAATTTAATAAACTTCCCATCAAGCCCTGAAATTTTGGGAAACCATTCTCACTTGCCTAACAATGCAATATTTAGATATTTACGACACGTTTTAACTAATATTCCAATGATTTTCTTTAATAAACTTTGCCACCATATATGAAAGTTGTTTTTAAAAACGTTGGTTTTTATCTCGAATTATTTTTGATCGCTACTATTAGTTCTTACACCATAGGTGAATAATTTATAATTGCATAACAATGTTTTAATATTGAGCTTTATTAATTTTAAATCATCAGATATGACTTGCAAGAAAAACAATTTGTTCAAGCGGATTTTGTTTTCATGAAATGTTTGAAAGATCATTTTGCCCCAATGCTCTTTTTGAGTCACTAACTATATATATGATTAGCAAAAAATTACAGTTTTTCTGTAAGTAATGATTCTAAGGATGGTAATACAATAACAGAGGCAGTTAAAAAGTGAGTTAAATGACTGTCTTGTGTACGATAAACTTTTCTTCGCTTCAACTATTCTTCCAGATATTTAGTCATAAACTTTTAAAAGCAACTTATTGGAACTCATATCAAGAACTCAATTTATAAGAAGAAGATTATGCTTACAAAAAATCTTCTGTAATATTACTCTCTTTTAAGAGAAAGTGAATAATTCTGAGAAAAGTAAGGGAGCTTGAATTTCAAAATAGGGTTTGCAAACCTTCAATTTAATCAACGTGAAATCTATTTTGCTTATTTTCTTAAAGTTGTTAAGCAGAAAACTTTTTGACATTTGAGGAATTTTCTCATATTTGTTAAAAATTTGTCGAATTCCATCTTCCGGAAATTATTAAAAATTTCTGCTAGTTTATCACTGGTGTCGGATTTAACTTGTTAATTATTTCACGATAGAATGAAGGGTCCTCAACCGATACAAAAATTCTATTTTTATCTACCGTCGAGTTAAATGAAGTTTAAATATCATCCAAACGCAACATTTGATTCATTTTAAATAATATTGTTTTTTACGAGAGACTACCTAAATTTAATCTCATTCAGTCGTACCAACAATATTCGAAACATGTATTAATTTAAAAATAAATAATCTAATACACGTCAAAGTGCAATGCTATATTCGATTTTAGTTTTATTTTCGGAACAAACTAAAAATAAATACATTGATGCCAACTTTTGACAACAACAAAGAATGATTCTGCGATGAAAAGTAAAATATTATATATTGGAATAAAGGCAAAAGGTAAAATATCAAAGTAGACAACAATATTCTTTTCAGATATTAAAACAAACGATAAATTATTAAATAGATTATATTTTAATTTAATTGTAATTATTATTGCCTTGAAATGAAATATAATAAACCTCTACTTATTAATATTTTCCTAACCACTGAGCTGTTAACGACAATTGTAATAATTCTTAAACAATCAAAATTTCTGATCAACAATGTTGCTACACTTCTAACGAACAGTTTTCTTTTCATATTATTCATTTAACTTCATGTATTTGTCTCATCATTCAATAAGAAGTCATAATAATTTAGTTTGTGTAGACATGTATGCTTAAAAAATGGCTAATGGGTTGTGCTTTGTATTCTAATCCGTCTTGAGAATTCGGATGATGCACGTTAAATATGTCATGGATCACAGTCCTCGCGTTCACAAGGCTAAGGCTCATAGTGTGCCAACACAAATCTTAACCACGTCATCTGACTATAGATCAAAATTATGAGCATTGACTATGTTAAATGGATTTTTGAATTAGAAAGAAATGAGCAGTTAGAAATTATTAAAGAGCATTTTGCAAATAAAGTGTATTTCTTGCAAACACTTTTGAGGGCATTAATACCATCTTATTTGAAAAATTTCTAAAAAAAGCATTAATGTAGCATAAAAACACTTTTTTTGTGAAGTACAATGTTTAAAATAGAAAATGACAATGCTGCAGTCTTGTATTATAGAGAGTCATATAAATTAAACATTTAATTAGTTTAACAGTGTGTATTCTCTTAAGAAAATAGAAAATTAAAATACATGATGGTTTAAAAGTTACATTATATTATCAACTTCAGAATTTAGGGAAAAGTTGTTTTTTTCCAGATTGTGAAAAATTGTAATGGTAATAGAAACTAAAAATATTTTCATTGAAAAGAAATATTAAAAAAGACAATCTTATTAAAAATAAATGGTTTTATTTTGAAATGAATATACAGTACTAAATGACATAAAAAGATGCATGTTGTCTCAGACCTGCTTCAACATGGTATGATTATTATAACAATCTTCTTGAATTATTCCCGTGATTATGTTCATGGAATAAAATACTATTTTTTATCATATTCCAACCTCAGATTAATATATAACCTGAACTTAGAATTAATTTAATAACAAATTAGATGTTTATGTAATTGCAATGATACATAAACTGAAACTGTTACTAGATAACATACGTAAGGGAAAAAAAGAAAGAGCATTGGTTATTTTTTTTTTTTTAAAAAAAGTGTTTAATTTAAATAAAAAACTGAATGAATAACTAAATAAAAATCATTGTAGTTATTTGAAAGATAGCATTTGTGATAAACGAAACAAATCTGAAATTTTAGCGTGTTTTCTAAAACTCTTTGCCATTAGATTAAAGACTACATATAATTTCGTTTAATTTCATTCATAAATCATTTTAGAAAAAATTCTTGCTAAACCTTCCTTTTCGAAATTTTTTTCCCACCGAAATCACGGGAAAGATCCATGAAAGATTACAGTATGATATAAAAACGTATCATAATAAATGTAAGTAATAAACTTTCATACAATATTTGCCAAATGACATCCTCCACTGAAAAGTATAAGAAAAATTTACATGAAAGATTCCCTTCTCATTCGGTTGGTTAACTTGTCTCTACTTAAGCATAAAATCTATTATTAACGTTCTTTATTAAGGTGCAAATGACACATAGAAAATAAAGTTTTAAAATTATGATTCATTGGAGAAGATATATATCAGGAGAGTTTTCTCGATGACTTTTACTTTTTTCTATCATGTGATAATATTCTCATTACTCTTTCTGTTAAAAACAAAAGTATGAATACATGAAGATATTTATTGTTTTATGTCATGTTTAATGAATAATCAGGCAGCCTTTTTCTACTGTTTCAGCAGTGCTAAATTTCAGAACGTTTTATTAAAAAAGAAAGAACGACATTTTAATTTTATGAAAGCTTAACTATATTTCTAGATTCGTACGATTTTCGTCTTTTTTTTCCTCAGTCTACTAACGAATGCAATCGAAATGAACTAATTGTAATTTTTTACTTCGGTACTTTGCATAGTTTTAGGATATATTTAAGTATAAAAAATCTGATTAAAAATCTCCAAATCATAAATATAAAATTAAACTTAAGCACTCATACTCAAAATGACGTTTTTGAATCAATTTTAAAATATCGCCAAAGCTTTTGTAATGAAGGAATATACCTTTTTCATCTAATCATATAGTTTGATAGTTTTTGTTTCTACACATTTCCCTTCTCCTCTTTTGGCAAATACATGCACAAAAATTTCATTTGGCTAAACTAGATCTCAACAATTAGCTAAAAATATACAATTTTAGATAATATTCAAAGAATTTTTGAAAAATATACAATACAAAATTTAAGAATACAATATACATTTGAAACGAATTGTGTCGGTCTCCTATAATCTTGGAGATGGCAAACAAAAGAACACAAAGTGATTCCAAAGTAAAGCTGAATGAAATTTTCCTGCATATTTTCAAAATTCAGATAAAAGTTTCTATTTACAATTTGTTGTTCTAAGTATTTCCGAAGCCACGCGCCAAACTTATCACCAACCGGCTGACATCTAAATGATGTTGGCTGTTAAGCGTCAAAATTGGCGTCGTACATGGAAAATTTTGAATTTTTAACCATGATGGTGATGCATGGGAATATAGATGGGGATTGGAATAGGGTGAGATTTGTGGTGATGGCCTTTTTGCAGGACCTTGGCGAGGATTCCTGTCAAGATCAGAAGCTCTTCCATGTTGTGGCCTTTCCTGTGATGGTGGTGAGCATCGGCTATGGCTACTAATTCAAATGCAAGTGATGCAATGACTACAGCGAGAATGAATACTGCCCTCTTCTGAGAATAAGCCATGGCTTCCCTGTAAATATAAATAATATCGTTGTATAACAAATAATATTTTTCCACACTTAATACTGATAACTTATCTTGCAAATAAAACAGAGAAAATATTAGATAATCAATTCAAATATATGACTGATTAATTTCCTGAAACACATAAGCTTTAAATCTCCGAATCTAGTAAATTTTTCAACATTTCTCCAGCTTAACCTTGCCTTGAAATACATATTTTGAAATTAACAGAGAAAATTTACATCACAGCTTAAAAGGAGAAAAGATAATTGTAAAAAATGCATTTAGTTTTTGAAGTTTAATCAAAGAAAATTAAGCTGTGTTACTGAGCTATTTGTGATCTTCTCTTTACTAATCTTGGGGAATTTTTAGTAATCTGAATTGCACAAAACTGCAATCCCCCCCCAAATGAAATATGATAATAAATATATGATATGAAAAGATGAAGTGTAGTGAATTGATTAGTGGTAGTGATATATAAAAGAAATAGAATTGAAAGAAAGAGGAGGGAGATAAATAACGAGACAGGCTGATAGATATTTGTCAGATGGATTATAGCATCGTGATTAATATTTTTGGACTGAAGAGAATCGTTGCTAAAGTACTAAAATAAATATCGGTTGTTATTGAGAAGTGTTTGATTCAGAACGAGTAATTTGATAAGCAAAGAATTTATTATTACAATATAATCTAGAATTGACGAGTTAAGAGTGATTCCAAAGAGAGCGACCTTATTTATTTCATAATGGATTATATAGTTCTTTATTTGCTCTTATGTATCTTCATTTGGAGTCTATGAAGTATTAATTATTTAATTAGGCTGAAAGATGTCGGTAGAATTAAATGATGAAGGAAGGATGTCACAAATTTAAGTAGTTCGGAGGAAGAACTAATGAGGAAAACGAAGGGCGAGTATAAGAGTTCGCTTTTGGATTAGTGAAATACTCTTACCCTACTGAAGGAGAAGATATCATAGAAATTATTGAGGGATTTGGGGGAGATTTTAAAGAGAACTAAATTAGATATTAAGATGGATATTTTGTAGTATTTTAATATTGAGATCAGGATTATAATTCAGAATATATTGTAATTATCTGCTGTTGATATTTGAGATATTCTGAAAAAATTTAACTGCAATTTTTTTCATGGTGGTTCTGATAGATAGGAAATTAACTGTGTGTGTTTTATAAAGATAATAATTTATCTTGTATCAGTTAATATTAAAGATTTATCTAATAATGTGGTTTGGGGACCTTCCTTGTTTATTGATGTAGGATTTTGCTGCAAAACTCCAAACTAGACAGGCATAAATTAGAATTGGTCTAAGAATCTGATGGTAGATAAGCATTTTGTTATGTTCTTGACATTTTCAAAACCAGATCAATTAAGGAGGAAACTTGACAGCCTCAAGTCAAATGTATGTTTATTAATTGGTTAGAATTAAAGATGTCTGCTTATAAGCAATATATGCCCAGACATCAGGTTTGGAAAATTTTTGTAATCTCATGGAGGCTGAGCATATTGCTTAGCAAACCATTGCTTTTTGTAAATTTTTAATTTCGAGCTTAATATATTCTATAAAAAAATACTTACGTTATATATTTCTAACATTTTACTGTTCTTTAGCAGCATGCTTAACATGACGATTGGAATGCACGAAATTTAGAACAAAAAGCTTCATCGTCAAAAATAACATAGAGCCAATTAGAAAGCATATTGCAGCTGATACCTAATTTAGTTTATCATATAATGTGAAATTGTTATAACTGAAAAATCCCTCAATATCACCTATAATTCTCTGAAATTTAATTAATGGATGTCTTAATGGAGGCTGACATGTTAGAGGAGATAGAGTTTTCATTAAATGCAACTGAGTCTTAAAGTAAGCTCCGTGGAATTATGTGAAAGTTTGGAGATATAAGACAAATTACAAATCTATCTAGTTTTCCTCTAGCAGTGTTTTTCATATATATATATATATATATATGTTGGTAGTCTTCAGAAGAATTAAAGATGAGGGTTTGAGTCCTTCACCCTTCGTATACTTTTTCTGTCTATGCTCCGAATACTTCTCATACTTATCAATACAGCTACTATTCCTTCATTTATGGTGTCAGCTCTACACTCTTCCACAAACTAACTAGTTGGTTGTCTATGCCCTCGCGGTGATTTTCAGTGAGACATTAATAGGTAATCTTAATCACAATTTACTAATTAACTTTCTACCTAAATATTGAATTCTTCGCTGTGTATAAATGCAATTTACCAAATCTATTCACTATAATTGTTCATTGACTCGAGTCTTGTTTGCATGAGTCACGTTTCATTTAGAGGGAGAAATGTTCAGTTCAAACAACATTATAAAAAATACCTCAAAATGTTAAGGGGTCTCAAGACTCTTAACTATTATCCATGTACGTGGGAAAACATGAGTTTCCAAATGAATATAATTTACCACAGTAAGAAAGATGTAAAGAAAGTTAAAATGGACGAAAAGAAATTACGAAAACCAATATTTTACAGCATTCAGGAATCTGAAATACAACTTTGATAAATATATATATAAAAGAAATTTCAAAATTTCTGTTATTTAATAGAAAAATGTTTGGTTTTGAAGTAGTACATACTTTTAAAAAAAAAATTAGGGAAGAGAAATTATTTCAATACAATTATTTGGAAAATTATAGTATTTTAAGAACCAATTCAATTAAAATGTATGTAAATTTTTTTTTCTGCGAAAAATTTATTTACAAATTGATATATAAGTCAGAAAGAAACTTATTTATAAAGTGTGTGTGGAATTTCAAACTAATATGGTTAATAGTTTCTGAGAAATTTTACGTTCAAACTAAAATGTTTTTTTTTTTAGAAAAATGAAGTTAAAGTTCAAAAATTAAAAGGGGTACAAAAACTAATTAAACAAAATTTTGTTTTTCTCTCAATAACTCTGGAATTCTTAGTAGTATCGTTAAGCCTTTGACACCAAAATATTGAGAAAAGGTGGCACTCTAACACATAATTTTTTTTGAAAAAAATCAAAAAAAAAAAATTAAGTTTCACGGCCCTGAAACTACTTAATTGTAAGGGGAATCACGTAGAGAGCTCTCACTATAAACTACATGAAAAAATAGCATTATACTTAAATTTCCACGCGAGACCGAATCTGAAAGGGGAAAAAAGCTAGCGAAAAAAAAAAAGTTTTTAAATGAAATCGCTGA
Source organism: Nephila pilipes (assembly GCA_019974015.1). NCBI lineage: Eukaryota > Metazoa > Arthropoda > Arachnida > Araneae > Nephilidae > Nephila > Nephila pilipes. Next base: position 85,951 of record BMAW01017410.1, read on the forward strand.
TGCAGTGAGAGTTATACTGCATTCGGTTAAATCCTTTAATACGCTCAATTAAAGAATAAACTATCAAAAATAACTCATTCATTGTTTCTATTTTAAATCTTCAGAGCATTGTCATCGTTTTAAAAAAGTAGTAATTGTATTAAAGAGATTCATTCTGCATGGTAGAGTTAGGCTGGGGCTATGCCAGTGGACAATTAATAGAAGAATTAAACAAGCAATTTGATGTTTATGATTATATTTAAGAATGTGTTTCGTTAAGAAAATCATCTAAATTTTCCTGATACTTCGAGGCTTTACGTCCGTAAGAGCTTTTTTTTTAATATAAAAAAAAAACCTGTCTACTTTTGATTCTGTTTAAATAACGGTATTCAGATAAATTGGCAAATGTGATCTTTTTTAGAACATTTCATATTCAAATTAATATTTTTTATCAATTAGAAATTAACAGTTAATAGACAGTTTTTTTTGTTTCTAATTAGTTAAACTAAAAATATATTCAAGACCTCTTTTCTAGCTTAAGGCACCTATCTTCGGGCCATTTTGATTTCGTTAACTTAATGTTAATCATTAATAATTTCCACTGCTATCCTCAAATCGATAATATTTTATCCATTGGAATGTAATAAAGTGCATCCGAAAGAGCAAAAAATAATGGAGGTTTCTGAGAAATTATATTCCCCCCCCCCTATTCATTAAAATGTTTTAAAGACCGGAAAACCCACAAAATATTAATTAAAATAGGGGTAAAATATTTTCAAAAATTGGAGAGAAAATGTAATACCGCAAAATTTTTTGTTATTTTTTGCTTTTTCGGATACAATTTTTTTGCATTCAAATAGATAAAATATTAAAGATTTGAAGATAGTGGTAAAAAATACATAGGATTAATATTTTTATATTATATTAATGTATTAATATTTATTTAATACGCCCATTACGAACTAGTGTTAACTACAAATGTGATTTCTTTTCCTTTTGATTAATAAAATTATTTACCTTGTTAAGGCTCTCGTCCCGGCTGTTTTGATTTCGTGAACGTAACGTTAATCTTTTGAAATTCGTAATACCGTCCTCAAATTAAAACAATTTTTTTTATCGATTTGAATTTTTAAGAAATACACCCGAAAGCGTAAAAGATAATGAAAGTTTCTACAAACCTGTATTTTCCATCTGATTTTTAAACAATTTTTTATTTCTGTTTTAATTATTTGTTTATGGATTTTCCAGAATTCAAAAAAAAAAAAATAAATAAATATATTTTTAAATATTAGAGGGAAAATGTAATTCCTGTCTCGTTTAAAAGAGAAGATTATACATTAGAAAAATTTAACGGTTTTAATAAAGATATTTGAATTCAGAATACTGTTCATGACAGAATAGAATTAAGCGAAATTTTCAAACTTCTATCCACGTATAATCTTTTCCGGTAGCTGCAATTTTTAAGAACAGTTAAAAATCTTATTTTATTCAACATAAACATTTTTCAGCGAATCAAAAACAAATTTGCTTAAACAAATCTTTTAAAATCTTTTACGCTATAATACTAAAAACAATTAAAAAACACAGTAGTAAATTAGTTTGCATCACCACTTCTACACTGAATAGTTCGTTTACAAATAATAATAACTCAGACAAAGATGTAAAGAAGTACAAAATCCTGTAGAAAAGATTCATGAATGATTTTTTTTAACTTCGCGCTTTAAAGCAACACTAGGAGTACTAGCAATAGACCTTATAGCTTCGATCAGGTGACGATGACAACATCTGAGCAGGCCCATCCTTTTCCAAACTTCCAAGCCTCGTCAATGTAACGACTAAGCACTTCGACCAGATTTAACACGTATCAGTCCCGTTACATGGTGGATGTTTAGTGACATCAATGATTGAATCCACAATTCATCGGAAACAACGTCGACCGTGATTTAACGACCATGATACCCAGGCTACCACTGAAACCAAAAATTAAATCAAAGCATATCTATTTGATTTAGAAACATGAAATCTAAGTTTCTTGTAATATTTTGCACATATTGCCTTTTATTATAATTTTTCAACTACATGTGCTGAATCAAATTGAGCAACAAAAAAAAGGAGGGGGAGTATAATTTTATACTTTTATTAATAGTATCTTCAACTTTAAAATTAGATTATTGGTTCAAAAATATACCAAAGAGGTCTTATTCATTTTCATAGTACGTATCGATTGCTTTGAATATCACTTAAGGGTTTTTTATAGCACAATAATAATTTTACTCACCAATATTAATTTCAAATTGATAACTATTATCAAATAAATGGTATTGTATTTTAGATGGAAATCTTATTATTAAACTGAATTATGAATATAGGTTTATTTTGTAATATATTTAATTGAAAATTATACCCATATAAACTGCATTACATGTAAATGTGTTTTAATATTGTCATTTCTTCATGACTTAACATCCAAAGTTAATGAATATTTTAAAATTCTATTTTTGGGGAGATATCTTTTATCTACATGTCATATTATACAGGTGTGGCACCCAAGTTGAGATGGACCAAGATAAGGAGCGTTTCATCTTGAAAAGCAAAATGATGATTATGTAATATACGTAATTTTAAAAACTAAATAAAACTTACTCCTAATAAGAGAATTCCTAATAAGTGTATTATTATTTATCTTAAAATCCTCTAAAATTATTAATTATCTTAGGATCATTTGTATGATACCAAATATTCACGAATTTTAATAATATTTTTCTATCATAAATTTGATCGAAGTAAAATCAAAAATTCTTCCAATATGCTTTCATTAACGGAAAAGTTAATTAAATTTAATAGACACATGAATTTTGAAGTTCCAAAGAATTTTAATTGAAGTTTACAATTTTAATTTTACAAATATTTCTCTTGAATATTTTTCAAGGATTTATGAAATCGATACTCATTAATGCATTTTAATCAGGAATTTTAATTATTATTTCTTTAAAGAAATCCTTTATTCTCTAACATTCAAGATATTTTTGCATAACAAAAACTCAGAGAATAATTTTTAAATAATTCTGCAGACAAAAATTCGTAATATCTTTTTATTTGTTTCGTATTCCGCGTACATTTTCAAAAATTAAAATAAAAGTCATCTAACAATTATAACTGTTCAGGAAAACCAGTCATTATTTCGAATGTGGAATTAGCTTCTGTATTTCATATCTTTTTAAAAAATATGTAATTTAATTATAGTTTGGAAAGCAATAGAAGCAATTACTACAATTGAGTTCCTTACCTTTAATTTGAAAAATATCAATACGACAATCAATCGTTAAAAAACACGCAAGAACTCAAAATTGTTGTCGAAATTTATAACTTCAATTTAGCGCACACACACAGTGCCACACACAAATGAACTCAATTAAGTTTATTTAATCCTTTTTATTATGACATCGAACTCTAATTTTTTATAGTTTTTATTTATTTGTGAACTCAATAAATATATTAAGACACACACAATATATTTTCTATATAAACTGATTAATAAATACGTTATCCTTCTTTAAACGTAGTTCTTACAATCTTCCAGCTCTCAAATTTAACAAAAAATATTTTAGAAAGGAATAATCGATTATTCAGTCGAAAATAGAATTTAAAAACATTTAGAATTACAAATCTATGTAAATCATTTGTAGTCATATATGTGTCTAATGACGTAACATCCTCCTAAGAAAAAAAAGCAAACGTTTTTCTCTTTCATTTTTTATTCAAAGCGTCATGTTGGCTTTAAAGTTCTGCATGATATATGTTCCACCGTGCGTAAGAAAGTGTTACTTTTTATACTGTTTGTTATAAATTTCTATTATTTGAAGGGATATATTAAATGTTATCGCAATAAAAAAGCTAATAATGCCTTTATGCTGTCAAACCTGGTTGATATATCGTTTTTGTAGGTGTTTGCAGTCGAGCTGAGGTTATTTCGTCACGGACTGAAGCTTACGCCAATTTGGACTATTTCTGAGAAATTGGCCGCTTTTTTGTGAGGTCTTCCAAACTCTAGGGGCCAATTTTTAAAAGTAAATTTAGTGTAATATATTTTTTTAAAAAAATAGTTAATTATAATTTTACTGATATGTAGATAGTGAATTTCTGCTATAAAGTATATATATGCTTTTATTATTGAAACTGGAGATGTATCTTGAATAGTAAGTTGATTTTTATTAAATTATTATTACACACTACATCTGTTGATATTGGTGACGAACTATGTAATAAGCACTCTCATATAACAAAGCTGACATCTTAGCTGGTAACCTCAAACCTTTAAAATGCTTAGACTTTTAGGCATTTAATATCGTACAGAGTTCCCATGTTTCTTAACAAGCTAATACTTCATTCCGAAAGAAACCGAAACAATACCTTCTTTATTCCATAAAACGTTCTTTATAAAATTAAGATTTTAATACGCAGCCCAGATAATATAAATTTTGTGTCTCTGTTATAAGGTTTCATTGGATCGCACTGACAATGAATGACACATTTTAATATTTTAATTCATAGTAACATTTTTTTATTTCAAAATTATGATTGAAAAATGATGATTTACTAACACACATATATAGGAGCATTGACTTAGTTAATTATTTTTAAATTATCCACAAACTTTTTCATTATTTATGAAACTTTTATTCAAGGAGGAAAAATTTACCACGGATTTTCCTTTCTAAACGAATATAAACTGTTTTACAAAATGTTCTTTGGTAGTAACCCATAGTCTGAAAAACAAAGTATTCATCTATAGCACCATATTACATTGTATCGCACCGATTATTAAGCAGGTATATTTTACATTTTAGAATTTAAATTATTGATAATGTATTTTTAAATCTCTCAAAATAATGCCTGAGAAATGTTCATTAATTACACACAATTTAGGATTCATGTTGATTTCATTGTATTTAAGCTATGGATATAAAGTTTTTATATATTTGAAATTTTTATTTAACATGAAAAAATTAATATCAATTTTCTCTACATTCCAGGGAAAAAGTAGGTACAATTTTATTAATATGGAATATTTTATTTTAATCTTTGTGTGATAAAAACATACATATTTAATAGCTGTCATATTGTAGACTTTTCTTTGAAAATAAATAAATTTATCATGAAAAATACTTCAAACTGTTCATTGTCACACTCAAATTAATCACGATGTCTGAGTCAGTTTCTCCTGAAAAAAGGGGAAAAGCTTCTCACAGTATAGTAAAAGAAACACCCATACTTAGAGGGGAAAACTTCATGCGTAAGTTATTGTCTGTGTTTGTTAATGCTGAAAGTTCTGACTCAACAAGAAATTACTACGGTAAAGTTCCGTGTAATTCGTTACTATAGCAGCAATAGTTTGAGTTCTCTCCAAGTGATCGATAATTTTATTTTTTATGAGGATCAGTTGAATAGGGGGGCGCGCCCCCGAAGGATAGGTTTTCAGAAGTATGGCGTAAGTTAGCCATTAAAGTAAGTGAGAATTAAAGTACGATAACCATTTGACCAATATTTGCGCAAACTATCAGTAGAGAGCAAAAATAAATAAATAAGTAATATTAATAAAAAAAATTTTTTTATCTTATCTCATTTCATATAATAATGCAATAGTCTTACCACCTTGAGTGGAAAAAGAAATTTATCTTTAAGGAATATTATCTTTATTCTTCTCACTGCCAACATAAATCATGTACATATATATAAGGAATCTTAGCCTTTTTCTAATCATACATTCAATTATGTTTTGCAACTTTGGAAAATAATTTTCATAAAATTGTAATATATAGGAATTGTTGCTAATAGGAATTAATAAATGTATCGCCCTGTTATTACTCCCTTCTCCTCCAAATATAAATCTTATATGTAAATAGTCTCAAATAAATAGTCCAACAAAAAGAAAGTCACTCAGTGATGATAACCAAGTGATTTTATTCAAATCTATAGATATTCACTAATGGTCCCTAACCAACTCCATCTGTAATAAAGGTCCTTATTCGCGTCTGATCTAACGTTTAATATAATAATTTTGTACTACTATTGTCAAATCAATCAGATTCGAGTCCTTGACCTTTTGTATACCCTCTCTTCATTTTTAAAGCTCCTAACTTTGAGTAAGTATTGTGCAGATGTCTCCCAATAATGAAATCAGCTCAGATTCAATACCACAGCTAAACTACCAACTCTTGTATTCAACGCTTCACAGCTTAAATATGTGGTGCGTGTAAAGATTCAGAATAATAACTACTTCTTACACACACACAGTTTATTTGCTGACGAAGGACAGAACATAAAAACACAAAACAAATTCATTAAACTCGCGTCATCACAGCTTTAACGTCCAGCACAATCTGACCTCAAGCGCAATTTCCTGAACCGTCTTATTCAGCATCTGGCTCCTTCTCCATCTACGTCACATCTCACTACGTCATATCTCTCTCGAAGTGCTAGGTGGCGCTCTGCAAGCATCATAGCTACCTTCCGGGATTATAGATCAGCAGGTCTTAGATCCCACATATATGTATCTCCGATTCTATTTATAACTCTAATCTGCATGAGTCACATTTCATTTATTAGGAGAGATTTTCAATTCACACAAATTTTAAAGTATCCAAAGTGTTGGTTACGGGGGGGGGAATGATAGAACCCGCGTGTCAAAATGAGCACAAACTATTCTGCGCAAATTGATATATTTTATTAAATTATAGATAACGATGAACATTATATTCGAATTTGTTTTAATATGAATTTGTAACTTACTTAAATAACAACAATTTACTTTCTTGCGATAACTTATTTAAATAAATTATCCTTTAAATATGAATGTATGATTAGTTACTATTAAATATAAATTCGCCTAATGTTAAGAAAGATGATTCCTCTTCAAAATGTTTCAGAAAATTGAAACATGCTCCAATGCAAATACTTGCGATCATAATTCGTGTACCTATCCGTTGTACTACATCCTGAATCTGTAGAAATTTTCATTAAATTTTATAAATGTTACACTTAATCACACAAAATTAAAATCTTGTACGTTGTTATAGTATAGCAGATATAAAATGCGTATCGCATTGTTACGCTAAAAGTTTGGACTTTGTTTTCTTCCTTGTAGAACGGCTATTATGGCCGGAAATATTCTTTTACTATCAAAGAGAGAATGCACCAAACAGTAAAACTGAATAAATAGGTATGACTTTGACGATAAAACTACATGGCCCTAGACAAGTCAGAAAAGTTCCAGAATATATTTTAACATTGCATATATTTGAGTGTTTGCATCGAGTGATATTGTGATCAAGTACTTTGAATTGTTGCGATTGATTGTTGAATTGTTAATTTGTGTTATTGGGAAATTATGTGCTTGTATTAATAATTCCCTGTCAAAAGGAAGTTATTGTATCTACTACAAGAGAGTCACAAAATAAAAGTTAGAATTACTTGGAAAGGTCCTGCTCATTAATTGCAGGAACCTTTCATGTCTTCGAAATTGATCAATCGCGTAATAGTTTTTATACTTTGCACATCACATTGATTCAAACAGAAATAGTGTATCAATAAATTGTATTCTAAAGATAGTGAGAAATCGGTAATATAATATAAATATTGAAACTGGCTGTGGTAGTCCAAGGGTCCGCATGGTGTTAACCCGTGGCCCATGGAGATAGGTATTCTGAACAAAAATTTTAATTTTTATTAAACTGATAAGTACCAATGAACATTTTACAAAGAGTTATTCGTATTATATATCGTCAGTACACAAATATCTCAGTAAATTGGCTCAAATAATATCACAATTTTTTTTTCTATTTTCTCGTTCACAAGCAATTACAAATTTTAAAAAGTAGACAATTCAATATGTATATTGAATGCCTAACCAACTGAAAAATGTGGGAGTGCATCACTAAAAGAAGGGAGGGAATGCGACGCTCGGATCATTGGTCAAATAGTATTTGTCAATCTGTCTGCAGGAAGGCAAATATATTTGACCCAGAAGCGTATGGTTCCAGACAGACAGACTACTCAGTGTTTTTTTTTTTATCACTAATAGTTTAGCACCAGTATTTTATTGTCATTGCAGGACAGCTTTTTAATTTATATTTACCCCTTATACATTTAATTCAATAAAATGCAATTTCTTTTAATTTACTGTAGAATTTTTTTGATTTGTCTGATGGAGCTTGGGAAGATTAACCGCTTCCCGCGATTCTAGAGGTGAAAGTAGTAGTAGTTCTTAACGAGAGAGTTTGAATTGGCATTAAAAGAGTCAAAATCAAAAGGAAGGAGTTAAATCAGATTCATCAACACGCAATTCAGAATTAATCGTTATCACAATCAATAACCACTGGCACTTCATAGCGAGTTTGGCAAGAATTTACATACTGAAATGCCCTTATATGTGTAACAAAAGAAAGAAAATCGAACACTTGTAGAGAAATCCTCTATAAATTCCCTTTGCATTCATGTATTACTCATCATTCTGTGCCGTCTATCACTTATCTTTGAAAAAATGGAATTTTGAATAACCTTATGTATTATCTCTTTAAAATATCCAAAAAACTTTTAAATTTAAATTTGTAACTCTTAATACATGAATTAGACTTTTTTTTAACTATTTTATTTTTAGTTCGTTTTATTAAAATGGGATAAGTAAATAAATAAGGACGGGTTATTTGCTCTTGTACTTTCTTCGGCGACTAATTGCCATATTTTAGATTTCTAAGTCCTTTTTAATCGCTTTCTTTCTAGTCCGCTTTTAATTTTTGGCAATATGCCAAGATATTTCTCTTGTCTTTTCTAACCTTGATGAATGCAGTACGATTTAGTTTCGCATTATCTATCTAAATAGGAATGCATTTTAAACAATTTCCAAAACTCGAACAGGCAATGGCGAAACGGAAACTGTTACTTTGGAACATGTTCTTGAATTACTGACATGATGCATAAAATAATCAACTACTCAATTCCGTAATCCAAAATAGGCAAAATTTAGAGCAGTGTGGAGTAATTTAAATATATACACGATTGATGATTATTTTAGGTATTTAAATACCATCTGTTAAAAATTCGGATAAAATAAGGATTCGGAGTGTATTTGAAATCGCCATATTTGTTACTTGAAGGGACGAGTAAGAGTGAGTATATTAGAAATCTTTTGCTTCTTTTGTTTTCTCTCTCTCCCTCAAATGTGTCTAGAGGAGGGTAGTAAAGAAAAGATTTTAGGTGAAAATGATAGATCAAAACTAAGATCATCAGATAAAAACAAAAATACTAATTATGATTGTTTATAATTAACGTTGCACTGAGAAGCAATGCGAAGTTGCTTCTCAGCGACTCACCTAGACATTTTAAATCTCAGTCACAAGTGACGAGGATAACACCTGAGCTGGCACCTCCCTCTCCAAACTTCCACATCACGGCAACAGGAGGACTTGTGATATCGACCAGATTTAACGTGCATCAGCCCCATTTCACGGCACGTCTTAAATGGTATCAGGGTCAAATTCAAGACTCGACAAAAACAACATCGGGCACGAGTTCGCGATTACAATCGCTAGGCTATCGCGGACATACAAAAATTCTGACTGAATTAGGAAATAAGAAAAAATAACGCCACACCCAGATCTCAAGTAAAGCATCTAATATGAAACAAATAAATTGAAAAATTGTAATTAGGTAAAATTATTAGTATAATTACATAAAACTATAAAATTTCGCGAGAGAAATATACACAGTATATGCGAACTATTGATTTATTATCTACATTACACACGTATTAAAAAGTTTTATGTTCTTTAAGAATATAATGAAGTTAGAATAAGTTTTGGATATTACTAGAGTTTGTGAATAAAATGTATGTATAATGCTAAATATTAGTTTATTATCCATGTGTAATAAATTATTTTACGTTCTTTTATACCGTTAGGAAATTTTGGAAGAGATCAATCCTATTAATCTCATATTGCAATTTTATTGAACAATGCACTTAACTTTTTAATTAGGATCAAAATCGTTTTGAATTAGCTCCACGAGAGATATTGCCGACATACCTCGTAATTCTGAAGAACGGTCAAATGGCGAGGACGATATTTGTGTTCATGCTTTTTTTCAGATAATTTCCACATTGCTCTACGGGAAGTTACTTAGACTTGGAAATGTAACATTACGCTTTATTACGCAAAATACACTTTCGTGAAACTATTACTACAACGACGTCGCTAATCAAGAAGTTCTCCTGACAACAACTACTATATTTTAACCAAAGTCTTAGAGTTACATTCATAAAGTGATTCGAATAAAATCTTTGTAAGGTTTTCCTGAATATAGATTTATTTATTACTGATTTTATCCGTTTAAAGCAGACTCTCTTCGTTAGGAGATAGCTGGTTTTGAATATAGATTTGAGTAAAGATATCCCTAAAGACCCTCTGTGTCGAGGCTCAAACTTCTTCAGTAGGAGTGATGGGTAAGTAAACGGGGGGGGGGGGGCGCCAGTTCAGGTGTCGTCATTGTCACTTGTGACCAAGACTCAAAATTACGTGGTCCATTGCCATTAGGTCTTATGTTGCTTATAATGCTACGTTTTTTAACTAACAATAAAAAATTCAGTCCTTTTAGCTTATTTTACTTTCTGTTCAAATACATTAAAATATTGCTAATTTTTTCATTGCGTGAGAAGAGGAAAAGTAATATATTTCTAAAATTTTCACACAGTTTTTTTTTATTTATTTTTGAATCCTAGTAGTCACCATTCAACGGGAAGTTTCCGAAATTCTCGTTTCATATATATTCCTCTGTACCATATTTCATGCGTTCTTCTTATCACTCAAATGATATTACTGATATTATCGGTGGTGTTTTGCTCATTTGTATTTTGCGCGAAAGCGTGCTTTAAATAAAAAAAAATAATCAGCTTTTTTATCCCTTTAAACTACGCTTAATGTTTTGATGATTTAAAATAATTTAAGATTAAAAGTATATCTCTAGCACGATCAGATAAGAGACTCATAATACTTAATCATTTGAATATTTATTTTACCAAAATAGTTTTTATATTATAAAAGCTCTTCTGAATTTAAGTTTTGGTGGCAAAATGATCCCATTGTTCTTATTGTCAGAAAAAACAAATTTCGGGACAACTTAATATAATAATTATTTTAATTTATCAAGTCTGTAACGGACTCTCAAACGTTTTTCTCTTCAACTTTCCTTTCAGGATATTTTATTACGATTTGAGAACCTCGATTCGTAATCCCTTGTGGCCAAATCTTCACGTAGCAATTTAATTGTATTTGATTGTTCATTAATGTCACACTGAGAAACGCCACTAAAGCTACTGGCGACGTTATCACGTCTGTCCTATTCTCTGTACTTCAATACTTCTAATCTAATTTACGTAAGTCGCGGTTCATTTACTAGAAGAAGTTCTCATATCAAATAATGTAGTAAGACAGCTTACGTGAGGTTAGTTTAAATAAAATACGCGAAAGAAACACCACGAAAGCTACTATAATGTAACTATAATGTCCTATAATGTAACATCATCATCCATGTATTTTTCAATATTGATTGTGGAATTATTACTTTCAGAAGATTTTTTTTTCGATATCTTGTTTGATTTCTTAGAGCTTTATATCTCTTTAGATCACTCTTTTGCAGAAGAGGCTGGATTCAAAAGAGTCGGTGCAGCTATATTGGTAAATAAAGAAAATATTTCAAATTATTACTCGCAAGTTGTTAACTAGATGGGTGACAAGTTCCAATTAATAGCGCTAATGTTCCGAAAGGTAGAACAAGTTTGAAAGGGTAAAAGATTACAAAAATGCCAAAAAAGGGACGGTGTAAATAACTAAACCAAGAAGTATTATATGAAGATCGAAATTGTTCTATGCAATGCATTAAGACAAAGAGATTAAGTCATTAAAGGGGCTTTATTTTCTTCCCAACGCTTTAAATAAAGGCTGTTTTAATTTATTTTACTACTTTTTTGTGATCTATCAAAAAAACCTTCTTTGTTAGATAGTAATGGCATATCATATTAAAATCGTTTGACCACCAAATCATTCTAAGAAATAAACCAAATTAAAAAAGAATATTAGGGAATCTCGAGGCAAAAAAAAACTTCATTAAATTCTCAATAAATTTACTAATTTTCATTGATTTCATGATTCTTGATTATATATGATTTAAGGTAATACATCAATCAATAGGAAAATTAAATTATTTATTTATTTATTTTAATCCAATAACAAATTTAGAAGAAATGTATTTTATGACATATTTATGAGATTTAAGTTCGTTATTTGTGAAAGAAGGCATCAAACACACACACGAAACATCTTACGATACGATTTTGAAATGTGCGCAACTACGACATTTTGTGATTGATTAAAACAAAACCTTTGGTGGCTAAAAACAAAAGAGAAACCAATTACGCATAAACGATGCTGCTTTTAAGCAAAAAAATCATTGAAAGCTAGTGTAAATCATACGTCCAACTGAGTGCATTTAGAGACCTTTCTAAAGAATTGCACCGCTTAAATATTGATTTGAATTTAACATTTAATTTTAATTAAATTTAAGACGCTGTGACCGTTTTGTCATTTTGTTTATACTATTATACTTAGAATGTGTATGGGTGAAAAAAGGTTTTCGGGTATTAACTATAGGAATGCAGTGATTTTCAATTTTAATTAAAGATTTCAAGATAATTCTGTAGGAAAGAATTTTGTTAATTAAACTTTTGAGGGAATAGTGTCGTTAAGTGTATTAGACATATTTGCTCAATAACGATCGGTCCAAAATGTTTGACTTGTTGTTTCGAGTCCTTCATAATCAATATCAAAATAAATTAAATATATGAGGAGCGATTATCCTACTCTTCTCAATTAAATATTTTAATAATGACATTTACTTATCTTACAGTTTCTACCAGCAGACTTCTAATAACTGGATCTGATTCAAGTAGACGTCTAACTAACGGATCCAATTGAGGTAATTGCACTCTATTACCTTCTTACAGTTGCTCAATCTTCTAAAGAGCATACCTATGACTTCCCCTACACCTCCTCTTCTCTTTCTCCTATTCACTACAATTCTTCTTATACAGTAAATCTAATTTACATATACAGTTCTTTTTACGACAAATATTTACTCTTTTGTCACATATCAAACATCGTAATAAAGCAGCTTCATGGGTTATTTAAAGCAAAATCTGATGGATAGCCCGATACTAACTTTGTATTCTTTGTGGATAACATAATTTCTAATTTCGTACCAATTAGCTTAAATAATATTCTGAAACTTTTATTTTGAATAATTCAAATTACTAATATCAGTGTCACATGTACTTTAAATTAGGATTGAGACCAGCATAAGCTCGAAGAACTGAAATTTATCAACCTTATCTGAAAACCATACTTAGCAATATAATATACAAGAAAAACAAAATATAAATGAAAATTTTTTAAAATCAACATACTTCTATACATGACACAAAAGCAAAAAAAAAGAAGGAAAAAAAAGAACGAATTATAAAGTAAAAGTCTTTTTTTTCTTCTGGAAGTAAAAAAATTAAATGAAAATGTGTGGAGAATGAGAGTTTATCATCGCCATAAATAAATAAAGGGAAAATTTTTCAATCCCACCTAACTTTTGGACTGAATGCTTAAATTTTATGAATACAACTGTTTTACTATCTTATTTATGACTGTATGTAACACTTCAAATTTCAGTGAAAAATTTTCAGCTTGATGGACAATACTTCAGTTTTTAGTCACAAATTTTCAGCTGGGCTGAAAATTCTTCTTCTTCTTTTTTTTTTTTTTTATTTATGATGATGATAAAAACTGTACATTTCATTCAATTTTTTGCTATGGGTGTCCGAAGAATTTTATTTTTATTTTTTAATTCCTTTTTTACTCTTTTGTAACATAGAAAAACTAATTTGTTTACAAAAAAAATCATATATATATTATTTTTTTTCTTTTTGGTCTCAAATTTCAGAAACAAATTAAATAAAATTTTGTAGACTTATAATTGAATATCGTAATCCCAACTGAACTTGTGAGCAAAAATTTCTAATTTGTAGCTTATTGGGAAGTGGGTGCAAAATTGATGAAAAAATTTTCACCAAACAGATCACAGTGCGAGGTAATAACATAAAGTGTGTTGGAAAAAAAAACTTTTTACAAGTTTATATAAACAGAAAAGACGCGTTAAAAAGATTATTTTCCGAAATGATGCTAAACGAACATGGGCCCTATCTGCTATACGAAAATTGCTGGTATTATGACCTTGTAAATCGTCTCCGAAGTGTATTTTGAGTGTGAAGTGTTTGAAGGCTAAAGCTAATTTTGCGGTCCAGTGAACTGTTGCAATTTTCGGTAACTATACATTTCGATGGGTATCATCCTCCCGACATGGGAAACGTGGACAGCGGACGAATCAATCAAATGTCTACGAGTCTGTTGAATTAATGACTTTATTTTGTATGCGGGCTCGTGATCAAGTATGACTCTTTGATAAGCCGCATCTTCCCACGGGTATACATTGTAGCTATTTGTACAACTACAATTCTTCCATTTGACGTGATGTACATCAAAGCATGGTAAGAACTTTACATTGTCAGTATTATCATAGAGTTTGCTTAGTGTGTTTTGCCTTTTTTTCAAGTATTTAAATCACAAGGAGGTCAAATAGAAGAAAGGAGCTTTAAATACAAGATGAACACTTAAATTACGAATAAATTTAATTAACTAGATTCAAAATTAATTCTCAAATATGTAATTTAATAGTATATAGTTGAACTATGGATAAGTTGTTAAAATATATAAATGATTTCTCTTAGAATAAATATATTTAATTATAACTTCGTCATCAACCCAGTTTTATGAGTATTATAGCAATTTTAGTTTAAAGTATTTTCTGTGATTTCAAATATTTGTAAATCGCTACAAGAAAGCCAAAGGGACAAAAATGTGTTTAATTGAAAGATTATGAAATAAATTACATAAATAATTTAAATAATATGATTAAAATCATTCAAAAAGAGATATTTTAATAAAATATGTTTAATTATAACCTTATTGTTAATTGGTGTCAGTTTTTACAGAGGGAATTTTTAATATGTATGTAAGTCATATCGCGCGTTATTTTGAAATGTAATACAATAATTTTAAAAAAATATATTTTGTAAATAATTCAGAAAATTTTACTTTCATATAATCTCCAGTAAATAAAAAAAAATGCATTATATAATTAATAAAGTAAAATTTGATTTTAATATAAATTTTCTTATTAGTTAATTTTAGTTTTTTTTTTTTTTTTTGAAAAAAAGAAAGATCATATTCACATATTTTAGTATGAAACTGGCAAATAGCTGGATTATAAATACAATTTTTAGGTCAGATATTTCAAAGATATTTGAATTGTTGTGTTATTAAATTGTTATTAATTGTTGTTATTATTAATTGTTATTAAGAATTTATTCTATATAGTTAACACTCTGTAATTCTTTTACTTATTATAATCTTTTTTTTAAAAAAAATATTTATAAAATTTTTAATTTTTATTGCGTAAAATTTCATTGATGAAAATTAGTAGTAATATTCACAAAATAATTTTTCAATCCTTATAAAATCAATTATATCAGATTCAAAATTTTCTTATTTACAGTGTTGAAAAGAAAAATAGAGTATATTTAATAGATTTCGGAATCTAAAGTTTTAATTCTAACAAATTTCAATTTTTGAAACTGATTTTTAGGTTAAAAATGATTCATATTCTTAAGAAAGATTCTTAAATATTTTTAGTAAGGTAATGATGATAAATAATTACAATTACGTGATTAATAAAATTCAGATGATTTGTTGCGAGTAATTTTGAGGAAAAGTGCCACAAAAATTAAACAGTTTTTTAGTTACACCACCGAAAATTACCCGCATTCAATTATTTATCCTTTATAATTAAATTACGATTACCATTGAATTATTTATAAATTCTTAATGAATTAAGCATATGATTAAATTATTATCGAATTACTGTGAGAATTCAATAATAAACTGAATTACAGAATTGTTATCATTGAATATAGAATTTATATTTACGAGAGATATTTTTTCTGATTTGAAATATAGATTGATAGAGAAATGTTATTGTATTTAATTTATATAAATATATTTCAAAGGAAAAAATATGAAAGTTGCATCAATTGCAACGTAATGTAACAATTAAAGAATTTTTTTTATCGAGAAATAAAAGTAAAATAAAAGGATGAAGCGATATTTTTACTCAAAAGCATAAATGACTAAACTAAATATGGGTTAAATACTTACAAATTAAATATAACATCACTGCATTGTAATATTTTATAAGAAATATGTTTATTAATTTTAATTTTTAATTTCCGTTTCTTTTCAAAACATGCCTCATACTATAAAAATAAAAAACGATAATAATAAATCAATAAACGATGTTAAAAAAAGAATGTAATTTTTAATTA
This sequence comes from Nephila pilipes, assembly GCA_019974015.1. Taxonomy (NCBI): domain Eukaryota; kingdom Metazoa; phylum Arthropoda; class Arachnida; order Araneae; family Nephilidae; genus Nephila; species Nephila pilipes. The sequence goes on from BMAW01017410.1 coordinate 102,461, forward strand.
AATTTACTGGTAAATTGAAAAATATGTGTATATTAAAATGTTTTCTTTTCGTAATTGAAATTTTCTTTTAATGATAATAGCTAACATTATTTTATAAATATTACATTATCTTAAACATTCATACTTCCCCTACATACATACTATTTTAAACTTACATATTTTAAAATTACATATTTTAAAATTACATATTTCTAATATACATGCATACTATAAACAGCATACCAGCATAAATTCAACATAAATATAGGTAATTCAGAAACGAGATAATGTAGTCATTGGATGCGTATTCAAACATTTTATGTTTTGAAAAAATATATTTATTTTCTAACGTTTTCAGTGAATAGTTTGGATTATGTTGGTTAACATTTTAATTCGTCTCATAAATCAAAGCATTGTAAAAATAATTTCTATCACAATATTTTTTTAAAAAATGTAGCTAAACGACACTTATTTTAAATTTTAAAAATAATCAATTTAATGTTTCTAAATATTATAATAATCAATATTAAGTATAAATGTTGCACTAAAACTATCTACTTCTATTTTCCGTAGTTTTTTAAAAGTTTCCTTTGAAAATTATCTGCAAACTTCGATTTCATATTATAGTTTTCACTACATATATTTCACTATAAATTTCTTATTTGTACAAGAACAAAAACACATTGAATTACTGTATAGTTAAAAATTATTTCAGTTAAACATGAATAATCAAAAGTAATTAATTAATTGAAATACATTTGAAATAGTAAGTTAAGCACTCTATTACAATTATTCGAATTATTTCAAAAACATTTGAAATTCATTTATATATGATTTTCTGAATAATAATTTTGTAAAAATAAAACATTGTTATTTTCAAATAACTAATGTATATTTTTGTAACTTATTTTACATTTTATATAAATATTAGTACAGCCAAAATTTCTACATTTTCTTTAATTTAAGTATGTATGCAAACAAAAATGCCTTAAAATACTTTAACAATTGTGTATAGCAGGTAAGCTTTTTCAATATAATGACAAATTTCCCCAAATATAATTTTCAAAATAATTTCTTGAAACACTAAGTTACTCCAAGTATATATTCTGTCATACAGTAAGAAGAAACCTACCTATATCTCTTCGCAGTCTAACACAAGACTATAGCCAGTACAGATGAAGAAAGCGATGATCAATGTCTATGGGAGAGAAAGAAATGATGTAGTTTTTTGTAGGAAATAACTTTATATACTCCCAAGAGGTGGAGAACTTTTCCGATTTTTTTCCTTCTCCTACATCAGGAAAGAGATTGTTAAATCCAGGTCGCGATCGTACCAGCACTCAGGCAGAAAAAAGAATTCACCTCCGTTACAAGTTTTCTTGAGCGAGAGAATTTAGTTTCGTTCCTTGGCATCAGTTAGATATCGTTTGGTTATACGCATTTCCTCTACGTTAAAAGTTCGAAGAGAACATTTAAATCATGTCTTCATAACTCAATATTCGAAATAGTGTAGTGAAACTTTTTGGCTTAAGAGTAACTGAATTTTAATAAACACCTTTCATCAAATTTTAATTTCATTAATTATTTGCAGATCAGTATTCAGTAGAGTTCAATCTGTGATCATGAAAATACAGTAAATGTTGTTTGTAGAGAAAATACAAGATTCACGAATATGTACATACCTATGAATAACTGAGCTCTAATAAAAACAATTAATGTATATTAAATACATTATAACTTCTCGGATCAGTATTCGAGAGTATTCATAAAAATATTACAAATTCTTGTTATGGAAAAAAATTGAGATTTACGAGTACTTGCTCCGCTTATGAATTGCTATAATTTTATAAATATACCAAAATTAATTTTAATCTATCTTCGCAGATCAAAATTGAATCGCATGAATTCATTAAAATTCGCTTTTGTGGAAGTTTGTGATTTGCAAGGTTTTACACATTTATGAATAACCTTCAGTTTGTTATCATAATAATACAGTAGTTTCATTGTAGTGAATAGAGAATAGTGTTCAAAGAGTAGTGTTCACTACTCTTTGAAGGGAATATATTTGATTTACGAATATTTACTCACTTATGAATATTTGAATTTTGATAAATTTGTCGAAAATTAATAATGTAATGTATATCTCCACAGATCAACAATCGGTAATAATCAGATTTTGTTACCGATTGTGATTAAAAGAATCCGGTATAAATGTGCAACTTACCAATATTTATTTTACTCACTTATGAATTACTGAATTTTAATAAATATGTCATATATACATGTAATATATTTTCGTAGATAAACATTCATTCATATTCAACTTTTGATCTTTAAACTTAAACATGTACTCATTTATGAAAAAAAAATTAATTAACTTTTCATGTACTGCTACATTTATATAATTTAAAGGAAATTGAAAATAGATTTTGTGATGAAAAAAATAAAAATTATTTTTTATGAGTTTTATAAGTAATTTATATTACTTTTTATTATTGAAACATTGATTTCAAACGTTATAAATTGAAATGTTAGCCATTAATAAATGACCAGTCTAATTATTAGTTGCTGATAAATTTCTGATTATTCGTAGAACAGAAATTTAATTGAAAGCCGATATTTTCCACCTTTTAATTGTTGAAACTATAATATTGATTTTTTTAAGAAAAAATAAATGTATTTGCAAATGATGTTAAACATTTAGCGTTATTTCAATTACATTCAGTGATCTTTCAATTTAAAGAATAATCAATGCAAATTTTTAACTCGAAGGTGTAATTAATTGAAATATTTCTGTTCTTTCTTTAACAATGATTTGTAGAAATTTGAAATTTCCTAGATTTACATAAAGTTTATATAAAGCTTGGAAACATTTGCTTTCATTAAAGTTATATATTCATATAAATTTTGAAATTTATCCTTTAATACTTATTAATTTACCATATTGTAACGGATGAACATTATAAGTTGAAATTAAAAAAAAATAGTTGCAAGCCTTTTTTCGAAAATAAAAATTGAGAAATCAAGCTTTATTCTTTTAATAGGTTATTGAATTACTTTAAAAAAGTCAGAAATAATTAAAATTCAACTTATAATTTTCTCAATATAATACTTTTTCTCCAATTTACGTATCATGACAAATTCTGAATTTATTGCTTACTTATATATTAATCTTAATAATTATATGTAATTTCGATTTTACTGACTAAAAAATGTAAAACAAATTCAGTTAGTATAATGCTAATATCAATGTGGGAATAACCCAATCTCTCAAGGGTTATTTAAGGTGTTGCTTTACTTTTAAAAGTCGTGCTAAGTGTAAAAATAAATATACTTTTTTGCACAAATCAAATCGTCACGAGCTATTTCTTTTTATTGATTTTTTTTGAATCAAGAACATTAAAAATAGAGCATCTTCCAAACCTAAAAATATCCTTAATAGTATTGAATGCATTTTAGAAAGATTTTTTTTTTCCATTGTAAAATTTATCACAACTTCAGTCCCTCTCACTTTTAGTAAATAGCATTCTTGCAAGCGTGAAAATTATACCTTTCTATTTCAACTTTTTTTCTCCTGGAATGCAACGGTATTTCGTTTGTATAGGTGACATTGGAGAAAGGCTTGCACTCTTGGGTTCACATTAATTAAATACAATAAAAGTTTTTTTTACCTGCGAAATTTCGCAGCAATATATATTTTATTAGTTTCATGCTTGAACTTTTTTATATTTCACAGACAATAAATATTACGGTTATTTAGAAAAGGGATTTTCAACCGGCATGCCATAAAACGAAAACTAGGTATGTCTAGGAAAAATTTATATAATATCATTAATTGAATTATTTTCGAGCAATGTTACAGATCTAATGGATGCATTTTCCAAAATTAAATAACTTTTAAACGCATTATGTTATTCAATAAATTTCTCCATAATATAAAAAGGTATACCGTGGTGGCTGTTCAAAAATTATCCATGTCAGAAATAGGAAAGTGGGTATTTAGAATGGGATAACTCATTTAGTAGTATTCACTGGTTATTTTCCCTTTTTCTCAGAAATTATGAGTATGACACCTTTATACCAATAACAATCGGTGCCGAAATGTTTCCGATCGTCTTTACCTTCTTTGAAGCAATTCTGTGGATGAAACCAATTGTTTTCATTAATGCTTTTTCTGGTGTATAATAATGGATTAGTATCAAATTTGTTTGATTCTACTTAATAGATGGCAGTTCACAATAGTTCCATCAACTTGCGTTAACAACACCCTCTTTCTTCAAAAATAGGAAATTTTTGAACAGCCCTTGGAAACATACATAAAAGAAATCTGATGATAATCACTTGTTTTAACTTTTTTTTAAAAAATTTATTTAAACTATAGAAAAGACAGAAAAAGAAAGGAGAATAAAAATAGTTGACCAGAAGAAGGGTTGGAAAGGGTATGCCATCTGTGTTTACCAAGGATAGTAAATTGAATGGGTAAGAAAAAGATCACCAGAGAATTTCGGGATCATAATGGATACAATTCATGGGACGTCATGATCACATGATACTCACCGATGTAAACAAGTCTTGTATTCGTTTGCTTAACACTGCATTTGTGAAATATTTTATGCTTTTTTTGAAAAAGTCTCATATTTTACAATTTTACTACATGTACGATTTTTTAATTGAATGAGAAATTGTTCACACGACTTGTTTTCATAAATTTTTAACGCAAAATAAAAATTTAAATCTTATTTTGGATTGTTGCAGCATAAAGGTATTGAATCATTCTTCTATCATCAAGCCGAAATAATGACTTTAAATTTATTTGGTTGACACAAGACATTTTGCTATAATTATGAATATATCCTAATTTAACTGTAATTTTGTAATATTAAAAAAAGGCTTTCAGCCACCCAACTTTCTATCGTTTTAGATAGATAAATTTTGGTGTACCAGATTATTTTCAATTTTTTATCGTTTGCTTAATTTTAATTACATTTAGCTTAAATATATTCAATTTAATAATTTATCGTTTGCTTTAATTTTAATTCAGTTTAGCTTAAACATATTCAATTTAATAATTTAACGTTTCCTTTAATTTAACATTAAAATTAAAGGAAATGATAAATTATTAAATTGTTTGGTAAAATTTACTGTTGTCCATTTCTCGATATTTATTCGTTTACTTTAATTCTTATATTTAATTGAGTAATTTAATAATAATTATAAGAATAGCGCACCTTGGGTAGCTAAGTCTGTCATTTGTAAAACTTTCCATCGAACTTTCAATTTTAGTTTTTTTCTTAAATGAAGTACTGGAGAGAATTATTTAAAATAAAAATTGATGTTTGCTGCCTGAACAAAATATAATTATAAAAGTTATTATTTATCACACCTTTTTTGAGTTATATTCTTTTTATTATTCACCAGTTTTCCAGATATTATAATAGTCACCTTTTATATTAAAGTATTTGAAAATTGATGAATAATAAAAGGAATATAATTAAAATCTTACAGTACACATTTATTATAACTATATTATGTAATTCTGTACTTTTATTAATTGGCATATCTAATTGGTATTATAAAACTAACTACTAATAATGAATTGTTACAATAATTTTTTGAGTATATAATATTTAGTCTATAGTATAATTTTTTAAGAAATATTCTGAAAAATAAGAAGATTTTTTAAGAAATCTTTCTTATTTCAACATATGTTGTAGAAATATTTTGATTGTAATTTTTCTAGTTGTTGTCTAACTTACTACGTACATAATTTCGAATAATTAAGAAAAACAAAGTGTACAAACATGACTCTGAATATTTTTTTAATGTATCTCTCATATATTATGCATATGGAATTGAATTCGATATAGTTTCCATTAATATTTTCTAACTATATTTAAGTAATCGGTAAAAAGTAAAAAGTTGTCTTTTAGCTGTCTTTTTAATTCATAAATAAAACGTCGCAGTATGCCCTGAAGGTATTACGTTGCTCTTGTAAAATGATTCCCTCTTTGAAGACTACAGGTCATTTGGAACGTCGAATTCAAATACAGCATATAGATTATTTCTGCTTTGTTAAGGAGTTCATGGATTAGAATAAATTTTAAACATCGACCGTCCCAGTTTATTATAGCTGTTCTTAATAATTTTGTATCTTCAAAAGCAACTGATGTAACTAATATTTTGCTATATATATATATATATATAAGTACCTTTTAATTTAATCAGAAATTATCACACAACTTTTTTTATGTCTTGTTTCAAAATAAATGTTTGAATCTTAGTTTTGGATTGCTGTAGCATGATGGTATTGATTCATTCTTCTATCAACAAGCTAAAATATAATGGCTTCAAATTTAATTTGTTTACACACGAACATTTTCTTTATGATTATGAAAAAAGTACCCTAATTAAAATATGATTTTCTAATATTTAGTTAAAAAATGTTTCATTTTAATACTATTAATAATTTAATTCTTAGGGTTATTTGTGATTTTTAATACGAATTGATTTTTAACATTTGGTTAAATTGTCTGGTAATATTTGTTGATTAATATATTGAAAATTTTTTAATGTGAATGAATAATTCATGCAAAAATTCTTAAATATTTTTACAACATAGTATATTTGAAAGGTTTTATTGTAATATCTTCAGAAAGCTTCGATTATAGCTTAAGAATTGTTACTAATCAGTTTAGAAAATGATTTTCGTATGAGTAATCATTTGTAAATGTTGCAGACTATTTGAAATATTACATTGTAATCATATTTTTATTGAATCACTTCTGGAGTTTTATTTCATGAAAAGTTATACGACCCAGTAACTTTAAGTTTTATTATACTCTAGTGTTGAAAATTAATGTTATATATGTAAATATTTTTGTACGTTGTTGAGGATATTTTATAGAATAAAACCACAGTATTTAAAAAGCAGTGTTTTGAAATTTTTAAAGATTTTTGGACCACTTTGCTATACTTTTTTTATAGATGACTATACAGCAATATGATGCTCGACAAGATTCTATATTTTATTTTATAAGTGTAAGTTAATGTAATTTAAACTATCTGTTAATTTATGGAGAAATTATTATACATTTTTATATCTTGTTGTTTTAAGATATTTGTTTATATTTAAAATATTAAGGTTTTACCATTTTCAAAGAATTGTTAAACATCAGTTTTCCCTTTCAATAATACTATGTGGAAAAGATAAAGTAAGAAACTATACACACGGAATAAAATGTTGACAAAGATTGCTTTTATTCCAGATTATTTTTCAACGAATTGAAGTAAATTCCAGATGCTTTTCGACTGGAGAAAGATGTTACAGAAATACTTTTCTTAAAGAACATGGTTTTCATTTCAACACAAATTTAATGTGTATTTTGGTACCAAATGTTTTCAGCCTAATCTGCAATCCTTCCTGTCACGTCCTAAATATTGTTCATTTTATTATAATTGACCGTCTGGTGTTTCATCACCATTGTCATCTGTTTTAAACTCATGATTTGGTATGTGGAACTAAAACTTATTTGTGTTGAGATACAAAATATGATTTTTATATAATATTTAAGATTTTAACACAGGTATTTATATCTTGGTTTTTTTATAACGTGGCCTATAAAATGTTGCAAAAATTTAAATAAATGTTTGGTGCAATGTATTCAGATTTTATTCTGTGCATGAGCTCAAATATTTATTCCCATAGAATAATTAAAATAATTTCTTTTGTATTCGATACATGACACAAACACTATATTTATATATAATTTATTAAATTTTAAAAGATCTAAGCTAAATATTTAGTTTTCAATGGACTTTGTAAGATAATTCATAAATAATATAAAAGGACTTCACATTTGTATAATGTTTATTTACTCAAGTTAACCACTTTAATTAACTGTAAGTACATGAGTAATGTTTTTACAAAATATGCTCGAGTCGCGATGAATTACAAAATAAAACTGAGGTTCTAATGTTAAAATGAGAAGAAACAAGAATCGCAGTTGCATGACAAGGCAACGTAACAAATTGTTAAGCAGTATTCAAGATTTATAGAAAGTAAGTTTTTCTATTTCTCAAAATTCTGGATCTCCCCCCTCCCCCTATTGTATATCATTCCCATTAAAATACAATTTTAAAAGTAACGTTTTATACATATTTATAAAAATCAGATTGATGATCACTAATATAAGTTTAGGTATGTTCCTTGTTATTCACAAAGTCAAAATTTTAATTTCTGCACTTCATTTTACATTAAAACAAAAAGGTAAAAATTGTATTTGATTAATAAATATTGCTTTATATGAGAAAAAGAAAAAAAAAACGGAAATTTTTAATGTTAGCAAATCAGTATTAAATTTCAAATTGTATATGGAATTCATAGATTCGCATTGTTTTTTCATGATTCCTTTTTAAAACATAATAATCAACTTATGATTAAATTAATTTAGTTTGCAAAATTTTAAGAAACTAACTTAAAGTACAAAATTACAACTGTTTAAATCGTAAATAATTATATAACTCTTACAGTTTAATTATGTATCTTGATTGAAAGAAAAATAATTTAATCCAAATTTAAATCTAATGTTGCTTTATTTTTTAAACAGAATCAGCCCGATAAATAAAAAATGCCTATACATGAAAGTTACTATAATTCAGAAAAGCTTAATTATAGTTTAACTATTCACATTTATTTTTCAGATAATTTAAAATAATTGCACTACTAGAATAAATATTGGGGCCTTAATTTTTAATATGTTAGAATTAACCGATGATCTAATGAGTTTTATCAGTATTTATAAATGAAAAATTTTCTATTTTGAATTACAAAATAACCTTAATCAAAACAAAAATATGAAAATAACTCAATGGCCATTGACAGTACAAAAATGCATCTTTTTAAAGCAGAAAATAATTTAAAGCTTATATCATAAATATACAAATAATCGCCAGAAGTATGTTTAAATAGGCTTTGCTTATCGAACGACATTTTAACAACACGATTAAACGAGAATAAGACTATAGATACCTACAAATATTCTCCGATAATTTCCTACCTATTAATAATAATTGAATAATGTAAAAAATATGATAGCATTAAATATATTAATTGAAATAAAGTGGATGTACAAGATATATACAACTAGCTTACAGGGAAATCCTATGCTGACACAGACCACGCCAGTTTGCTTATGAAGTAATCACGCGATTTTGATGTGGGTCTAGTTGCTTGTAAATTTAGTCCATTTCCGTACTTATGTAAATAATGTTAAAGGGATTTTCAAGGGCGAAGAGTGCTAATTCCCAATTTGATATTAGTGCATAATTTACAAATGTAATCATTCCATCCGCTAAAACTTGTATCAAAATAAAAAAATATCACTTACAAAATACTGTGTAATTATTTTCATAAAATTGATACTAAATATGAGGGTGATTCAAAATATACCTGCTTTCGACAACAGAGATTGCTTCTAAGGCAAGTTATTTTTACCGTGTAAGCTGTCTTATGTTAAACGATGCCAAAACAAAAGTGACACTGATTCAGAAATTAGTTTTGATACTAATTTCGCCGCGTCGAGTTATCAGCGTCGACGAGTCTTGATTCATCATTATACACCTGAAACTAAGTTTCAATCAAAACAATTGGTCGCTTCCAGTAAATTTGCTTCAAAGAAGTGAAGAGGAACTGAAAAGGTATACGAAGGGCATAATATTGATGAATTTCTTAGATAATGGGAAAACGATTCTTGGTCAATATTACATTATGTTAAACCTTTCCCATTTCTCATTCCTAATATGCATACTTTCTGAATGCATGTAGATTGGTAATGCATTTTGTCGCTTTCGTAATACATGTAAGGAAAATATACATAACTAAAACCATTAGAGCGACTACTGTTAAGATGTACGCCGCAATATATTTTTCTATCTATTCTGTTAATTCTATTAAAAGAAATTAGCATTGTAACGTCCGTTATTATTTCTTTTTGTTGTCATTATTAATCAATATTTAAAATAGCCATTAATCAATATTCTAATGAAAAGAATTACACAGTGATGATAAAAAGTTATATATATATATATATATATATATATATATATATATATATATATATGAGTTATCAGCAGTCAATCCCTCCCCAATCTATATGTGGAAAAGGTCTCTATGAGCTTCAGATCTAATGTTTAATAAAATAATTCAATACTTATCTTACCGAATCAATTATGTTCGAGTCCTTATAAAATTTATAGATAAAGAGTTCGAATCCTTGACCCTTTGTATACCCTCTCTTTGTTCGCTCGCAATATCCCTTATTCAGCGTTGGTATAAATCTCACATTGAAAACTTACAGTTCACCATTTCTACCATTAACTAGATTAACAACTCCAGTATTAAATGCTTCACTGCTTATATATGCATCTCACCATCTCCATTCATGACTCTTTAATAACTCTAAGCTAATGTACATAAGTTACGTTTCATTTATTGAGAGAGGTTTTCAATTCAACCAAATTCATTTTGAGTCTTCAAAGTATGAGTTGAAAAGGACAAAGCGATATAAACTACGTCATACTGTGTTCAATTTGAAACAATCATACTTCTCAGATGAAGAAAACTCTTTATGATTCAACATTAGTAACGCATTGGATTGTTCACGCCAGCTAATACAGTGATTTGATTCTACAAATTTAAATGCATTCATACTTGTATGAAGTATGTTTTTTTTCTGTCATGTAAAATCTCATTATAATAGGAAATATTTTTTTTTTCTTGGGAAGATGTTTTAAGTTGAATACAAATGCATCAATAACCTAGTTACAATAATTTTAGTTTGTCGCGTCATTGATCCTTTTAAAAATTCACTCACTTCAAATAAAGTTTTCAATCCAAATCATCTCTTAGATTCTGTGCTAAGAATAAAAGGAAAAAAAAAACAGATATAATGTTTTCAAAATATCAAAACATAGTTTATTAAACTCTATATTTACCAATCGTTATGCATACACATTCTTATTAAACAAAGTTAAATGACCTGCTTTTTTATTTAGATGAAGTTGAGGATTGATTACATAAACATCATTATTAACTAAGTTATGGACTTTCAATAAAAAAACACGATTCTGGGATGGAGTTTTAAACTTTTGAAGTAAACACAGTGTTAAATCATACATTGAGCTATTGAAGGCTTGAGCTAATTCTTTTCTCGCAGAAACTATAAAAACTGTTACAAATAGAGATGCGCCAATACATACACTGGAAGAACTCATCTTCATCAAAAGCCAAAAAAGCTCGAATAAGCAAAGCAAAATTCAAAACAGTGATGATTGTTTTTATTCCATATTTATGAGACCGTGGACCTTTAGTGGGGTTCCTGATGATGAAATTATTAATCATCATTACTACCTTCACATTCTTACCGATCTCTGTGAAATAATGTAGAAAAAACGACCCGTATTGTAGAAGGTCAAATCATTCCATATTGTATGTCTCTCAAGAAGTTCCTATCCAAGTACTAAATCCCAGTGTTGGAACTTCTACCTTATGCCCCGGATCTTGCACTATGCGACTACCATCTGTTGCCTAAGGTGAAATCTGCATCAAAAGAACAAGATTTGAGTTCATTGCAGCCGTGAAAAAGAAAGCGGCACCAGTCTTGACAGAGCTGACAGAAGACTACCAAAACTGTTTCGAACAATGGTAGATTCGCATGGAGCGTTGTAGGGTTGGAGGAGGGTGATAATAAGAGGATGATAATAAGTAAATATATATGAAATCAATATAAAATGCTTTACAGTTTCAGTCTCGTTATTTAATAACCACACCTTGTATATAGAGTTGTTTTGTTAAATGCGAAGCAATGCAACCTATTTTTCCTTATTTTGCAGCTTTTGTAATTTTTTATACTTGAAACGTTATCGTTTCAGGATCATAAGTAAAAAACCAGTATTCGTCTCACGTTATTATTTTTTTCAATAAGTTTGGGTTATTTTCGGTGGCATTCAAAGTTTCAGTACAAACATTTCTGAGAGCTTCTTGTTGTTCAAACGTGAAAATTTTAGGCACCATATAGGGACATTTTTTTACAAGTTAAATTTCTTATGTAGTTATCTGACTTACGGATTCTTTGTTAATTCCTACCGTCTCAGTAATCATGCGAATTCTTAACCGACGGTCAGATAGAACCAGATTACCGATTTTTTTCATACTGTCATCCATTATTGAAGTGCAAGGTCATCTTCTAGGCTTTCTTGGTCATCTTGAAAGCACTTAAAAAACTCAACAACGCGAGCTCTCAATAACCATTCATTGCCATACATTTCTTTCGATAAATAATAAGTTTCGGTAGCTGGTTTTCCAAGTTTCACGTGAAATTTCACAACAATCCTTTGCTTTATTGTTACACTTGTCATTTTTCCGGCGAAGCAAGAAAATAACTCTAATGCGAAAGAAGGCTACAGGTATACGGATTTGTGTTTGCAGAGTGACAGGCACTGCATTCGAAAGAGAAGGCTTCATGATTAACAGCTGTCGGTCGCTGGCATTTGGCACATGAATACTTCTTTTGTAGCAGCGTCAGTCTTGTTATTTAATAGCAACACCTCGTACATTTATAAAGTCACAAATTTTTTCCACTTGAAAAAAAACCGAATGTTAAATTTTTTGAAAACAAATTCTATGAGCTTTAAATTTGAAAAAAAAAAAGTTTTAATGTTCTATTCTTCCCAAAAATATTCATAAATATATTTTGAAATTTCGTTGAAGATGTATTGCAATTCTTTTGAAGTAGTAAATACAATTTTATCATGCATATTCAAGAAAATAATTCATGCAGTGATACAGTTTGCTGGGAATTTTTTGTTTGTTAGCGTTAATTGCAAGACTGTTTCATTTATTATTTCTGAATAGGAATAAATAAATTTTAGTTAAATCAATAAAATTAAACCAAATACTTAAATATTCGTTTGAAAAATTCTGCAAATGTTTAATACTCGCAAAATCTTAAATTTAGAAGTCTGTTTTCGAGAAAGAAAAGATTTCAAAATGTGTTACTAATACTATTAAGTTGAAAAATAGTTCAATTGTAGTATTAAACTCTCATTGTAAATTTTTGAGGTGAAATTCAAATTTTATTTTCTGAAATTCTTTTTAAAGATTTTAACTAAACTATCTGTTTTGAGAAATTATTACTTATAAAGCAATAGTTTGACGTAAACAAATAATGTTTGCTTATTTTCTTACTATTAAATTAATAGTTTATAAAAATGACATAAGAAAAGTAGTTACAAACTAGTTTATCTTAAAAATACTTGAAAACAAGTACTTATAATAAATTATTCGATATAATTGTTAGACTTAACAAGAAAGCATAAATAAAAAAATTTCTAAGAAAAAAACGAATGTCATAGTTATAAATTTGGAACAATTTTTTAATCTCTTTAAATATTATTATTAACTTGTCTGACTAGTTTAAAAACAGAACTTTTTAAAAATAATCGAAACTTTTTATTATTTTATTTCAATGTTTGAAATTTGTTTTACCTAAACTTTCCTTAAATGCAATATTAAAATTACTAAATGTTAAATTATTGACCTTTTAATGTTAAATGATTCAGATATTTGATACAGATAAGTATTAATTTTAAATATTTTTACTCTAAAAAGCTATATATATTTGTTTAAAATTCTAGTTTTGGGAAGTAAAAACTTAAACATTTATGAATGAAGTATTGTAAAATAAAGAATAATTGTAGTTTATGTTATTTTTATTTTTAATGAAGATTTTTTTCAAGCATATACGTAATTAGATGTATACAATTTTAAAATTTAAATAAAGAAGAAATTTTAACGAAAACTCCAATGTTACCGTTTCAGTATGAAATAAATTTACAGATTCCATTAATGAATTGCACTAAAGCCTTTAACAGGAATCAACCCTATGTACAACAAAATGGATTTTACATAATCTTTGTATCTTTAAAAGAATTGTTTTTAGAAAATTTGCTATCATTTCATGTCTTAGTTTAGTAACACTTTAATAATTATTTTCATCTATTTTTATATGTATGTTATTACAATTCTATGCAAATATAAAAAATATCACTATTTGTAAAATTTTTCAAAACAGTAGTATCATTTTTCTATTTTACTTAGACTTTTAACGGAATTGAAATAATTTTGAGAAATGTTCATAAAATCCATTTTTTTCCGACTTCAATATCATCGTAATATTCTGTTATGAATTAGAATTGCATTGGTTAATTTATCTGAAAATGATTATAGAATTCAAGATTCATTATACTGATTATTATTTTTTTAAATATATTTCCCCTCTCTTTTTGTACGAGCTGTTTCATAATAAATGATATTTTTATTTCGGGAAACTTCATTTTCTCCGATAAAATAATATAAGAGGTGCGTTGTATTGCCTTCAAAGTCATTCATCTATTTTTTCAGAGTCAGTTTACAAACACGATTGCATTAAAACTGGTTAACACTTACCAAAACATTCTCTTGTAGCCATTAACGACAAAAATATTGTTTAATTAATTATTTTATTGATAATTGGAGCAAGAATTACTTAAAATTTTTATAGGACATTTCTCCATCAGAAAGTGAAATTTTTAAAGAAGGCGTGGTTTCATCTAACAGATTAAAACTCCTTTACAGAAAAATTGTCATTCACGGATTAACAAAATAATCAGTCGCAAAATGCGATTTCCCATGAGAATGAGTTATGGTTTTGAAATCAAGGTTAGTTGTCTCCGAATTCAGGGATTAATGATTCCACTTTATCGCGGTAGATAAGGAACGAGTTTAAGAATCTGTAGAATCGATTCAATTACATTGTGTCTTAAATGAAAATTCGTGTTATTCATGCGTGCGAAAATGATAAACGAATTAAAATTGGATTCATTTTGAATGTATCAGTAATTCAATTAGATTTTAAGAGCATCAGACCTGAATGAATAGATGTGAAAGAATAGTGAAAGCTTAATCTTTGTGTAACTGAAAAGGATGACATGCCTCATAAAAACATACTTAAATATTTAGCGTTTTCAAAGACTATTTATTCATTAATTTTAGTTTTATTTTAATGTTGGATTCTATATAAATTTATATAATTCATTTTTAGAATTCACAAAATAGAGAAGAGTGTTTGGTGTTGCAATATTTGTGGTCTAATAATCCTTTTCATTTAATTTATCGCGTAAAACGAAGAAACTATTTAAAACCGAGATCGTCGATTTTAAAAGTTGCAGAAAAAGTCACACCTTTAATAATTCTTGCAGTTTTCACACTGCCTGACGAATACGGTTAATGGCTCGAATGGAATTAAATTATGAGGAGTTAATGAGTTAATTAATTAATTAACATATTAACTTCTAAACAAGTATTTTTACCGTTATGAAATCCATTTTTTGTTTCAGAATTAAATAAAAATGGTCTAAATATCCCATGTTTCAACTCTTATTTGAATCCGATTATAATTTCTAGATATGTATGGAAGAAAATCGTTAAGATACTATATATTGGATTATTTCACACAAACGCTTCAAAACGTTTCTCCCGTTTTTCAGCATCGCGTGATAAGGGAATCGATAATTACATACTTTTAACTTTTATATGACTCCTAAATACTTCCAAGGAACGATCATAATTTTAGTATTTTACAATTCAATACTCATAGTCTTAAGAACAAGAATAACCATTGCAATAATAACGATAATCATAACAGTTCAATAATGATAAATATAACAAAAATAACAACAACAGCATTAACAATAGCAACAACAAAAATAACAGAAATGACTAAAAAAGTAATATTAATAAAAAATCAATAGTTGTTGTGTAACTTTAGATCTAAGTTGATTCAAACCCCAACCAAGCAAACAAATTTTTAATACATTAGTCTAAAGAAAATGATTCCTTTAAGAGAGAGAACATATTTTTATATGATTTAGCTTACTAACCAAGTGACTGCAGCTCAAAATTTGACTGATTCAAATATCGATGCCTACAATAATTAAAAAGTACTCGGCGTAATAAAATGATAATGAGTTAGTTTCAATAATGGGTTGAGATTTGGGTATAAATTTTTTGGGAAAGGTGATTTAAGTAATATTTGGTTGTGGTTCCAGAATACAGGTTTGTTCCAAGTAGTCTACTATGGAAGCCTAATAAGGATTAGAGAAATTAAGTTTATAATTATTTTCTCGAAGAATAGAAGCCTCTCTCAACATCTGGAAAGGCGTTTCTCAAAATACGAGCAAACGATTTCAGCTTTGCCTTCTAGAAAAAGGTTGACATTTTGAACATTTGTTGTAAATGCAGGTTAAAATTTTTCGGTATGTTATTGCTACGAGTGCTTTCACTATTAGCATAAAAATAATTATTTTAAAGTTCGTCGTTTTTGTATAATAAATGAATGATTCATCAGAACGGGAACTTATAGTACTCCAATATTTGATCAACCTTCATTCATATAATAATTATTAATGCTAGAACGATATGTTCTATTTGAGATCAATGAAATTGTTACACGAAATAATAAAGTATATATTTCGTCAAAATAGTCGCTGTTCGTGTATGTGTGTATGATCATTTATATTTCACGTCACTGTTAGCTGAATATGTGTACAGAATATATGAGGAAGAGGAAGTACGAATGTACAAGTGCAATGCGCCTATGCACAAATAAATCGGATTTAAAACTACACCCTACTCTACGCATTCATACATTATTATTATTTAGAAGCAGTTTTTTAAAATTAGAAAAATACTTTAAAATATATCGAAAGATGTAGACAAAACTGCAATTTGAATCGCTACATATAAATTTCAGTCTTTCAAAAAAAATTTAAATCAAACATTTCATTATAATACAATATTTTTTCAATTTATATCTGCAATGGGTAAAACATTATAATAAATAGTGTATGTTGAAAATAAATAATTAGTAGGTTTAGCAAATTTCAGTACATTTAATAAGTTTAAAAGTAAAAAAAGGTTGTTATTTTAGAAATAAAAAAAAATTATTTCAAACCAAAATTAATTCCAAGCCCATTATTTTCCTCGGGCGATTTCAAGACTATCAATTTTCTATGGAGCAATCTTAACTGGTTTCTAGCTTAATGGATTGAATAACAAAAAAAAGAAAAAGAATGGCAAACCATGTTATTTATTTGCTCGAACAATTCTGCTGGGTAGGCAATAATACTAAAGTGCTTTACGTCCAACGACTCGGAAGAATACTACATTTTCTAAAGTACAAAAGAAAAAACTCAGACATTTTCACATTTGCTGTTTCTTCAAATCTGTGATTTATTCAGAGATATGATTGAAAAGTAATGTCTACAAAGCATATATATACATGTATATATATATAGCATTACATAAAGCTACCCGCACAAATTCTCCCCGGATCGACAAATCGAATCACCGACATGTGTCACTCAAAGTCAATTAACCTCTCTCGCCAGGAGGAAGAAAAACATTCCGTATTGTATCAGGAAAACATCATTCCGTCGAAGTAATGACCCAGGACCCAAGCACGATATGGCAGTACCAACAAGAATCACTGGTTGCATGTACACAAGACGCATAATACTTGTCTCTGTGTGCTTAACTAAGGCACTGACACAAAAATCAAAGTAATTAATTAAAAACAAAGTAAATTACCGGCTACGGCGCACGTTTCAAATAGACCTGATATCTCAACAAGAAATAGCTGATGATATCAAATGGAAGTTATCCATAACGAAACTAAGCACAGCAAGGAAATGATGTAATTAATTGCAGTAATAGATGTACAAAGCAACTCCTCAAAAATATCGGTCAAAAATTATTATCCCTCATCCTCTCGAAGATACTGTCAGGAGAGTATTTGGCGGCCTTCTTCAACAATGAAAAAGGAGTTAAAACGCCTTAATAACTAGCCCAAATAGAAAGCCCTTTTTACATAGTTGTTAAGAGCACGGCAAAAGCTACCAAGATAAGTTTATCTCTGGATTGACTTAACAAGATATCAAATCACCCCTCTCACTCAAGGTCAAATGACATAGCTTTCCATGGGTAGAAATTCAAACACCAATGAGGCAGGGGGGGGGAAATCTTTGTCACCGAATTGTTAAAGAAGATAATAAAGGTCTTGCCCCATTTCTATTTATGGTAAACTCTTAAATTTAAGCATAGAACATTTATGATCAACCCCGGACTGATTAACATAATACGAACTGCGTGGAAAAGTAGCATACGAGATTCGGAAAACAATTTTTAATTTAATTTCTAAATATTTATTAATTTGTTGATTTTGTCTAAGTATTAATATGGGCTGCATAGGATCAAAGTTATGCAAATTATTGTTGGTCTTTCAGGCAACCAAATAAACGAGAAGTACAGAAAATTATAATAACACTAATCATTTTATAAGTGTTACTTATATTACTTTGAATTTAAAACAGCAATTATACGCACTTGTTCTAATAAAAGAAAAAGTACTAAAAGTATTAAAAAACTAGTTACATAACCGGGTTTTTCATTGATAAGTAATACTTCTGTGACCACAATTTTTTGTAAAACTCTTGTTCTTCATGGAAGCTACATGTGCAATGCAATTGTTTTCTTTGTTCCTAGATGTCATTGGTGTATAGAGAACTGAAGAAGATGGTGGTTCGCAAGGAGATGAGGATGAAGCAGTGAGGAATTACTGTATCTTGTGAATTTCACCTCTTTCCAGAAATGAAAGAGTATCTTTAGGAACATGACTTTCGCTTTGATGACTAGGTGAAAGCCGCAATTAATACGTATGGTGGACAACAACCTCTGGAAGGCTTCTCCGACGGATTTTGCCCAAATAATCCAGGTTTGGCGCCAGTGAGTGGGAAACGACGCGATTGTGATTGTTTATTGATGTCTCACTGAGAAGTTACACGAACCCTACTGGCGACGGGCCTCGTAATTTCGAACCTCGGTCAAGGAACGAGAACGACACTTTAGCTGGTGCCTCTCTCTCCAAACTTCCACACCATGCCATTGGGACTTGGGACCTGTACCAGATTTAACGAGCATCAATCCCGCTACACGTTGGGTCTTCATTGGCATCAGGGTTACAACCCGCGACTCAACGAGACCAGGCGGCCGCGACCATGAAAACTGGGCTACCGTAGCTGAGTGGGAAGGGACAAAGACTATGTAAAAAAGTGAATAGTACATTCCATAAAGTATTCTTGTGGCTTTGAGGGTCAAAAAAATCGAATTACAAATAAAAACATTATAGCCATGGAGCCATTACTTTACAAACAAATTTACTACTTTAATATCGAAGTAAAGAAGAAATTATTTACTTCAAAGTTTAAAAATATACCTGCGAAATTCTTCTACGATTAAGAATAGGTTTCATTGCAAAATAAAAAGCTGGAAAATATTGGTTAATTATTTCTTAGAGTTGTTTCTTTATCTTTGATTCCGCTACAAAGAAAGACATTCTACAGGAAATGATCGGAAATACGACATATTTTTATGTTTGTTTTTTCCTATCTTGTAGTTCTATTTTTGCTTATCTCTGCAATTTCTTCCAACCAATAAAGTAAGTTCCAGGTACTTCTTTTGATCTCTTTTAGATTGCTTTCGATAACAGTTTTATCGAATAGTTAGGTCTAGTTTAATGTTTGATTAAGTTCTTCGATAAAATGTTTCTTTATATGATTGATATTTCATATAAGGAGACTAAATATATAGAAATAAGGCTTCCTCTTTGATCACAGCTTTCACTAGATGAATTCAATAAAATATCAATTAAATGTTCTCATAAATCTGTTACACAATTCAGTAGCTGCATTTCTTAAACTGATTTTAAAAATTGGTTTACATTTTAAGCTGTTGTGTGAATTTTAGACAATAACTATCAAGTGATTTTTTTCAACATTCTTATCGATATATAACCATCATTTGTAAACCATTTTCCTACATTGAGCAATTTTTTTTTTTAATGAAGAGAAATTTTTTGAAAAATATTCTATAATCTGCTTAATTAATCAGCTTTCCCAAATAAAAAAGATTATAGTATTACATTTAGCGATGCACTTTAAACAAAATATATATTAACTCATGAACTGTGGTCGCGGTATCCTGGAGGTCGCGAACTTGTTACCGGCGTTGTTTTCGTCGAGTTTCCTCCCGTTGGCGTCGTTCAGATTTACAAGGTCTGTCGCCCAAGTCCTCGTGTTGCTTCTCAGAGCATCGTTAATAAACAATCAATGAAATGTTCGCGGGCTTTTCAGCTCAGAAACAGACCTATAAGCAGAGGGGAACCAGGAACCATCCTGCACTAGAAAAATATATCTGTAAGGATATATTCCTTAATCAGCCTTTTTTAATTTCATTTTTAAGAAAGGGTTTTCGTTAATAAATTTGAAAGGAACAGTTTGAAAATAGATTACAATAACGTATTTCGTGAACTTTTTTGTTTGAAAATTATCTGTTATACAATAATATTTCAATATTATAATAAAAATACAATAATTATTATATTATTAATATTTTACATTATATATTATTAATTGATTATATATTTTATTAATATAAATATAAAATTAGTAAATACAAAAACAAAGTTCTACGCAAAGTTTTGCAAAGAACAGATTTTGCTACCCAAGGTGCGCTTGTTTTTACAATTATTAATAAATAGCTGATTTAAACATAAGAATTAAAGTAAACGACGAAATATTAAGAAATCGTCAATAGTAAACTTTTCCGATATTAAAATTAAAGGAAACGATAAATTACTAAATTGAATATTGTATCAGCTATATACAATATCCATGTAATTAAAATTAAAACAAACGATGAAAAAATCTAATTGACATATAAAAAAATTTTAAAGTGATCTGGTACGCTACAATGCCCCACCTAAAACAATAGCCCCTTAGGTGGCTAATAGCAACAGAACAACAATAAAATGAATTCATACAAAAGGTAATAGATAATTCAAAAAAATTAAAAAAAATTCATATAAAAGATAATTAAAAAAATTCATATAAAAGATAATTAAAAAAATTCATATTAAAAGAGTTCCCAAGTAAATGCGAGCGTGAACTGCAATTATTCTTAAGTAAGTGAGTAAGAATGAGTGAATAGAACTTCTTTATATAGATTTGAAATTTAAAATTAGATATTCGCAGTACCTTGCAAGAATGAAAGTAATTCACTACTGCAACTAGAATTATTTCTGAAGGCAAACTCAAATTACGTTTTTCAATATATTTTTTTTAATATTGAAGTGATTCTATCCCTTCGATTGAAAAATACAAAAAAATAATAAAAACAACAATTTGTATTATTCTAAAGTTTATACGTAACTTATTTCAACATATATATATAATATCCATGCGTTCTATTAAAGGAATGAAACGCGTAATAATATTCATACATAAAATTTAGCTCCAAATTTCTCTAAAAGTTAGTGGCCGTAGTAGCCCATATGTCATGGTCGAAGAGTCGCACGCGGAGTTGTCTTCTTGGATTCGAGTCCTTACGTCACTAAAGATCAACGGTGTTGCGGTGCTGATTCACTTTAAATCTGATCAATATCGCAAGTCCTACCATTGGTATGGTGTGGGAAGTTTGAAAAGAGATTTGCCAACTCAGGGTGTTGGCCTCGTCATTTGATCGAAGTTCAAAATTACGATGTGCGTCGTCAGCAGCCCTTGTGTTAAGAAATACTAATTTATTCTAGAAGTTAAGGAAATAGATTTATCTCTATATTTATCTTGTCCCTCTTTTAAACTCTAGAGCCCTACCTAATGTTCAGTCCTAATTACGTGTCTGCTTGCAAATGTGAAGCGTTTATATGTGTCGAATGAACTATTTGCTAACCACTCTCGACGAATTACTTCATGTTGGTTTTTCGATTAACACAAAAGAAGTACAGATGAGAGAAAAGTTGATTGAAGTTCGTTGATATAATTTTTTTAATTTTCTTCTTGCTCATGAGCCTCCAGGTTCCATATACTATCTCACTATTGCGTACAAAATAATTAAGTTGGTTGGTTGGTTTTATTAACTCTAGAAGCAACACGAGGGCTATTGGCAACAGACCTCATAATTTTCAACTTCGATCTAATGACGAACAAATTAATTAGGACTAAGCGATTTTTTTACAGAATTTCAAGTTGATTTCCAGATGGCGCCAGCAAAGAAGTTTTATCTGTCTTTATTGTCCTTGGGTGTCAGCGTTCAACTACTTAGAACTGGTTTAAACAAGAAATTAAAGCTGTTGTACCATTTTCAAGTTTGTTTTTGTGAGAGTAGGAAGTTACTTTTGCATGCTTTTTAAATACGTTTTGCATTCGTTCATTTTAATTAAGACTAAAAATGAATAAAATGCCTAGAGAGTAAAGATCATTGTACATAACAGCCATACCATCCAGATCTGTAAAAACATCACTTTCCGTGGTTGGTGTTAGAAAATCGAGCATTTCTCGAAATCTGACGAGATGTAATGAAACTGGATCATTTTCTCTAAAGGAAGAGCAAATGTAGAAGGAAAACAACTCCAAGATTTGATAGATTCCTACTTCGAAGCAGCATTATGAATCTAACAAAAACTAAGAACTTAGGAGAGAACTATTGTTTATTATTCATATTGTATCAAAAATTCTCTCCAGTCTCGTGAAGGTTTAATGAGAATAACGGCAAATGACGCTTTACTCACAAATATTCAAGACATAACGAACCCGATTAGAAAAGCTTGGACAATTTTTAGAGATAAAACAAGAACAAAGATACATTTGTTATAAAAGTCACAGCACTTTTATTGAGGGTCAGCTCACCAGCTTCCTAATTCGTACTTCGGATAAATCGCCACTGTAATAAATACTTCGTACGGATTCCGATAGCTTCCGGCAGATACAATCGGTCTCCTGAGACAATGCCTATCGCTTCCAAAGAAAGACTCCCACCGTATCACATTGGCTTCCCATCTCCGCGAGCTTATAGCAGCTCCGACGAGGTACGACATCATAGGGAAATTTCAGAAAAAATCAGTAACTTTCGTTCCAGTAAAAATACAGAGAAGATTCCAGCATTTTTTTAAATATTGTCTAGTAGCAAAGTTGCCACGTTATTCGTCATGTCGCCGAAATATTACCAAATTCGTCACCAATGTCAAGGGGTCATTGTTTAAGCTTTCGTTGGCTGATCAATGCAATCTCTGTAAATGTCTCTTTTCCCTTGCAAGGAAACGTTTCGGGGAAGTGTTATCTCAGACTCGCAACAATATTTATCCTTCAAATGAGCGGTATAAACTTCTCATTGCTAGTCAGAAGGCGAGACAGCCAATTAAAAGCAAACTTTTGACACGTCGAATGAAGCAAACACGATTATTGAGGGTCAAGAATACAAATACTGAATCATAACTGACCTTAAAAAGGTCCTTTTCCACAATGAGACTCATTCATTTGTTTATGATATAAACTTTAACGTTGTTAGACGCTGCCAGTATGAACCGATGAGTCCTCAAAATTTTCAAAATCAAAAAATTACCCTTAAAAACAAATGTTTGGGGTTTTTTTCAACTGCAGATGGTCCTGAGAGCCTAGTTCTTATCGATGGAAAGATAATTTATTGAAGTATAGGGAAATCTTAAAATGTAACATTAGGCCATTCTTGAACTTCTTTGAGGGGATAATTCACCATAAATTGGCATTACGTCAGATATCTAAATCTCTAAGAAGGTTCATTTTGGGAAAGGAAATTGTTGTGCTAGATGGCCTAGAAATTCATCAAACTTAAGCCCAGTCGATAACTTGTAGCACATTCTCAAGGAACAACTTAGCAAAATGGATTGTACGATAAGGGAATATATGATTATGATCGTTATAAAAGTGTAGTTCCATGATAAAGAAGTCAAAAGTATATGCACAAGACTTGTAGAGTTAATGTCTAAGCGCATTCTATTGGTAACTTCTGCTAAAGAAAGACATATTTCCAATTAATATTATTATTATTCCTGTATAAGAAGATATGTATATAAATGATGAAAAGAAATCACCTTGTCCCATTTAATTTGCATACTGTAGTATAATGGAGATTGTAGATGGTTCACGGTAGATTCTTTCCTTTCCCTTGGATAGCTGGAAGTTAGTTGTGAAAATATGTTTAATGAACGGTTTAAGAGCGTTTTCGGGTGTCGGAAATGCATTTAATTAAAAAACATCCGCAAAAATATTTAATGCTTATTTATTGGAAAAATAGCTAAAATCTATCTCTATTGGCTTAAAAATTATAAAATTGATTGATTGATTATTAACATAGAACTTAAAAACAACACAAGGGCAATTAGCTTTGTAATTTAGACCCAAAGTAAAATGACAAAGACGAAACTGAGTTGGTATTTCCCTCTTCTAACTTCCACACCATCCCAACCTGAGAACTTTGAGCACCGAGAAATGTAATGCGCTACACAAAACGTCTTCAGTTCATGCTTGTGGCTCGAACCTAGTGCATACTCAAACACTGCCGAGTGTGAGCTCACGGCAATTATCTCGGCTACAACTGCCGTTATGATTTATTACAGTTAAAAATAAAATTATATAATTTTATCATACATTTACTCGTATATAATTTCCTATATATTTTAAATTATGTAATTATATATATTAATAGCATATAATTGTTAAACATATGAGATTAAATAACTATTCATCTTATCATATTTGTAAAGAAAAATCACTCAGTAGCACAAAATGTGTTAACGCACATTAATGTTAACGCCCAAGTGTTAATAACGCAGATATCATTTAATCATGAACTACTGTGTAGCAGGGATGATACATGTTAAATCTGTCGAGATCCCAAATACTCCAGTTGGCGTGGTGTAAAAATGTGGCAAAAGAGAAGCTATCTCAGGTGTCGTCCTCATCACATGACTGAGGCTTAAAATTATAAGATCCACCACCAGTAGCCCTCGTGTTGCTTTTAAGGACGACGCTAATAAACCAATCCTGAATTCTCTCTCTCGAAAAAAAGGATTCAGGGTTATGTATCACTAATTGTTCATAAATAGTACAAGTTCTAACAAATGACGAAATCTTAATGGAGTTAATCAGTTACATTTTTCCAAATTGTCGAAAAAGACGCGGTACAGTAAGAGTAATTCCTGTCGGAATTTTAAATTACTCTATTGAAATTACAACAACGTGCAATTTTACTCATATTTTATGCACGTAAACCTGAAATCTGATGAATAATACATTAAATGCGTATCTGTTCCACACTTCCTTACAAATCATCCCTCCTCCATACAAATCATCATTTTCTTCCGATTTAGGAAAATGTGAATTCTACATTATGCTAATGAATGCCACTTTCACCATCTCATGCCGAACATCTAATTTTAACACGTTCATGTGTAGTGAGAATTTTTAGAAGCTGCAAGAATAGACATAGGATTTATTATTAAACTATTCATGATTTCCAAATTTCGCTATTTTACGATTTGTCCGAGTGCTCGCATTAATACATTTTAATAGGTTTCCGAAATTAAATTGAAAAGTAATGTATCTCTGGCCATGACTTTCGCATTGGTTACCTGATTTTCGCAATTTTCGGTCTACTTGAAAGCCACACATATCCTTTATGTGATACATCATTCACATTTCGACACAGTCGGACAAACCTACCAAAAAAAGTCTTTCTAAGTGATTATCAAAATCAGGCTTTAATGGCAACTTTCACTTCATCTTTTAAACGAAAGGAGTATCTCTTCGTTGCTCATTAATCTTTAGGAAGAGGGAAATACCATAAAGTCGACTGTGATCTATCTCTATGAAGTTCACCATCTTCAATTATCAGCACACCAGCGACATCTGGGAACAAGGAAAACAAATGCATTACTTACATTCAAATATACAGATTAGCAACAGTGTATACCTTTTAGCATCAATAAAAATTTAGAAAATAGGATAAAAATATAAAAAATAGTTTATATATGGCAAAGGAAGCATTTATTTTCAGTGAAGCCTCGTATATACTAAATGCTATTACCTCCCTACCAAGTGTTGCACTTGAAATTTAAGAGAGTTACATTTCTTGAATTTGAAAGTACAATACCTGAAGGCAAATGAAAATTTTATGTACACATAGAAAAGATGAAATAAAAATCTGACACTCGATGAACCAATTAGTCAAGATGTTTAAGTGCAAATTAGCAAAAATAAAATTAGCTCTCATAAATGAATAATGCTACACAAAATACGAAGCATATGATCTCTATCTTATGATATAGAAGTTTATGATCTCTATGCTTACTTATTGCTAAGAATAACCGATAGAGATAACTGAATAACATTTAATCTTATATTAATTGATGTTTATGTAAATAATGTTGTAAATAGCAGCTGTTCATGTCGATTTGTTTCATTTCAGGAAGCCGTAGATTAAAGAAACACAGAGTATTGTTAATTTTTATTTATTATCTTGGGGTATCGAAAAGTTGTATTATTATAAAGAAATAACCGATATTTCTAGAGAAGATTTATTATGCATATTAGCGAATCCTTATGCCTATAATGTTGCAAAATATAGTTGTTCGTGTTGACATGTTTGGTTTCAGACAGCCGTTGATTAAAGTAACCGTAGTATTATAAATATTATCAAGGTTGATCGTAAAGTTTGAATTATTACTAAAACTATCCGAGATAGGAATATAATTTTCTTATTTTTCTTAATGTTTCGCTACATACTCACCTTCTAGAGTTATACATTTCTTCTTGGTCACTTGACTAGGCCGAAGAAGGCCTTTCCATAGACCATCACTGTAGAACTCAGCAGATTGAACTCTACCTTCTCCAAGGGGTACTTAATTCTATGGCTTCCTGAAACCAAACAAATCGGCATGAATAGCTATAATTTACAGCATTATGTTAAGTACATTAGAATCAAATAATATTCAGAATAAATTTTATTCGGGAATCTCGGTTATTTCTTAGAAATAATTAAAACTTTACAATATCCCCCCCGAATATCTATGTTTAATTATAACGATATGCATTATAGCCGACTTTAACTAACTTGGTAAATGTATTATAGGTTTCATCAATTCTTTGAATCATATAAGAATTTGTTAAGTGCATTCAGTGATCGAAGTGGTATACAGGTTACAAAGTTTTTGTTCGCGCGATTATGTTTTTTCAAGAGTTACGTTTTTTTGTTCTAATTTACCTGAAAACTGCTTCAAGTGAGTTTATTTCAAATCAGTCAAATCGTGTGAAGCATTTAAAACTTGCTTCTAACAAAGACCCGTCTTATGAGATGATGAAACTGCTGTACATTCAATGTGAATGAGCTTCAAAGTACTTAAATGGTTTGGAAGTTAATCAGTTAGGCATAGTCTCGTCAACCAGTAAGAAATTGTCACTTAACCAAGTTCAAAATAAAAATCAACCATTTCCTGCATCCTGCATAGCTCTACAGCCATATTAATTGAAACAGATTATACCAGTTTGCTAAATAAATTACAGTTCACTTCAGATGTAGTTAGTTATATATTTTTTTAAAAGAATCCGAACTTTTAATTTAATTTTTAAAAGGAATCTGTTAATGTTGTTATGAAATTATTAAAACAATATATTTCGAGTTATCATTATTCTTCGTAAATTTTGAGTTTAATGCAAAATTAACAAAATTTTCTTCCACGATCAATTTTTTAGTGATCAACAATTATGTACTATGCACGGAAAAAGCAGAAAAAATATTTCAACATTTCAAGAAAAATTATTATATTAAAAAATGTAATTGATATGAACGAAATCATTTGTGTATCTGGTATTAAATCACTGAAAGTAAATACGACTTTTTTTCGTCGATGATTACAAAAATTACTACCTCAATCTTCTTCGTGTTCAATTGCAGTGACTCTAGAATAACGCGAAGAATATTGGTAATGCTTTTTCTTAAACAGAACCACAGTTTAGTAACAAGAAATGGCCGCTATAGCCGAATGGTCTTCGCATGGAACTCGGGGCCAACACGAGTTTTAGTCGAACTATGTTTTCGATTTCTGATTCTCCTAGAAATCAGCTGTATATATAGAGAGACTGATTGATGCACATTTAATTTATTGGGGCTCGAAGTCAAACACAGAGGGCGTTGTATAGATATGGAGCATTGGGTTCCAACTCAAATGTCATCTAACCGTGGTTCGAAATTACGAAACTTATTGGCTGTGGTTAACGGACCTTGCGTCGGAAAAAAACAGGGTCTCAGATAAAAGTGGATTTACGTCACACGAGCCAGAACTAGCTAAACTGAGCCAACTATTTCTTTAAATATGACCCAAAAATTAAAACCGCATTTTTAAAAACATCTGGTAAAATACAAAATGTGTGTGACATGGATAAAATCTCAATTATGGTATGAAAGGCCATTTTATATAAAAAGGCAAACAAAGTTTGGTGGGTGCGTCCTCCTACCAAGTCTCACAAGTTTCTAACGGATGAATTTTAAAAAATAGAAAGAGATGATTACGAAACAATTGACAATCACACTATTTAAAATGTGACAAACAGTGCACGGGGCATACAAGAAAGACACTCGGGAACACTTGGAAGACATTCATTGAATTAGTAGCAAAGAGGACCACCGTAATCGAACCTCACATTCCGAATTTCCAGTTTAAACCACTTGAAGTTTGAAGCCTAGATCCATTAAATGTACAGCAGTCTCCTACTACTCCACATGAAGGGTCTTTAAAGGAATTAGGTTTTCAACGCAGCTTCGAAGCTTGTGACTTTAGTCGCTGGGTTTCTACGTCCTTTTAAAACATTTTAACTCAATCAGCTTTACTTACTTTTCTTCATGCGCAAGTTTGAAATAGCACATTTCACTTTGATTCTCTTTGATTCTTTATCAGTCACTTTGAGTTCGTGAATGTAATGTTAATCTTGTAGAATTTCTACTTTCCTCCACAAATCTGTTATTTATCTAAATGCAGTAAAATGCATCCGAAGGAACAAAAAATAACGGATACTTCTGGAGGATAACATTTTCTCTTTAAATTTTAAAAACTTGGTAAATCTCTTTTAAGAATTCATTTACGAGGAGGGAGGGGTCTCGTTCCTTAAAAATATTTAAGAAATTTTTCAAAAACAGGGGACAAAAGGCAATTTTGAAGAAATTTTCCTTATTTTTTGCTCTTTCGGTTGCACTTTTTTGCTTTCAAATAAATATAATAATTTAAGTTTGAGAAGAAAAGTAGAAATTCAATAGGATTAACAGAACGTTCACGAATTCAAAATATCTAGTAGATGGGAGCCGCGTAATCTACATTCGTACAGTTGTTTTATAAAATTTTATTTATTACCCAATCTCCAACCGAAATCTTTTATGTAATCAAAAATAGCCAAATTTTAGATAACTGCATTTTCTATATTGCTTTGAATGGATTTAATAACTATTTCATGCATTAAATACGAAAGAGAAAGTTGTAAGGAATTCAAAAACAAAAAAGGACGTAAAACTTCCATTGCTTTATCAGTAGCGCTGAGCCGTGACTAATGGAAATTTTTTCACGATTATTTTAAATTACTTTCTTAATTCTTAACGTATTTAAGCGATCCTTATCAATGAATGGTAAATGTACAATTTTATTTTCAGCTTTCACATTTCATTAAGATTTTGAGTTTTTTTTTTTTCAAAATCTAAAATGACCAAAATTATCAGAATGTAATCATAATCTAATGGAATTTCCACGTGTATTTTCAGAGCTTAAAATCTTTTTTTTTTTTTTTTTGTATTTTAGTGATATTATTTGCTACTATTTCCTTCTATTCTATAAATATTTTTTAATACTAATTATTTTGCAACAAATGGATAGTGTATATTTTTGCTATGTGTCTGTTTTTCTGCGTTATAATCTTTTAATCATTATTTTTCTCTTTTGCACATATTATATACATATTTTCTCCTACTTTTCTAGTACCATCAGTAATATTGTATTAAATACTATATCTTTTTATGAAAATTTAATTTCAATGTCTTCTTAATCTTTTATTTCGAATAAAGAAAAGGTAAGGGAGACACAGAGGTGCTTTGCTGAACGAACACCCCTCATAACGAGTAATTCGTATAACTAACAAAGTGACGAGGAGAGAGTAAGTCCGCCCCTGCTAGTTACATTAGTTCGTGTTTAGCAATCGAACCGCTAGCACTGAATGTTGCTTGTGATCACACATTTTTGCAAACTTGTGTTCAGTTATTTTGGAATAGTTATTCAGAGATGGTGTCTCAGGCCAAGATTATGGGACTGGATAACAATGATATCAATGAACTTATTGAACAGTACATTAAACAGTTTGCGGTGTGTAATATTAAACATTAAACAACATTAAATTGTTTAATGCTGCCCATTAAACAGTTTGCGGCGAATCTTTTCATCAGTGACGACAGAAGTTAAAACAACTTAATAACCAGGTCGTGAAAGAATCCCTTTTGACCTAGTTAATACGAGGGCTGCAAAAAACGACTGGATCTAAAGAATGTGGGTTCAAAACACAGCCGGTACTCAAGGTCAACGTTTTCTTCCGTCATTGTGTAGAAAACATCCCACCCGAAGAAGTGGTGACCCAGGACGTGAACATTAGATGGCAGCACAATAGAGAATACTGGTTACATGTACCCCTGATGCAAAGTTTGACTTCTGTATGTCCAACTGAGACAACCACACATAAATCACTAATAATGATGCACGGGCTATAGCGCAACGCATCAAATAGACCCGCAATCTCAATTCGAGACAGACGAGGACGTCAAATGGATACTGTCCAAAGCGATATTCAATATACCAAAAAGGAAAATTTCATCAATTGCAGTAATGGTTGGAAAAATATCCTTTTCTAAATCTTTCTTTTATCTCTCTCCCTGTTATCACGATGATACTAGACGAGGAGTATGCGATGGATCTCTTCAGAAACGATGACAGGAGTTAGAAAGTCTTAACAACTAGCCCAGAATTGCTTTGGGCCTAGTTGATATGAGTATTGCAAAAAGCGACAAAACAAGTTTTCTCCAGGCCGACAGATTGAAGGTACAAATCATTTCCGTCGTTCTATGTCAATCGACCTCCTCTCCCGATGCGCTGGAAAGAACATCACTCCCGCAGAAGGCTTTTAGAGTTGCATTGTGTTTTATAAGAAGTTGTGGCTGAGACATTGACAAAGGAGAGAAATGTAATAGCAATCTTCTGGCGCAATTAGAGAAATGCTAATAGATGGGGAAATTGTAGCACGGTGCTTCGAGGAGTATCACCCTAATAAGACAGTGGCTATGCGCGCCTCAAATTGAATAAATGGCAATGCTGTGTAGCATTTTCACTAAATATTGAAGCATCGGCAAAACAGGCATCTCTATATATATTTCTAATAAAAATGAATAAGGTATGTATCATAAGTAATGCACGATTTATTTTGATTTTTTGTCTTCGACAAATTGAATTCGCATTTCAGGTTGGTCTATTCTGCAACAGAGGAAAATATAAAAAAGATTTTGAATAAATATTACACATAAAAAATTTTGAGTATTTTTTTGGTATGGAACATAGTTATTATCGTATTTTATATTAAATTTTTATGGGGAAAATAGTTTCGTTTAACGAATGTTTCGCATTACGAAACATTCTGCGAAAAATTATTCTCGTTAAGCGAAGCTCCACCGTAGTTGTATTGGGAGGAAGGGGTTGAGGAAAGTTAATTTAATAATGTTTTGCGGAATATGTTTGAGTGTTTCTCGTAAAAATAACATGCTTATGAAAACGATCTTAATTTCAATTTCATTTTCTTTGACTTATAATTACGAAAGAATTTTAAAAAATCTTAATTTATGAGTAATTAAATTTTCCAATACGGAAGTAAAATTAAATAAATAAATAATGAAACTCGCTAAACTAGCTTAAATAATAGACAAAATGTTGATGGTATTAAAAATGTAAGTTCTGCAAAATTAACGAAAGTCTATTGATTGGCCGCTTATTAATGTTGCACTTAGCACCACAGAGGCTGTTGCGACCTCCTAATTTTGATCTTTGATCAAGCGACGAGGACGACACCTCAGCTAGCATCCATCCCCCTAATTTCTTTTCCATTCCAGTGAAAGGACATTAACCATCCACTTCATTAATTAGTATCAGCCCCGCTACTTATCGGATTTTCAGTGACATACGGATTTTAACACTCGACTTGACGAAAACGGCGTCTCCCTGAGCTCGTGGCCATGATCTCTCGGATACATAAAGTCAAGTCTAACCACGTTCTCGTGGAAAAGTAATTTTAATCCGGTGTAAAAAGGATGGGGAGCATTAAAAATTAAACAAAATTATGTTGAGGAAAACTAAGATTTTTATATTTATGTGATTATTCTTTGAACTTCGCGCATCTAATTTTGTATAAAAATATGTTATTCTTTTAAATAATTAGAAAGATATGAATTAATATTTTTTTCTGTATTCGCAAGCACAATACATTTAAATGATTTTTTCTTAGGAAGGTAATTTTTATGACATATTTAAAAAAAATTTATGCATTAGATAACACGTAATCTAAATGAATGATTTCTTGTGTTGTTTTAAATAGCTTTAATGAAGGATAATATTAGTAAATATATATGTCTATTACAAAATTGACTTTTTGTGTCAGATTTTATTCTAAATCTAAAATCCATATATTCTCATCTATTTGTTTAAAATATACTTGCTTGTAGAACAAAACGTAATGCATGGTTGAAAAATTTTAGTAATTTTTCAAAAAATCATTTTTAAAAGACAAATTTTGAATACTTTTTTTTGATAAAAAAGGCAAGGAAATCACGCTTTATAAAATTCATTTATTTTAGCCCACCTAGCAAAAAAATTTAAAAATACGAGGTTTAACAGTGACCACCCTCTTCCCTTTTAAACAGATTTTGCACGATAGGTATCTTCTACGTTCTTCATGTTGAATCATAAACTGTTAAAAAAATTAAATTAATTCAATTTAAAATTTTTCCCTGAACTCTTTTACAGCTTGCATCTGACACAATGACATCTCGCATAAGTACATCTTTTACGTTAATTCCTTTTTAATTGATGCCTTCATGCATGTCAACTCTCATTTTTCCTTAGGGTGTAATTTGAAACAATTTCACGAAAACAAATGTCATGTTTAAAATTTCAAAAAAGGGATTAAAATCTACAAATCCAAACTCAGAACCTCCCCCAAAGTAATGGCAACTTAACACATGCTTGAATGGGTTTAGAACAGTTTTCAAAATAGATTTATTAGTATTAGTAGAGAAAAAGGGCTTCATTAGTTAAAGATGATGAAAGGTACTTATTAGTTACGCTAGATAGTTTTTAACCAATAGTAATATGTCTCACTCACTATCTTTTTGAAATCTGGTGGTTTTTAAAAGAAATTCCGAGTTGTGTGAAGAGGGTGGAGACTGTCTACTTTTTTTACGGGGTATGACATGATTGGTAATGATATGTATCGGTAAGGGGAAAAAAATGTAAGCAAATGCAAATAAGTTTCAAAAAAAAAAAAAAAAAAAACTTTCTTCTTGAAAGATTTTACAAGGTCACCATATTTGTGTACAAGGAAAGAGATTGTTCTACAGAAGAAGGGGGAGGGTAGAAAAATCACTTTTGCGAAACATTTTTGTTAAAATGAGTGTTTGCTTGTTTGTAATGAATATCCGAAAATCGTGTCTTATGTGTGAGTAGGGAATTTAATTATGGAAAAATTCCCAGCTGAACGAAGTGGGAAAACTATTCGACGTTACAGTACAAATAAAGGTTAGAGGGCACATGTATGTCGTTCCGTTTAAGAAAGACTCTATTTAAGCCTATGTTATCGCCATTAGTCAAGTGTTTCCTCACGTTAGGGTTTGCCAAAGGTACTGGCAAACCCTTATGAGAAGACCCATTAACTGGCAGATCCCCCCACATACATAACTCACAGTCAATATTTCACAGATCGATTGTTTATTAGCGTCGCACGTAGAAGCAACTCGAGAGTTACTGGTGAAGCATCGCATAAATTTGAATCTTGATCTAGTGACGAGGATGAAACCTAAGATGGCCTCCATCTCCGAACTTCCACACTACATCAACGGGATGGCTTATAGCTTCGATTAATTTAATATGCATCACCCTTGCTACACTACAGTTTTTAATGCCATCAGGTCTCGAACCCGCAACTCAACGAAGAACAAAAGAAAAGAAAATTTCAGTAATTTCAAATGAGGAAATTCAAATATTCTTGAATGGTTGGGAATTTCCCGATTGAATTCATGAAAGAACTATTGTATTTGGTTGATTGTTTGGTTTTATTAACGTCGCACCAGAAACAACACAAAGGCTACTTACGACGGACTTCGTAATTTTGAACATCATTCAAGTAACGACGACAACTGAGCCAGCATTTCCCTCTCCTAATTTCCACGCGACGCAACGGGGAGACTTTGAGCCTTGATAGATTTAACGTGCATCAGCCCCGTCTACACGGCGGGTCCTTAGAGGTATCGAGGCTCGAACCCACTACATGATAAAAACCGCGAGTCGGAGACCATGACCTCTGGGCTACCAGGGCCATCAGAACTATTGTGAATCTAGGTAAATCTAGGGTTTATCAATAAATCTAAGTTCCTAGTTTAATTTCCTTCTAACTACATTTTATATTGTAACTTCTGTAAGTTCTAAGTTGTTTCAAACATTTTTGAAGAGTAGATATTTATATAAGAATAAATGTGGAATACTAGCAGATTGTGTTTGAAAGTAGTGTTAAATTGCTATAGAAAATTGCATTTTAAAAAAACTGACATCTATCAAAGAACTTTTCAAACTTGTCTATTTAAATAATTGTAAGGAAGACGTTTGTCTTTTGTTAATATATACACAGGTATTATATTTATAACAAATCTGTTATGATTGATAACACAATGGTTGACTGCAATGCAAAAAAAAAATTTCTTTGTCATTGCGAGTATTGATTTAGTAATACTCTAACTATAAACCGCTATTTATCTTTTTGAGCTCAATTACATGAATGTATGGAATATATATTTTCGTAATCA
This sequence comes from Nephila pilipes, assembly GCA_019974015.1. Lineage (NCBI taxonomy): Eukaryota > Metazoa > Arthropoda > Arachnida > Araneae > Nephilidae > Nephila > Nephila pilipes. Next base: position 137,544 of record BMAW01017410.1, read on the forward strand.
TCAGACTGTCCATATTTTGCAGAAATATTGATTCTAGAATGTCTGATGTACCATTTTTAGATACTTTGCGTTTTGATACGTTCACTGTACACATGATATAACACGATAATATTCAAAGAATTTATAAAATTTCCTGTTTTGAATAAAAAAATAACATAATATTTCAATGAAATGATGCAATATGCAATTATTAAGAAATAAAAAAAAATATATTGAATTTGTGTGAGAGTTTTTTTTTTAAAAAAATAATTTTAAACTCAATAAAAATGTTGAAGAAAATATATGTTACAAATAGTAAAATGTAATAAGGTTAACCAGTAGTTACCCTTGACAGATTCTTTTTAATGGGTTTTCTAAAAATTATACCTTTGTCTGATTCAAAACATTGAAATTTTTTCCTCACATCTTAAAGCCCTCAATTGAGCTGAAATTTTCTATAAACGATTGTTTTGATGACAATACGATAATTTAATTATAATTAATAAAAAAGTAAATTGATTAAAATTAATTATTTAAAGAATTCAATTTTACGCCAAGTTTCTTACCCAGTCCCCAAATGGTCGCCAAGTTCTTCGTTTAATAATTTATCGTTTACTTTAATTTGAATTACATGTAGCTCAAATATCCAGTTCAAGCATTTATCGTTTGCTTCAATTTTATTTACATGTAGCTTAATTGATAACTATAATGCTTAACCGAGCTAAAATGTTTTACACGTATTTATTTTACATGATAAATTTAATAAACGTCAAACAATAAAAGGAATTATTAAAACTAATTATTAAATAATTCCATTTTGACTCAAACGTTACCTTTTGCTCTTAAAATTTAAGGTATAAAAATTACTTTACGCAAAATGTGAAGTTCGAAAGAAAAGCCATATTCAAGAAACTCGTTTTTTACCGGTATTATTTAGATACTTGTTGATTTTAAGACCTAAAAATTTTTGTTTGGTTTTTCCTCTCTTCGAGCTTTCATCACTTTCTTTGATAAACAGGAGTGACGCATTTTAGAAATCAGTGCTGTAAATCATCCTTGTTATTTGCTTCTGAGGTCATTAAATCATAGTTATTTTCTCTTTTTCTCTATTCTACCTTAAAGCCTTTTTAATCAAGTCTAACGTCAATATTAGTGATCTATCAAACGAACGTTCTCTTATACGAGTGAGTTTACTTGCGATGATTAGAAACTCGGGAGGCATCCTTGGCTCTTACTCATTCCGTGATATCCTGGATCCTTATTTGATAACAATCTACACTGATGTTCAAAGTTAAGAGAATTTACATATTTTATAGAATTTCATGAAAAGAATTGAACGAAATGTAAAAATTCTGTTTCGAAATAAAGATGCAAATCTTGTACATCGAAACGTAAATGCATACGTGTATGGGGGCGGAACTAATCGAAAAACAGAATTTATAAGCACGCGAGCCAAAATCCGCATTTCGTTCGCTTGCACATTCCGCAGAATTTCATGGTGTTTTTTTGCGACAATCGCTTAAATTAAAATTCAAACAGTAAAACTGAGTAACGATCAACATTTAGATAATGGTATGAGAAGACCAGTCTCAAATCCAGATTTGCAGAGAATTCGATTTAACGCCCAGCGTCGTGTCCAACTTATGGAAACTGTTTAAGGATATCGGATCTATTGAAAGAAAGCCTGGACAAGGTCGTTCAAGTGCCTTGATGATCAGAGAAGATCACCATTTTTCCATTACTCGAAGCGAAACAGGGATGCTTCAGCTTCTCAGGTCTTTCGTGAGTTGTATGCAGTCACAATAACCCGAGTTTCAAGGGTGACTGTTTCCAGAAGATTTCATGAGAGAGGGCTGTTTGCAAGCAGACCTATTGTTTGTATCCCACTCAGCTGTGAGAACAGCAGAGTAAGCTTAAAATGATGCAGAGATCATACAAATTGGAGCAGTAATCAATGGGTGACCGTTCTCTTCACTGATGAATCCCGGATCAGCCTAACCAGTGATTTTTGCCATACTTTCATATGGAGAGAACCAGGGAGGAAAGTATGGCGCCTCCAATGCCAAGAGACTACCTGCCCTCCAATGACCAAGAAATCGACCATTACGACAGCGGAGGCTTGGTGGTCTGGGCAGGCATCATTTTTGAAAGCTGCATACTCCCCCGTGTCTTTGAAAGAGGCACTGCGACTCTTGAGAGTTATAGGGGAAAGGTCTTAGAGCCCTATATCCGCCTTTTCAGGGGTTCATTTGGTCCTGATTTCCTTTTAATGGATGACAACCGATGTTACGCAGAGCTCAAATGATCGATGAATTTCTGGAAAGTGAGGATATTCGCCGGTTATATTGGCCAGACTGATCTCCAGAGTTCAACTCTATGGAACATGCCTGGGACGCTTTGGGAAGAACAACTGCAATTCGCAAGCCCCTTTCTAGAACCATCCAAGACCTGAAAGCAACGTTGCTGAACGAGTGGGACCAATTGCCACAAGAACTCAGAAACTCTCTTATTTTCAGCATAAAATCACTTTGCGAGGCCTATATATATGTATGGGTGATCATATTCCCTATTAACCCATTCTTTCGGTTCTATTCTGCAACTGCTATTTCATACCTTGTGACTCCGATGAGTATTACGTATGGTAATGCGTGTGTATTATATCTGTTAAACGGTTTTATTTTATTATACCAACACTATGTACACACACCGAATTTCATTAAAAACTGCTCAGTAGTTCTGAGATAATCGACCAAATCGGAAAATTCTCTTGATTTTGAACACCAGTGTATCAGTTTAATTATTCGTATAGATCATGTTTTATTTGGTTGGGTAGAGGTTTTATTTTATGTAATACACTTTATAAAAAGTCCTAAAGATTAGAGAAAATAAAGTTAGTGGATAATCCAGTCCTTTTCAATAATTTTTTTATTTGAATTACATTTAATTTTCTCAAAATTATTATTATTTTTTTTAAAAAAATCTTTTTGCCATTTTGATTGATTGATTGTTTACTAACATTGCACTTAGAAGAAGCACTAGAGCTATTAGCGACGGACCTCGTCAATTTGAACCTCGGTCAAGTGACGAGTACGAAACCTGAGCTGGCACTTCCCTCTCCAGGTGTTCACAGCATGCCAACGGGAGCTCGAATGGGGACCTGGGCAGATTTAACGTGCGTGAATTCAGTTATATGGTGGGTCTTTAGCAGCATCAGGAATCAAATCCGCGAATGGACGGAAACAACCCCGGTTGCAATCTCGATATCATAAGCATTAGGCTACCACGGCCCCGTGTATCAATTAGAGATTGGTTAGCGCTAACTAACTGACTCCATCAATGATAGAGTTGTGGTATTCTAGTAGCTGCTGAAGCTTAAAAGTGGATGTCAACTTTTTATTGCCATTCAAATGTTACTTGAAGGCAATATTTTATTGTATATAAAAAATCAAAAATGGATTTTGATATTTTTCCTAATTAAAAATTTAAGAAAACAGAGTGTGAATTATTTTTTTCAGAAGAAAACTGCAATGTAAAGCTACAATTGCTTTTTTTTTCTCCCCTCTATTACAGGCGGGATTTCGAAAACTCATGTGATGCAAATTCTTTTTTTCGTTATTAAATATAAGTTTTACCTGTATTATAAAGAATTATATTACAACATTTTCAATTCGCGAAGGGTAATTTCAGAATCAGCTATAAAAGGGCGAAAAATTTTAATAATACGAAAGGTAATGAATAGTTTTTCAAATAGTGTATGACAAAATTATATTAAAGTATAATTATATTGTGGGAATTTTCAGAGATATTGAACATAAATTAGAGGTTTTAACATTTTATTATGTTCCATAACCTTCCCTCTTCTCAGGTTTCAAGAGGGTGATTTTACGAGTATTTGAAAGCTTAATAGAGTGTTAAAAAGAGATGGAACCTTATTTAATTATTATAATTATTTAGAGTTTGTTTTATATTACATAAAAGGGCCTTGATAGTCTGGATTTCCGAGTTTTGCGATCTAGATGATTTTGTTAAATATTGAATTATCATTCCATCAAAGACCTGTCATGAAGGGGGAAAATGACAGCTGGTCATATTTGGAACAAGGTAATTCATAATCCTTCTGCTGTGAGATATAAATCCTAGTATCATCCTCGTCACTTACGAGTGGGAATTGTAAAATTTTAATTATTACTAAAAAATTACCAAGATATCTGGATAAATGTATACCGCATATTAATTTATATGTATGTACATAATGTTGTAAATTACAGCTATTAAGGCTGATTTGTTTGGTTTCAATAAGTTGTAGATTAAAGTAATTCGCAGTATCCTGAAGTTTTAATTATTAATATGGGGTTCAATAACGTGTTAATAATTACTAAAAACAATTAAGATAGAAAATTGATTATTATTTATTATTAATAAAATTTCATTACACTCTCAATGTCCAGAGTAATACATTTCTCCCAGAGATTCTTGACCTTTAGAAGGTCATCATATTGTAAAACTGTTCTCCATTCTGCAGGTTACTTAAACCCACGGCTTCCAGAAACCAAACAAATCATCATGTGAATAATTAACATTTAAAACATTATGTACTTAAGAATCAATTCATTGGTAGAATAAATTTTAACCAGACATCTTTGTTATTTCTTGTTAATAATTTAAAGTTTACATTACCCACACGTGAATGTGGCTCAAAAATATAAGGTCACTCATATATCTCTTGATATGGGATGGCTTAATGTGCCACTTTCAATAAAATTTAATCTTTAAAGACGAACGCTTAATTCTTCGCCTGATTAATACCGTACCCCCTAACCAACATTTTCCTTTGTAAACAAATCATTATTTGAATTCGAAACTATTTAATCATTCTCCATTACAATCTAACTTTCTTCTTATTAAATCCCTATCTAAAACGGATTAAAATTCCGCAAAATACCCTGCAATCCATCGCATCATTATCTTATTCTAATCTATTTTTTTACGATTTCAAAACATCCCAGTATTCAAAAAAAGATTAAAAATGGTATACCTAATTTAATTACATTTCATAAAACGTTCACAATCACTCCAGGGTGTAGTCATAGCCAAATTCATTCAGATAGGTGGGGCCTTGAACCCTAGAAGGCATTTTTCCACCATCTCATTTGCATTCGCCAACCCCAAGAGCCTCTAATTCGAACAGAGAATACACCCCGCTTTATCTAGAGATCTCTCTGACTGCATTCTTTGTTAATTGACCGTGAAACGGACAAAACTATGTCTAATCTCCTCTTGTGGATTCGCTTCGGTGGTTTCAATCAGATACTGCTCCTGTGTGCATAGATCCTACTAATTATTTATCCGCGATTTCACATAATCCTTTCTGTAGTTGGCATCTTGGATACAGAGGAGTTGGGTAATTTGACTGGTAAAACAGACCGTTTACAGAAGATAAAGAAAAACAAATGGTAATCCATTTGATTGTACGTATTCCTGCAGCATACATTTCGGGCCCTGAGAAAAAGGCCTCGAGATTTATTGCTTGTAGTATTTACAATATATTTCATGCATGACTTTTTTTTAAATTTATATGTAAAATTAGTATTTGTCTAGACTAGATGATGTAAATAGATAAGGAAAAATATTACATTTGAAACATACATCACGAAATTGATTTTACTACATGGACCAAACGAATTGATTGATTTTTGATTGCTAAGAAAATTTGTTTTCTTCTGCTTGCTTAGCAAAGATGTAACGCAAGATTTATAGTATGTTTTTATATATCTATTTTTATACTGAAGTGAATCATTTTGACTCATTTAGGGAAATTGAAATGTTTTACAAAAATTTAATCCAATTTAATTTTAGTGAGAGTTATTATTCAAAACTTCATTCAAAGCATTTTTTACTTATAAAATCTGTTTTCAAGGTACATTTTCTGCCAGTATTTTTATTGCATTTAACACAAAGATTCTTACATTTATTTGCATTCTTACATCACGATCGATTTTCACAGTTCTTCCATATGTTACTACTATGAATTTTCGGCATTGTCATCGACTTCATTTCTAAAGTTATAATATAGTTCTTCATCCTAATGAAAAATAAAATCCTTTAATGTAATTTTTACTTGAGAAGTTTATTTATACAGAATCCAAGCCTTAATAGGTACTAAGTCTGTGACGGCTGCCCATTCCTGTTTAACTCTTGTACATAACTAAAATCAATGTTTAAACACTAAGAATCAATAAGTCGATCAAAGAGACATTAGAACAATAATCGCAATATTTATTATTTAGTTACTAATATAACGACAATTATAAATGCTTTCCCGGACAAGAGCCTTAACTCAATCTACCAGTAATAATCTAACTGATTCTTACCACTAAGCTATCCTTGACTTCAAACGTACATTAACCAGCCGATAACTTGTAGCAATTTTCGGCTCCGACTTCAACTCCGACTCTGGAACAATTGCTGAACACTGGAATTACTCAATCTCAACTTCTCGAACCCCTCAACTTCTACTTCAACCTCTCTATCGCGACTCTCACTCTGAGTTTATATATTTCCTAACACTCCTGCATCACTTCATTTCTACTTGCTTTACATAATCACGTTTCATTTTTGGTTGGGCAAAGGTTGTTTAACAAAAGCAATCAATCTTAATTAAAAGTCCCCAAGGTTAATGAAGAGAAACCGCGAATAGCCCAACGTCACAAGTCTCTCTCTCTAGGATATTACAAAACACTTCCAAAAGACATTTGAGAGAAACTGCTTTGAAAATATTGTGAATGCGGAGCTTACCTCACACATTATCAACTACAACTTATTTGTTGTCTGTAATCTGCTCCAGCATCCTATTACACTCAGATGTCCAAGTACATTATTTTGGATGTGAATTCTTCCTCAAAATCATCTTCGTTGCATCCGCTTCGCTCTCATGCTACGATTTTTCTCTACCATTACTGTCACTTTTACTATTCTCCTTTTATTATTGACTTGACCTGAGTTGAGAGTGTTCTTAGAGTACTCTCACCCCGCAGGAGCCACAATTCTTGAGATATAGCTACCGTTGAAAAAAGTGTCTGTACAAACAAATTTGTCTTGTCAAAGATTTTTAATTTAACGAACAGATAATTTCGCCTTCTATTATTTCACTACACCTCAATTTATGTTTTGCCACTGCTTTTCATAAATTAGAAGTTAGAATTAACTAAAGTCCAGGCAATGTCCAACAGAACAGTTGATTGAATATAGATTTCACTATCGTCACAAAGTTCACGCCTCAGACAGAATCTTCAAAATTTATTCAGATTTGAGTTCATTTGTTTGAAAAATATACAAATGGGCACGAAAGGAACTACACTTCTTTGCAGGTCATTGGGATTCCATTCTCAGTTGCTCTTAGAATTTTGATAAACGTTTTCTTTATACATTTTCTTTATGTATTACTAACAGCAAAATCATTTTATGTGTGAAATTGACTCATAGCCGAAAAAAAATGCCATATTCGAGAATGAGAAATGAATTAGTGAATAGAAGAGAGGAACTATTATTTTTATGTATATTTCATTGCGGCACTAAAAACAGACATGTTCTTTTTTTAAAAAAAATATTGAAATGTATGTATATATATAATTTTAAATGAGTCAGATCAATCCGTACATCTAGTGTTAAAACTCGTTTGCGTATTTGGTAATTCTGGCAGAATTCTTATGCCGTTTTCATCTGTCAACTAAAATTTTGATTAGTTGTAGATAAAGAAAGAGTCAGACGCATTTCTATCCACAGGCTAATTATAAACAGACAAAAGTCAGACATACCGCACTATAGTTAACTACACTGGTAATTTTTTTCTTCTAAATTAACTTCATTAAATGAGTTCTGTTATTTGCGATTTGTAGCCCAATACCAGAGCTATTTATGGTTACATTTTGTGTAGCATAACTTCGGTACATTAACAGCCTTATTGCAAATCAAGCAGATTATTTTATCTTTTAGATCACTATAAATATGCTCCTATACCCACTTTTCTTGAAAATATTTATATTTGTCAGCAATTTTTCTCTTACTTTTCCTAACAAAAGGTTTTGATAAGCACATATTGTACGCAAAAGTCTAAAATAGGTATGTCACCTTTAACGTACACTACAGCGAAAAATAAATTTAATCAAAATCAATATTTTATGTAACATTAGTTTATCAGACTGATTGAATGTTTTTACAAAGTGAAAGGAAGGCCTTAACAGAAAAAAGACGATTATGCCTGTTTCATCGCAATAAATTAAGATGCCACTAAATATCTTAATACAAAATCGATGTATCCAAGATCGCGACTGCCAGTGATATCGATTGTTGCTATTATTGTTTATTAATGTCACACTGAAAGGTAACATGAAGACTATTGGTGGTGAAAACCCGCTGGCACTGCAGAGTATTTGGTGACCTTGGAGTGCCAGCGGTTGTTTCGAAACCTGGTCCAGTGGGTCCAAAGAAAAGGTGATCGGTCGCTTTTTGCTGCGCCCCTTCCAAATATTCTGAAAAATATGCCTCTTTCTGGCTAGTTAGTAAGGTGTTTTAACTTTTGGTGTAGTAGTTGAAAAAAGTCGCTACACATGAAACTTTTTATATATATATATATATATATATATATATATATATATTCCTAATTTTGAGTAATCAGTACAATGTTTGTTATTTATAACATTAAAAATTCTTTGATATAATTACATTTATGTACATTCTTGGAAATAATTGGAATTAAAAATTCCAATTATTTCGATACACATTTTATTTACATACCAAAATAAATAATTGAATAATTTATACCTTATTTTTTTCATCTACATTTTATTACGTTCACAAATCCTTCGAAAATCGAAAGAGAGTTCTCATACTGAGTAATATATTTCTCTTTTAGCTTATTGATTTGATTTTGATGTAATTAAAAGTTAAATTTAAATTTATCTAACGAGTATCAAATCTTGCCTCTGTGCAAAATTAAAACAGAACACTCTAGTAAAGCTTTCATGAATATCCTACTTTGGTTCTTAGTTTTCCAACTTTGATGACTTTGAAAAAGAAAAAAAAAATTCTATGAAATCTTTATAAATATTTTATCTTCTGAAGGGATCGCGTCTTAGTTTTATGTTTTATACGTCACCGCCATCACCGATTGCATCTCTTAATTTAGACTCGTAATTACGGATTTCGTCGTCTGGGAGTTAGTTAATAATTATCAAATCAGTATCAAACTTATAATTTTTAAGGGATTTCTTATTATGATTAGCAAACAACATGATTCCTACTGTAATATTTTTTTAAAAAAAAAAAAATTAGATGGCTAGTTCAAGCCTTAAGAGTAACTATTTTCTGAAGTTTTTAAAGGAAGAAATAAGAATTAAAAAATGTCTGCATTGCTGAGAAATTCAGCTTCAAATTCAACTTTTTGAGAAATTCGAGGTAATTTTGGAATAAATTGTAAAGCTGTTAAGGGGACTCGGCACCTTTTGACCATTTTTTTATTTAAGTGTTTAAACTTATCTTTTGTGTATATTATTAACAGTTACTATTAAACAAAGAAATTTTACCATGAAGAAAAGGGCTTAGTTTGATAAAAAATTTAAAAATTAAATTTTTTTAAGAAATTTCAACGATTTTAAAATTGTTTCTTCTTTCACAATTATCATTATTTTTACACCAAATTTTTTTTCAGGCTCATGAGAACATATGTAACACCTTTAGGTATCGATTTTGCTATAAACAAATTAGTTTTTGAGGAAAAAATTAAAAAGCATACATCTATGGAAAATAGGTCAAAAAAACATGATTTCTGTTACATTTTCTATTATAATATTTTTTCGATTCAAAATATTGAAAAAGAGATCCCTAATTTTACTAAGCACATTATAATAAATAAACACACCAAATTCAAGTTGTTTAATATATATCTGTTAAAGTTTTGTAGTTTTAAAGATCATGTTTTCATGAAAAATCCCAAATTGAGAAAACGCTATTTAAAGAATAATAATCAGTAAAAAAATATCAAACAATGTCTAATTTTTGTAATAATTTGTCAATATGATGCATAGATATATACCTTTAAAATAAAGCATAATACAGTTCAATTTGAAAGCATTAACAAAAATATAAGATTTTATAAATAATTTGTCTGAGCCCGAAATTGCGAAAAATTTGAAAATCTTCATCTGAATGCTCTTTGAAAGAAACATATATTAAATATATTTAAAAATAAATGAAATATATAAAATAAATAAAGTAAAAGTATATGAAATGTACAATAGAAAATTTAAAATATTTTGTAAAATTTATTTTGCTACTTAATTTCAATATCTAATATAAAATAAAGTAAAACATGTTTAATCTAAATTGTACTATTTTTTCAATCAGATCATTTCAAAACTTCGCACAGTTATACCAGAGGTGTCAAGGTACATTTTGAGCTAAAAATTGAAAAATCGATATTTTCATCGATTTTCGGCATTTGAAGTGCCAATTCCCCTCAATAACTATTTTTTATTCAAATGGATAGATAATGTAGTAATGTTAACACAGGAGTTTGGATAGTTTGTCAATTTTAAACCATTGTCTTTGTCATAGCAACTTCGTGGCAAATTTATGATTATGTGCTTACTAAAAGAATTAAATGAGTAATAATAAGATTATTTCTTATCAATCTTTTTTACTAATAAGATTTTATTTTCGGTTATTTTCAAATCTGTTAATTTTGCATATTCTATTATTGTTCTAATTCTGGAGGCCTTTTATTGAGCTTTAATTTGTTTTTTTTTTCCTAGGATAAAAATTCATAGTATTGAAATTCCTCAGCTGTTCGAACAATCCCAGGAATCTTAGGAAAAGGATAATTGGTGTCAAGCAGTGAATGAGGAGATTACTATAAACAAACGTAGAGTATGGACTTTAATTTATCGTTCTAAAAATGTTAAAATCATAGGATATTAATGAATCAATTCTATTTAGAAAGATACCATCTCAGAAATAAAGAAATTTAAAGATAAATCTGTAGCTCAAGAATGTAAAAAAAGTATGGATTATGTAAAACAAATATATTTTTACCAGTTGTAAATTTTTCCTTTGTTATATTGTTTTTAATAATTCTGTTTTCTTGGTTGGTTTGAAAGTGTGTACCACTAGATATAACACATCAATCAATAACTCTCGAGACTAACATTGAAAACAACATTTTTTTTGCAAATTTTTTTTTTATTCATCAACATAACACCTTTTGTTAATCACCTTTTAGAGTGATACAATCGTTCCAACGCTTTTCCAAATCTTTTTTTTTTCCGCAAGAAATCTTTTTTGTTGCGAGTAAATAGCGATAAACAGCTTTCTGAATCATCGACTCGTTGCTGTTTTTGTTCCATCGAAAGCAATCGCGGCACCCACTTGGAAAAAACCTTTTTCACTTCACTTCAAAAAACCTTTTTCAGTAAATACACTTCCATATGATATCTGTGTCATCTCAGCAATCTCACGGAGCTTCACTTTACGATCTTTCATTATAATTTTTGTCACTTCACTCACATTTTCCGGTGTAACGGCTTCCACAGGTCTACCCGAGCGTTCCGCGTCATTTGTGTCGGTACGACCACGTTTAAACTCGGCAAACCACCGACAAATCGTTGCTTTTGATGGACAAGAGTCCGGGTAACATTTTTCAATCCATTGTTTCGCTTGCACGGTGTTTTTACCCATTAAAAAACAATGTTTTATCAGAACACGAAACTCGGTTTTTTTCATTTTTTAAACAAACTACAAAACGACTTTACTCCAACCTCGATAACTCAGCTGTTTCTGGTCCGATCGACTTAAAATTTTGACACGTTTCAAGCAAAGGTTCGTACTCTAGAAAGACCTGGTTACTGGTTTACTACGAGCGCCATCTCTGGGTTAGTCTCGGGAGTTATTGATTGATGTGTTAAAGGCAACGTTTTTGAGTATACTGAGTTACTTGAGGAAACCTATATACATCAACCATCAAACTATGTGAGAAAAGGAATGGAATTCTAAGTATAATTTCTAGAAAAATAAATTAATGGTCTTCATCAGAACAGTAGAATATTAAATTAAAAATCGGACACTGCGTTAAAATAATTTGGTTGTCACAAACTACATATCTTACAACTGTTCATTAATTGAAAAATGATGTAATATTGCTTGTGTGCTTGTGTGTTTGTGAGTGTGTTGAAGATATTGTGGTACTTAGTAAAAACAAAAATTACATTGAATATATAGTTTCAAATCTGAAAGCAAAATTGGACATCACTGAACTTAAAAAAGTTGAATATTCTTAGGTATAAATTTTGAGAAGAAAAACGATATGATTGGTCTTAAGAAATGTTGTTACTAAGGTAGAAGATTATTCATTAAAATAATATATATATATATATATATATATATATATATATATATATATATATATCATTTAATTTGATTCAACAAAACTTTTTTCGATTAAGTTTTCGGAATATACAATGGGTGGAACAGATAGCCTGAAGAATCTTTGTTGAGGATTCACAGAACAGAACTGGGTAAGCAGGGGTTATGTTATTGAAAATTAACATCATACTGAGAAGTAATACGTGGACTATTGGCGACGGACTTACGTAGATGGTACCTAAGTTGATACATCCCTCTCTAAAATTCTGTACCATGCCAGCGAGAGAACATAGGACCTAGAAAGATTTAACGTGAATCAGCTCGCTACCTTGCAAAATTCTGCACGATATGTGTGTGTGTGTGTGTGTGTCAATTGTAATTAATATAGAATACATATTTATATTCAATTGCAATATATAGGGCTAAGTAAATCTACTTATCTTTACGCAACCTAAAGTACATTGATCCTTTTTAAACGAGACTTTTGCCTCCTCATTTTGATTTATGTATTTACACGTTTAGTTCAAGGAAATGTTATTACTTACTCTGTGTAATTTATGAAATGGTTGGCAAAAACATTAGAATTATTTATAGTATGTAATTTATCTTATATATATATCGAATGTATTTACAAAGAAAGATAATACAAAGTAAACGAAGAATTTAATACTATGTGTGACGATGAATTTATAATTCGGCACCGATAGCGCAGTTCGCTTTTTAATTCTTACAACATTTTTCTGAATATCACTTGATGTTTGTGTGTGTGTCATCAAATTTTTGATCGGTAATTTAACCACCTTCCCTTCAAGCTAGAACTCTGAAACTTTGGGAATTGCTCTTACTTGCCTAACAATGCAATATTTAGACATTTGCGACAAGTTTTAACTAATATTTCAATAATTTTGATAAGTCAAAATATCCCTTCCACTCGGCGCTTTTAGGATTGAGGAAAAAATTTATTTCCCCCTCTGGGAACACCGGGAATTCCACATACGCCCCATGAGGTATTGTAAAAATTTTCTACTCACAAAGAGGAGATAGTAAGGGTTGTTAATTTTTATTCAGTAATCATTCGCAAGAAAGAAAAATTCCAATATTTGGTGCCATGTCATATCACAATAATTTTTTATGAATTATGGTTCCCCTTTTTAATAGAATTACTTACAAACTTTCAAATGCGTGTTTTGATTTTATATTAGGAATTTTTTATTGCGCTCACAAATATCTCTTTTTTAAGTAAATTTTAAAGTTAAAAATTATGTTTTCTAGAATTTGACGTACAGCATTTCAGAAGCACTCAGAAAATAGAATTTAAATGATTGGCATGTCGACTAGAAATTATGAATTAGTAAAACTTATTAGATACATAACTTTTATTTGCTCCATTCGTAATTTTTTAGTCTATGCAAATTGATAAAAATAACTTAATCTGAAAAAGAATGTATTGTATCCATTGCTTAATTATGAGATAGATTGATGGAGGATGTGGTGCAATATAGGCTAATAACCCTTAAGTATGAGAAAAATATTATGAAAATATTAATAAGGTATTATATAATAAATATTTGTCTGTTCAAATAATTTCAGAATTTTTTTTTTAAAAATTTATTCTAATTTTTGTGCAATGTTTTCATGTTCCTTAAAAAAATAATAAAGTTCGTTTGTGTTTTGTCCACGTTTTGGGGTCTAGAAGAGTATGACGCGTAATACATGTAGATTTATCTACACTTTTCCAATCATACTCAAATTAGCCTCACCTCACCTCCACGCGGTTAGATCTGGTAATCCGAAAATAATTGGAAACTAAGAAGGAAAGGCTTGTATGTGTTGTAAAATGTTTCAGTAAAAAATATTCAATAAATGATTGATTAAATTGAAATTATAATTAATTTTTTATGCATTTATCACGTGTTTGTTTTGAATTTAATGTATAATAATTAATATACTTTGTCATTACATAAAAAATTGTTTTTAAAAACGTTGGTTTCTATCTCGAATTTTTGAAATTTCAAGCACTATTTCCACTGTTACCTGCATACAAAAAAAAAGTCCAAATAATTGTTACTATAAATAATTCGAGATAAAAACCAACGTTTTTAAAAACAATTTTTTATG
>BMAW01017410.1:161926-243427 GCA_019974015.1 Nephila pilipes
GCAACCTAAAGTACATTGATCCTTTTTAAACGAGACTTTTGCCTCCTAATTTTGATTTATGTATTTAAACGTTTAGTTCAAGAAAATGTTATTACTTACTCTGTGTAATTTATAAAATGGTTGGCAAAAACATTAGAATTATTTATGGTATGTAATTTATCTTATATATATCGAATGTATTTACAAAGAAAATAATACAAAGTAAACGAAGAATTTAATACGATGTGTGACGATGAATTTATAATTCGGCACCGATAGCAGGTTCGCTTTTTGATTTTTACAACATTTTTCTGAATTTCACCTGGTGTGTGTGTGTGTGTGTGTGTGTGTGTGTCATCAAATTTTCGATCGTTAATTTAACCAACTTCCCATCAAGCTAGAACTCTGAAACTTTGGGAATCGTTCTCACTCGGCTAAAAATGCGATATTTAGACATTTGCGACAAGTTTTAACTAATATTTCAATAATTTTGATAAGTCAAAATATCCCTTCCACTCTGCGCTTTTAGGATTGAGGATAAAATTTCTTTCCCACTCTGGGAACACCGGGAATTCCACATACGCCACATGAGGTATCGTAACAATTTTCTACTCACAAAGAGGAGATAGTAAGGGTTGTTGACTTTTAGTCAGTAATCATTCGCAAGAAAGAAAGATTCCAATATTTGGTGCTATGTCATATCACAATAATTTTTCTGAATTCTGGTTCCCATTTTTAATAGAATTACTTACAAACTTTCAAATACATGTTTTGATTTACTACGCTCACAAATGTGTCTTTTTTTAGTAAATTTTAAAGTTAAAAATTATGTTTTCTAGAATTTGATGGGGGCCGCGGTAGCCTAGTGGTCAAGGTCGTGGATAGCGGCTGGCGGTTTTCGTTCAGTCGCGGGTTCGATCCTTGGCCACCAAAGACCCGCCGTGTAGCCGGGGCTGATGCACGTTAAATCTGTTCGGGGCCCAAAGTCCTCCCGTTGGCGTGGTGTGGATGTTAGGAGAGGGGGCGCCAGCTCAGGTGTCGTCCTCGTCACTTGACCGTGGTTCAAAATTACGAGGTCCGTCGCCAATAGCCCTCGTGTTGCTTCTAGTGCGACGTTAATAAAAACTAAACTAAACTAAACTAGAATTTGATGTCTATGCAAATTGATAAAAATAACTTAATCTGAAAAAGTATTTATTGTATCCATTGCTTAATTATGCGAAGATTGATGAAGTATGTGGTGCAATATAGGCTGATATCCCTTAAATATGAGAAAAATATTATGAAAATATTAATAAGGCATTATATAATAAATATTTGTCTGTTAAAATAATCTCAGAATTTTTTTGAAAAATTTATTCTTATTTTTGTGCAATGTTTTCACGTTCCTTAAAAAATAATAAAGTTCGTTTGTGTTTTGTCCCCGTTTTTGGGTCTAGAAGAGTATGACGTGTAATACATGTAGATTTATCTACACTTAGCCAATCATACTCAAATTAGCCTCACCTCACCTCCACTCGGTTAGATCTGGTAATTCAAAAATATTTGGAAACTAAGAAGGAAAGAATTGTATGTGTCGTAAAAGTTTTCAGTAAAAAAAATGTTCAATAAATGCTTGATTAAATTGAAATTATAATTAAATTTCTTATGTGTTTATCACGTGTTTGTTTTGAATTTAATGTATAATAATTAACATACTTTGTCATTATACAAAAACTTTGTTTTAAAAACGTTGGTTTTGTCTCGAAATTTATTTAATGTGGATTCGCGAAATTGTTGGTATTGATCACCAGGTAGCGACAAAGAGTTGTTCACATTTTTCATCCAGTGTTTATCGTAACTGTCAGTTTTCATTTCATTGCTTTTTAATGGATGTTATTCCTTGCTTTTTAGCCGATTACAAATCACTTTCGAATAATATTAAAACTTTGTAAGTACAGTATCTTCATCGTCACAGCATACTGCTGCATCAGGGCAAAACAGTTGCACACCATTCAACCTAGTCTAACACAGCCTCTTGGGCACTTCCGCAATTCGGCCATCCAAATGAATGCCTCTCTTCTAAGGCCATATGACGCTATGTGGACTTTGGTCTTCCTCTCTTTCCATCGGGTGCCCATTTCATAGCGACTCTAGTGTTACCATTTGAAGGCATTCAAGTGTATGTCCATTCGATATCCAACGTCGTTTTTTTTAATTTGGGTGGAAATATGTTTGACAGATGTTGCATCTCACAATTCAAATTTTGAAATTTAATCTCTCCAGTTTGCTTAAAGAATATTTCTGATTCTTTAAACAAACTGACCAGATTAATTTTCAAGACATGAGGATAGAAATTAAACGTCTTTCACGTACTTAAAAAACATTTAATTTTTATCCTCATGTTGTAAAAGGTTTCCAAGCTTTATTTGCGCAAAGAAAGATCGCTAATGCTGTTGCATTACATTCACTATGCTCGAAGCCCAGCAGGTGTATTTCAAGTGCCAATAAAACTAATAAGTATGTGAATGAGATCAGAGTAGCATGTCAAAACTTGTCTTGACGGTCATCATATGATTTGACTTTGGTTTTTATCAATAAAAGAATGTAAGATTAAAATAATGTTCAATATTTAAATTAAATTTTGTTATTGCTGGAAAAGATGAAGTACATCGTCGGATAATTATATCAACAATGCAGAAATACATCAAATACATGTTTTTCTCGTTTAAAATGTTTTCTAGAGATTTCCAATTTTAGTATAACCGTTAAAACTATATTAAAAGTAAATAATCTGGAAAAATCGTTAATCGGACACGACCGTGGACCCGAACGTGCCGGATTAAAAACAATGTAATCTCTTAGGATTTTTTTTAATTTTCAATTTTCATGATTTACTTCAACAAAAGTTATTTTCTGTTTGATGAACTTAAATGTTTTCTTTCTTGAAAATAAACCAAGCTTCAATTGCTGTGCAGTAATGCTTTTCAATAATAATATATTTCCAACTATCCTTTTTGGAACAATAAGTCTTGCGAAACTAAATGAATTTTATTTTTTAAAGCTGTAAAACACTAAACTTACTGAAAGGACTTAATGATGCATTTTAAAATTTTGTTTTTCCTTTGAATATTTGTTTTTCGTCTATAATTGCAGAGTTATTATTATAAGACCGTTTCGTTTTTTAAAACGTTTTTCTGAATTTCACTTGGAGTGTGAGTGTGTGTGTGAGTGTGTGTGACATCAAATTTTCGATTGTTAATTTAACCAACCTCCCATCAAGCTAGAACTTTGAAACTTTGGGAATCGTTCTTACTTGCCTAACAATGCAATATTTAGACATTTGCCACAAGTTTTAACTAATATTTCAATAATTTTAATAAGTCAAAATATCCCTTCCACTCGGCGCTTTGAGGAAAAAATTTCTTTCCCCCTCGGAGAACATCGGGAATTCCCCCATACGCCGCATGAGGTATCGTAAAACTTTTCGACTCACAAAGGGGAGATACTATCTCTCCTTTACTATCTCCGAGATAGTAAGGGTTGCTGACTTTTAGTCAGTAATCATTCGCAAGAAAGAAAGTTACCAATATTTGGCGCCATGTCATATCACAATAATTTTTTCTGAATTCTGGTTTCCAGTTTTAATAGAATGACTTACAAACTTTCAAATGCATGTTTTGATTTTATATTATGAACTTTTTAATACGTTCACAAATGTGTCTTTTTAAGTAAATTTTAAAGTTAAAAATTATGTTTTCTAGAATTTGACGTACAGCATTTCAGAAGTAATTATTGGCATTTCAACTAGAAATCATGAATTAGTAAAAACTATTAAATACATAACTTTTATTTGCTCCATTCGTAATTTTTTAGTCCACGAAAATTGCTAAAAATAACTTAATCTTATAAAGAATTTATTGTATCCATTGCTTAATTATGAGATAGATTGATGAAGGATGTGGTGTAATTTCGACTAATATCCCTTAAGTATGAGAAAAATATTATGAAAATATTAATAAGGCCTTATATAATAAACATTTATCTGTTAAAATAATTTCAGAATTTTTTTTAAAAAATTTATTCTTTTTTTTTTGTGCAATGTTTTCATGTTCCCTAAAAAATAATAAAGTTCGTTTGTGTTTTGTCCCCGTTTTTGGGTCTAGAAGAGTATGACGTGTAATACATGTAGATTTATCTACACTTAGCCAATCATACTCAAAATAGCCTCACCTCACCTCCACGTAGTTAGATCTGGTAATCCAAAAATATTTGGAAACTAAGAAGGAAAGGCTTGTATGTGCTGTAAAATTTTTAAGTAAAAAATATTCAATAAATGATTGATTAAATTGAAATTATAATTAAATTTTTTATGTGTTTATCACGTGTTTGTTTTGAATTTAATGTATAATAATTAATATACTTTGTCATCATATAAAAACGTTGTTTTTAAAATCGTTGGTTTCTATCTCGAATTTTTGAAATTTCAAGCACTATTTCCACTGTTACCTGCATACAAATAAAAAAAAAGTCCAAATAATTGTTACTATAAAAATACATACTTGTTAACTATAGATAAATTAAGCTATTGATGAAAAATATAGAGCTACAAAAAGGTATAATCAAGTTTTATTTACTACTAAGGGAGATAACCCGTATATCTGGATAATTTTCGTGCTGTATATTAATTGATCCTTATATACATATTGTTGTAAATTACACCTTATTATGTTGATTTGCTTGGTATTTAGGAACCCATATATTGAAGTAACCAGAAGTATGGAGGAAATAGAGTTGAACTAGCTGAGTTCTGCCATGTCGGCCTTCGGAAGGTCAGGAAACGCAGGGAGAAATGTGTAACTCTGGATCATCATTATGTAGAAAAAGTCTTAAGAATAATATATGAAAATTTAGTTGCTAACTAGACTACTATTGGTAATAATTAAATTTTTGTGATACTGCAGCATAATAATTAAAACTTTATGATATTACGGGTTACTTTAATCTATGGGCTTCCTGAAACCATACAAATCAACACGAATAGCAGTAATTTATATCATTATGAGCATAAGAATCATTTAATATGCAGAATAAATGTTATTGAGATACTTAATTAAATCTTCGCGATAATTAAAACTTAACGATATTCTCTCGTATATTTAACTGATATTAAAACATGTGGGCTCAAGTAATCTAACTAATTTTAAAAATATTTTTAGGGCAGGTAATTAAAAAAAAAGTTTTTCTCAATGTTCTTATTTTCCTCGTATAATAAAACAAAATAAGAAAGATAAATTTTCTATTCCTAAATTTTATTGTTTATTTGATTATTTATTCTCGATTTTACATAAAAATGCCAAACTTAAATTTCTATGATTCTTCATTTTTATTTTCTACTAATTATGATATTTAAAACTTTTATTAACTTTATGAAGAAGATAAATAAAACAAAACTTCTTTAACTGCTTTTACCAGTCTAAAAACTTTTTTATACCTAAATAATTCCTATTTTATTTTAATATTTATTCGGTGAATAAGTTCGGTAATATAAACTAATAATAATAAATTCGGTAATATAAACTAAGACAGCAGGTTTAAACTGAAGCATGATATTCTTTAACAAATTTTATTTCATCGAAGGTGTAGATGAAATAATCACATCGCAATGGCTTTCTCCCCCCCTCTTCTCCCTTTTTTTTAAAAAAAAACATTTCCAAAATTTCGTTTATTGATGCATATAAATACAAAAAACACGTCAATGTGAATGAGAATCTCATTTTCATTTGCATTGTACTTATTAGTTAATAAGTGAAATTTTAAATTTCAAAATTAACTTAAGCTTCGAAGGATGCTCTTAAGGGGATACATATCCTCTGAACACTTTTGATTGGATTTACGCATTTTAAAATTATATTTTAGTGTGTCATATAATGTTTCAATCCAAGAAAATAATTTCTGAAGAAAATTTCTATGTATTGTTGATACAGTTTTAAACATTTAAATGATATAAAAATTTTGGAAAACTACAAAGTTTTACTTTTCCTGTTTATTTTAACATTTTAACATAAAAAAAAATTGTAATGTTCTCAAGAATATCTTAAAATTCCGAATATAGATTTTACAATAACTTATTAAATTTTGGAGGGGGAAAAATGTTGATGCTTTTATTAAATTTCAGCAAAAAGTCTTTAACCTTCTATACTTTAATTTTTTTAAAAAAAACTCATTCCTTTTACAACATGTATTATATGTAAGACAGAGAAAAACGGGTGATAGGTCAATATTTCTGCAAGAAGTGACGTTTTAAATGCGTTAATGTATTTTAAAAAAATAAGAAAAACAATTTTAAGGCTTAAAACTAAAACAAAAATTATTATTACATGTTACAATTAAGTTAAAAAGCCATTTTGAAACATTTACTACATGTTGTTCTGGAAGTAATTGCATTTTCGCATTATTTCGGTACATATTTTTAATAATTTATCCCTTTTTAAAAAATTTTTTTGTTTCATATAATATCAAAATGTTATATTTGTGTCAAAATATATGATGAATAAGAACACAAATTATGAAGTTATTAATGTAAAAAATAATTAGAATAAGCTCGATAAATACACTACAAAAAAAAAAAAAAAAAAAAAAAAAAAAAACCGAGATATCACCAAATCACTCGTAAAGAAAGTTGCAGTCACCAGAAAGAACAGGAAAATGCTACATATATGATAAAAGCAAAATAAATTTAGTTTTCGAAAAGCTGTTGAAAAAATAGCATGAAATTACAGACATTTTTAAAAATGGGGCTTGGTCAAATTTCAAATTGTTTTTGTTTCTGTTTTTCAACTTCACTTCCTCCAATTTCTAGTTCTCATTTATGCAGAATAATATACGAAAAATAATAATTAAAAGAAAAGTACAAAAAACTTTTAAAGAAATTGACTTTTTGGTCATTTTAGGATACCGTATCCTCTGAAAGTTATGTAATCAAAAAGATCAACTACTGCTTCTTATATGAGTGAAGTGAGAGAGAGAGAGAGAGAAATTGTGTTAATTGTAGATACTAGTTCATATGTGAATCTGAAATATTATTCCATGAAGGAATTTATTATGTGATATCTATATTCAACATGTTACCTTTGTTCAACAATTGACTTAATAAATTCTTTCATATACCTACTACAACTGCAAAATTTTTATAACAAGTAGTATAAATTTAAAATTTAATACATACATCTCTCTCTAAGATATAACTAAATCTCATTCACAAATATTGTAAGAAATATTTGAGTTGATTATAAAAGATTTAAATAATATTATTACAAATTGTTTTCACGATAAAAAGTATTACAATTAGTGATGAACTATTAGCATTAAAACTATTAATACCTTAAGACAATATGAGATAATTTATCTACCCAAAAATAAACAATCCAACGGAAGATTAAACGATATTTTAAAAGTAAGTTCAATTATACCTAAATTAAATGTAAAAATAATTCAATCTCTCATAATCGATTATCATATAACATTCAAATTTTTTCATTCATATATTCCTTTTTCATTCATTAAAATTAATATAATCATTATTTCTATTGTCAAATTTCACGAAAGTTATGAATCACAATGCATTCAGTACTTTATTAAGGATTTTTATATTAATTTAACTACTTAAACTATTAAATTACTTTAATCTCTTACAATTGATAATCTTATTTTTTCAAAGTTTTTTTATTCATATTCGTTTTATTAATTTAACTAATATCAATATTCATTATCTCTTGTCTCAAATTTCACAAATTTTAAGAATCATATCTTTGCCATATTGCGCTCAAGAAATACATCAAGGATTTTAGATCAATTATGAAATTAAATTAAATGTAAGATTTATTTAATCATTGCAATTCTTAATCAAGTTGCATTAAATCATATTCTCATTCCATGGCTTTTTGAACTTAACTAAAACTTAATAATAATTTATTTTAATCGCACACAAATTTCACTAACCTCAAACCTTACATCCACCTGTTTTATTTTCAATAATGCATTTACAAATAATCAAAAGTAAAACTAATTTAATCTCCTACAATCCATAATTATATTACATCAACGCTTTCTTATTCATCCATATTTTTAATGAACTAAAACTTAACAATAACAATCACTAATCATAAATCTACAAACTTCAAGATATATATCTTCGCCATTTTGTGTTTAATGATTTACTTCAGACTTCTAGATGATCATCAAGCAGATCGTTCTTTTTTTTCTTGAACTCGTTGCTTTTATTTCACAGATTCTAATGACTCTAATTAATGTGGTAGACCAGATACTGGAACTGATGATTATCAACATCAACTGAAATCGAGGGAGGGAGGCAGCCTTGTGAACGGTTCAAAGCAAATAGGATGTTACTGAAGGAAACTGCGAACAGCAGACTCTGATTTTAATCACCGTAGTTTTGCTTTTGTTTGAAACTTGATCCGCTTTATTTGGATTTGAAAAATAAAAATTGATTTTGTGGCGAAGAAATCTGCGATGCGAAATTTCACGGTTTTCCTTCGTTGGGTTAATTTTAGCCGTGGGAGTTTCAATGTGCCTTAAAAATGGAGTTAGGTTTTGATTTCTAAAGGAAGTGTTCCAAGTTCAAGGTATTGTATACGCATTGCAATACTCATACGCTGTAGTCGATACTGAAGTAATGATTCAATGTTATTAGCAACTATTGCATTTAAATTTTAGTATGAAAATAATTGATGTTAATGTGTGCCGTTGGCTATTCGTGGTTTTCCCTTCACTGATCTCGGGAAATTTTTGTTATCTGAATTGAATATAATTCTAGCTCCTTTCCAATCAAAATCAAGCGTTATTAGGTATATTAAATTAAGATAAGAAGTGCAGTGAATTTAATTAGAGATAGTGATGTGGAGCGAAATAGAATTGAAAGGATAGAGAAAAGAGATAGAGGATAATGACAAGCTGATAGATGTTGTAGATTGGAGTGAATCATCGTAATTAATCTTTTATAGTGATAATAGCTGGAATTGACCCATGACCAGAATAATAGGAGTTGAATCTGCTATACACCAGGAGTCTAGAACTGGGATAAGTGGTTTAGTAAGCTAAGACACTTTATTATTTGAGCATAAACAAGGATTAACTGAATTAAGATTAATTCGAAGAAGATAGCGTCTTACATATACCTTGATAGATACGTATCTTTAATTGGATTTTTGAATTTATTGACTGTTTAATTACATTCCAAGATGGTTGCAAGTTTAAATAATGAAGGAAATACGTTAATAATGAATATACGTAATATGGAAATACGTAATAAATAATGAAGGAAACATTTATGATGAAATAACAGTGGAAAATAGTTAAAGAGACCATTTATATTTAATGTAGAATGGATGGATGGTTTTATTAACGTACCACTAGAAGCATCACGAGGGCTATTGGAGACGGAGCTCGTAATTTTGAAATTCAATCTAGTGATAAGGATAACACCTGTTCTGGCACCCCCTCTCCTAACTCGCCCACCACGCCAAAGAGTGGATGTTTGGCCTCATTAGATTTAACGTTCATCCAGCTACAAGGCGGGTCTTTCGAGGAAATAAGTCTCGAATCTACGACAACAGCCAGCCGCGAGTCCGCGACCATG
This sequence comes from Nephila pilipes, assembly GCA_019974015.1. Classification (NCBI taxonomy): domain Eukaryota; kingdom Metazoa; phylum Arthropoda; class Arachnida; order Araneae; family Nephilidae; genus Nephila; species Nephila pilipes. The sequence continues at coordinate 171,543 of BMAW01017410.1, forward strand.
ACCACTAGGCTACTACGGCCATTATTTAACGTAGAATCCGAGTCCGTAGAATCATGTTACGTGACACATCATTGAAAAGTACTTACGAAAGAATATCACAGGTGAATTTTTGGCTATTAAGATCTCGAAATTACCCAATAAAAGCAGTGAAATTTCCGATGCCTTTTGTCCTATAAGAACGAAGCCGAGTTTTTAACACAGATTTCCTTGAAAAACAAACAAAGAAACATACTGGAAATCGAACCAAATTCAGTTCTGAGAATTCAGCTATCATTTTTTCCAGTTTTTAGTTAGCAAAAAGCAGCTCCATACTTCTCACTAATAATTTGTACTTTTTAAGTATCCTTTTTGAAATTAGTTTTATAACAATTTCATATATTAAAATATTATAAATTATATTTGTAAATAATGTTTTATTTCACTTACTAATCACAAAATAGACGGCAATAATTTTTTTATTTGGTCACGAAAAAAAAATCTATAACGAATTTGGTCACAGGAAAAAAAAAAGTTTGGGAAGCATTACGTTAGAGAAACAAATGCACGTTAAATCTGTCGATTCTCAAACTCCGCGCGTTGACGTGGTGTGAAAACTGGGGAGCCACCAAAGGTGCCGATTTCATCATTTGACCGTGATTCAAATCTGCGAGGCGAATAGGCTGAGACTTTTGAGTCGGGCAAAAACGGTTAGCCTAGAGAAGAGCTCAATAAACAAAAATAAAACTTCGTGGTAATTGTCAGCTTAGTTAATAACTTCTGACTTTTTCAATAATATGTGTATCAGAAGCATGCGTAAGAAATTCTATGCAACCACACACAGAGCCTAGCATCTATTATTAAATTTTTTTTAATTATTGTTTAAATTTCGGATACTTGAGAATGAACGTAAATAAAATCTGAACCTCCTTCCACAAAAAATAATCTGCTCACGCAGCTGGTGTGTATGACCGTTTTAAACAAAGTAAGTACATTTGCGAAAATTCTTAATGAAAAATGACACAGGTACCTCCTGAAACATTTAGCAGAAAAGGAAGTAAGCTATGCATTTGAGTAGGGGTATCGAATAGTTTTATTTATAACAAAAAACCCAATACACCTGAATAAAATTTACCCTGCTTATTCAATGATCCTTATGTAAATAATACTGTAAATTTTAAATGTTAATTTGTTTGATTTCAGGAAGCTGCATAATGAAGTAACCCGCAGTGTGGAGGAAATGAACTGCTGAGTTTACAATGATGCCTTCAAGAGATCAAGAAACGTTTGGAGAAATATATATTTCTAAATGGGTGACTCTACCTAGCGAAGTCTTGATAATAGTTAATAAAAATTAAATTTTTAACTTGATTATTCCAAATAATAAATAAACTTTTTCAATACCCTGGGATAATAATTATAACTTCACAATCCTGCGGATTACTTCAATTTGTTACTTCCTGAAATCAAAAAAATCAACATTATGAGTTGTAATTTACAACTTTGTGCATATAAGATTTAATTAATATGTGCAGAATAAATTTTATCCGTATATCTCGGTTATTTCTTAATAATAGTTATAAATTTGCTATACATTTGGTATGTTAACTTTCTAACTACAAAACTTTTTGTAATTAAATTACTAGGATATGTGAAAAGACTTTATCGTTCGTTTATTAAATTACTAGGATACGAGGTAAAACAGTTTAAAAGAGACCGTTCGCATTAGAATATCGCTGATTCTTATTTTACCACAAAGCTAGTCACTTCCAAATGTGTAAAACAGTATTTCCTGGTATTACATAAGAGTTTCAATCATCATCAAAAGAGTGGCAAGAAGAAATATGAGAACATTTATAAGACAGAGAAAATAAAATTAATTTAACTATTCATTCTATACATATTTTTATGTATATAAAGGTAAAATGTAAAGTTTGTACTTAAAATAATAGGGAAATATTTCTTTTTCCCGTTTCTTTGAAAAACTTGGCCTAAAAATCAAAATATAGCTTGCATACGAGTACTAGAAATAAAGATAAATATATATATTTCCATACCTAATACATATTAAAAGATAAAATGCCGTTTTCGTACAAGCAAATTTATGCAAATTTCGAAATTAATCATGGTGTAGAGAGCAAGTAAAAAAATTACCTTTTGAAGTGAGACACATTTTAAAAGAAGTAAATAAGAATTAAACGTAGAAAGGTATAATCCGTAAGGCATACATAGAACTCTTAAAAGAAGTTAAATTGAATCGTAAGTATAGTCAATTAGATAAGGAATAACAAAAAATCGAATAAAATTGAATGCACATTCATAAATTTAAATCAGTCTAGCATAGCAAATAACTTGAATAGATACAACTAGATAAGTCACGTATGACAACTTGATTCCTCCCCGAGATGCTAAATCAAATATATTGTTTTACTAAAAACCCATTCGATTTTGGTAAAGAAAAGGTTGTGATATGAACTGCCTGAAAAAGAAGGAAATTTTTAATTAATTTTTTTTCCTGTACCACGTCATATTTTGTGATATTTCAACTTGCTTTCTAAATAATTATAGTTTTACCACTGTGTTTTCTATTTCAATTTGGATGCCCATATATATCGGATATGCCTCTTTTCACATGGAAGAATTGGCTTAAGATCCAAAGTGCATCTTATGGTCTGAAAGTAATAGAAATCTAAAAGAATAAAATTAAATCATGAATTTGAAAATGGAAAAAAATTAACATTTCTCAAAATGTTAACAAACATTATTCGTCGAATAATTTTATTAGATTTTATCAGTAGAAACTCTAATAGGAAAACTTGCAGAACTCTACTTTTTTTTGTTTTAATGAAATAGTAAATTTACTAGACTTAATAAATAATATCCAGTGTTGGGCTAATCATTCGAACTGAACACTAGCAATTATTTTGTGCTCTGGGCCCAAATGGGATTTAGCTATAATTGCAAAGGCTACAGAAACGGAGATGGGAAACTTCTGATGGGACTTCTTAGGTCCGGGGGAGGACTTTAGCTTAAATTATTTAGGGAGTTTCAATGGATCAGACCCAAAGTAATGAAGTAGGGTCCTTTGCACTTTTCTGTGTCTGGTAAATAAAATATTAGAAAAATAATAATTTTTATTAAATGTTTTTAGACACCCAATGGGCTATTGTTTAAGTTAACCGAAAGATGTCGTAACTGACCACTTTTCTAGAATTTATCTTTTTTTTTTGCGTATATTTTTGATGTCTGCTTTTACTAGTAACGAACTTAATTTTGAAAAGTGCGTCATAATAAATTTCTTCTGAATTTTTGATTGAATTGAAATAAATATATGTAATATATGTCTCATACCTGCTTTCCCCACTAAGGAACTCAATTTTCAAAAATATGTCGTAAAAAATTTCCCCCAATTTTTTATTGGATTGAAGTGAAACAAATATAAAATTGAGTATTTTATTTACAAATTGACTTCTGTATCACCTTAAATCATATGTAAACTGAAATCAAGATATGACTGAAAATGAATAACAATTATTCAAAATTTAAGATAGCTGTAAGGCAGTCCATTTTTTTAAGCTACCTAGAGACTATTGTTTTAGAAGGAGGATTTTTGGCGTACCGTATCGTTTGCTTTAATTTAATTACATTTAGCTTAAATAATTCAATTTAATAATTTATCGTTCCCTTTAATTTTAATATAGGAAAAGTTTACTATTGTCCATTTCTCGATATTTCATTTTTTTCTTTAATTCATATATATAATTAAGTAATTTAAAAAGAATTGTAATAAAAATCGCACTTTGGGTTGCTAAATCTGTTCTTTGCAAAACTTTGCATAGAACTTTTAAATTTTATTATATTATTTTGTGTTGAAGATTGTTTGTCTTTAAGTCCACGCAATCGGTATGAATTTATCGAAATCGGGTTGTAACAAAAGTAAACAAATATTACTTACAAATATCAGTATTTTCAAGAAAAAGAGGTATCTGAATATTTTTTCCCGTGACGTGTAAAACACAAAACAATCTATTTGTTACATAATAATACTATTAGTATTCTGCAGTTATATAAAGTAAAACATCACTACTAACAACAAAAGAACTGTAATACAAATCACTATCTCTTTCTTACAACGTTTTCATGTATTTCACTTGGTGTGTGTCTGTGTGTGTTTCAGTCTGTCATCATATTTTTGATCGTTAATTTAACCAACTTCCCTTCAAGCTAAAGCTCTGAAACTTTGGGAATCGTTCTTACTCGCCTAACAATGCAATATTTAGACATTAGTGACAAGTTTTAACTAATATTTCAATAAATTTTTTAATAAACTTTGCCACCATATAAAAACTTTGTTTTAGAAACGTTGGTTTTTATCTTGAATTATTTTTTTACTTTCGTCAAAAAAATTCTTCTATCATGTATATGACGTATAGTTTGACGGCACTTTTGACTTCATTGGAGGTCGAAAACCTTTTTCTACCTATAAGTAACTTCAGTGAGATGAAAAGAGGAAATTCTGAAGGTGCAAGAACCAGGGCTATGAGAAGGGTGTTAGATGATGTCACAACCGAATGAGTCCAAGAATTGCTTCGCGGTGTTTGTGTGTGAGGACGGGCATTATTATGCAACCAACACACTCTCTTTGTTTACATTTGCCTCCTTTTGTTCCTAATTGCTCTCCGTAATTCTTAGGGTTCTTCAGTACCACTCGGCATCAAAGGCTTTCCTCTGAATATTTCGTTAAAATTCTAGAACGGTGTATTTCTCTTCTCTAGAAAAAAAAATGGATTATGCTCCTCTTCTCTTAGTTGGTGGGATCTGAAATCGAGCCATTCGTTTCAACATGGGACTACAAGAGTTTTCAATCGACTGAGACAACGATTCTATATTCTACTCCCCACTTTTTACTCTTGAAAGCAGTGCAGCCAACTGTTTACGATCCAAAAATTCGTTTGAGCATCAAAGTCTCTTACTCTCACTTTCTGGACACCCGCCCCTTTGAACTTAAGGCCTCCTATTATCCCAAATGACGTATCTTTGATGGATCTTTAGTTTGATTTAAATATGGTTTTGCTATCAGTATTAGACTACTGTAGTTATGAATACTGAAAAATAGTACATTTTCAACTTTGATTAAAAAAAACAAATAATTATAAAACCAAAATTCGATGAAAAGAGTCAATGAATGACATTTAGGGCTTATGGTGCACGATCCAAATCTGGTTTAATATGCCAAACATTTGCTTAAACTGTATTCTAGATGGAAAAAAAAATTGTTGATAAGGATGAAGGTCGAAAACAGAAAAGAAACGCTAGAGTATCCCGGAGGCACGTCACCCATGTTTAAAAAGGCAATAAACCTCATGGAAAAGAAGGGAAAAAAACACTAGGTTACCTCAGAGAAATGGTAAAATAGCTAACAAACATAAATTTAATTTGAATTTCTTAAAATTAAATATAAGAATTATTACTAAATGCTAAAAAAAATTATTACCCGAAGCTTGATGCTCATTCTATGATACAAATAGAAATAATTGGGTACAATGTATAAAATTATTATCTTACACTTACAGCTTTGACTAGTCATTTGTTGACTAGCCAAAGAAACAAAAAGATTATAAAGCGAAAAATGAAACTTTTCAATCTGATGCTTTGGGATAATACTCAAATCAATATCGATTAAAATGCAAAATATGTCTTAAAAGTTTTCACCAAACTGCGAATGATAGAGTTATCAGATGTTCTTATGATAAATCTGTAAGAACTGAAAGAGCATTTGTAGAGATTATGTCGATGACAAATAAAAGGATTATTGTCAAAAAATAACAGGTATGAATGAGATATGAAAAATATTATTCTTTAAAAATAAAAATTGAAAATATATAAGATAATACCACACCGTATAACTGAGCTTAAAGAATAAAAAATACATCCCAGAATATCAGTTTTCCGCTTGGAAATTTGATAAAAAAAACCGCTATTTGAATCGAATCATTGAAGGGGAACATGCGTTTGAAAATATAGAAGATGAAAAGCAGTGTTCAATTACAAAATTCTCTGATGTAAAAATAATTTAATATGAATGAAGATTCACTTTTTAAAACTGTAATTGATCGAAATGTAAGTAAAGCATGTTTTCAACTCTGATAAACAATTAAGGTATTGTTAATACCAGGTAAAAATAGTTATCGGTTTCTGAAAAACTTTAATAATTACTGAATTCTTATTTTTTATTAAAACTTTATCTTACTTTGTTTACTGAGAATAAAGCCTTTTTCAATTTAATAATAAAAGGCTTAAGCATTTAAGTGATCTATATTTTGAACTTTAATGGGTTTTTAATATAATATATATTTAATTTTTTCGATGTATTTTTTCTCCAATGTATATTGAAAATATCTGTTAATCTATTTCATACTTATAATCTTATAAAAAGTCAGGAGACTTTTTTCCACTCACAAGTTTCTCTTTGAATGACATATATCCATTTTTTATAAAATTGAAACATAAATGGGGAAGACTTGATATAAAATAAGATTTTTATTTTAAGTGAAACTATTAGTTTTTGGTTAAAAGGGAAAGGGACTCAATAAATTTGAAATAAAGACAAAATGAGTATTAAATATGAAAGAAAATTATTAGAAAAGAGTATATATTAAGCTATACATAAAATATATGAAATATTTATTTTTCTTCTTGATAGATAAAGATGTCAAGCTGTTTAATAATATATCAATATCATTAAAACTATATTAGTATACTTCTTTTAATTCTTCAAAATGCTATTAGACATTTTAAGTCTGATAACAGTTTTCTTGTCTTTTTTTATTGTATATTATTACTAGAAATTTTCAATCAAAAATTTCTTTTATCATTCCAAATTTAAAAATTTTTCATCGGAGCTTCTTTCTCTTTTTGATACTCATGTACAAATTATTTTTAAATAATTTTGAAATAAAATTGTATGAATTTAATTACTTTTGATAATAAAGTTAGTTTGTAAATAAAAATGCTTTAAAACGATAATTTTGTGAATAAAAATACTTTTGACTGATGAAATTATTTTGTAAATAAAAATACTTTTAAATGAAATTTTTGCAAATAAAAATACTTTTAAATGAAAATTTTGCGATTAAAAAATCTTTTGAGTAATATTATACTGAAAATAAAAACACTTTTGAATGATAATTTGTAAATTAAAATATTTTTAAACAATAGTTTGGGAATAAAAATACTTTTAATTCAAAAAATTGTTTTGAAAATAAAAATACTTTTTAATGATATTTTTTGAATTAAAAAAATTTTTTGAATTACATCTTTTGAATAAAAATACTTTTGAATGACAACATTATTTTAGTAATAAATACTTTTAAATGAAAATTTGTGAATAAAAGTACTTTTAAATGATAATTGTGTGGATACAAAATTATTTTTGAATTTTTTGTGAATAAAAATAATTTTGAATGAAACTTTTGAATGTTCTCTTTTTATGACAAAAACTCATATTGAAAGCCAATGTCTTAATAATTTTCAAAACATACATTTATAATCTTCCATACATGTAGAACAATTCTGAACCAGAAGCAGTTTTCTTTTTACATATCATTCTACCATTTTTAAAACAATTTGAAATCTTTTTTACTCGCAAGAGGGATATTTCCGGAACCGATTTGTCTTTGTTGACGGAAGTCGAGATCCATTATCTCTAGACATTGAAAAATTATCTTGCTCCGAAAATACGAACCAGAAGTAAAAAGAGTCCATTTTAGCCTTAAACCATGAAATCTGAGCGCGTGAAAGAAGTGATCTTGAACGCGACGTAATCCTTTCCCTATTCCTTCCTTTCCTTACAGCAATTGTGTCATAACTGTTTCTAGAAATATGGAAACAGCGGAAAGTATTCGGAAAAAGTGCTAAATGATACCGGAAATGGTCATATTTCCCTCTGAAAATAGTCATTGATATATCAATTAAGTCTTTTATCTTTCTTAATGTTTCATAAGCCTTTTCAAAGGAAATGGTTAAAAAGGGATTACTTGAAAAGCTTAGTTATTGAATAACATTTTACTCAGAGGTATTCGTTTTAAAAAGGAACACAGCAACGGGTAATTATTTTCTCTGTTGTAATTACCTTTATGATCAATTATTCTAATTATAAACGTAAATTTTTTATTCCGATATGTTATTGGAAATAGAAGAAATAAGGTGATTTTCCCTAATCCCATAACCAAAGGCGAATTAAATGATTCGCAGTTAATTAGATCAGGTTTCCTCAAAATGTATTAAATTTCAAAAACGCTAAAACTTTGGTTTAGAATCTTTTCAAACATATTGCAATCGATTTTTTAGATGTCATTATTTAGGGTGTTTTAAGTTATAAAGGGTTTCCTTAATTTATCCAAAATTATATTGTACACACACTATATATATATATATATATATATATGCATAATGCAAGCTAAATTATGTTACTCCAATTTAATTTATATTTCTCTTAGCCTTTACGAGATTCGAAGAGATCTACCTTACATTGAACTCTTGTTAGAATGAATTAGTTACAAAAATGTAATTAGGAGGCTTGATTGGAGAGTAACGTCTGCATAGTCTAAACTTTTTATTTGTCACTTGATATACGTAATTCTTGAGATTGATAGCAACATATATCCTCTGTGAAATGCATTATTTCCTTTCCACGCAATTGCGTAAACGCGTAGATAGAAGGCAAACACATCAGAGCAGGATTTCGGTGATGGTTAACAACTCTATGCTTTAATGCCACTTCACTTGTAGTTAAATCGAAAATGATTAAGGTGTTCATTTATCATTGGAAAGAGGTGAAGTCGCGAGGTGCAAGGTCGAGTGCAATAATGCCTCGTTTCCTCAACCTCATTTTCATATGAGTTGCCATTGTCCTCTATTCTCAGAACACCAAAGGAAACTGAGAACAGAGAAAACAAATAATTTACACAGAGGATGCATGTTACTTTCAATTGAAACAAGAATTGTGAGAATCGCATAGCAAATACGAAACTAATGGTAACTGGAAATTTTTTTTCATTCCTGGTAGTGACCTAAAAATTTGCTGTCCTGCAATGTAAAATGTAATTTATTTTCATAGAAGCATTATTTTTTTCAATCAAACCTGGTTATTCAACTAATTTTCAGCAATATTAATTTATTTCCTTTTAACGGAACAAATGTGTGTTATTGCTGCTTTAAACTTAAAGTTATACGCAATACCTCTAGAATAATTAGTCTAATTATGGTTTTCAAAATTTTGATTTATTCTTTATATTTTAACTTAAATTTAAACCTACTTCCAGATTCTTTGGTTACTTGAGCGACCAGAAATCATTTGCACCTTTTCAATACTATGCAGCCTTTGTTGATTACTTAAGGAAATTTCCCAATCAGCGAATATTTTGAAATAAAACCAAAAACAATTTTCCGGAAGTTCCTAAGTAACTTTTCACGTAGCTTGTACTTTGTTGATTTTAGTCAATGTTTGAATATAAATGTCATATAATTCGATTTAAGAATCTGGGAAAAACTGGTAATTTTTGGACCCTTCGTTATCCTCTTTCAGTATATATTTTAATCAGTGAACAAGTATATCATACAAAAATTTATATATTACTTAAATTGAAATGAGAAGGAAAGAGAAATACAAAAAAATCAATTTTCCACGAATAAAGTCTTTGGTGATATTTTGGTTTTGGTAACTGAACCGAAATGTCATCATTTGGTTGAGTTAGTTCCTGGAAGATTTTTTCATTCTCTACCAGGAATGAAAAAATCTTTCATTCCTGGTAGAGAACCTAAAATTTACGTTTATGCATTGTAAAAAAGTATTTTCTGTTCTTAACTATACAAGTATCAATATATAAATTTGTAGACATATATGGTGCTCCTAAAAGCATAAATACCGAGTTAATAAGGGGAGAAATAAGATAACAAAAAAATCTATTACTGAGGATAACATTATGACAGATTGCGTAAAATGCCATTTTTATCCATACAAAAACTGATTTTTAATTTTTTTTTGGCGTAATCATGAATTCTAAATAATTTTTCACTAATTTCAAATTTTCGCTTTTTATGCTATACAGTTTAGATATCTTAATGGAGAATGAAACAAAAAATTTAACGCAGCCTTGAAACTTTTTTGTCTTCTAAACCAGGATTAGTTCCAACGTTAGCATCAGAATCTCGAATAACATTCGAACTGAAAAAAAAAAAATCACTACGTTGCTCCTTTTTCTTTAAAAGAAATAACTGGGAAGGTATTACTATAGTTTCAGGTAGGATCATCGTAGAAAACTGTACATGATAAAATAACAAAAATAAATAAGGAAACTGGACTTTGATTAATTTTGTTACTTTCATGTATAATATTTGAGATTTTACGGACAAATCTCAAAAAACTGATGGCTGTTAATTCTCGTTTTCTTGATAACTATATATTTTGGTTTACCTAATTAACTTCTTCAAAGAAGCAAAGTACGACACTTTTTTTTGTACCAGCACATTACTTATACCGAAATAACTCTATAATCTTCTTCGTAAATGAATACATCCGGAATCTATTCACAATATTCATGTTGATGGAGAGTGTGACACATAAGAGATTTTTCCACATCGTAGATTCCAAATTGCGAAAAGACTAATTTTGAGTGTAAAATTGAAAATCGTAAATCAATAATATCTTACTTATAAAAAGAGCCTCATTTGGTTTACTATGTAATCCTTTTTAATTTCTTCCTTTCTAAATGAAAATACACACATAAGTATGCCTCAAAGTATAAAATACAGACATGTTTGAGGAAGAAATGAATGGATGTCATATCGGAAACGGTCATATTTCCCTAAGAACCGAAACTGACGTATCGTTTGATTTCCTTATGACCGTATAAGTCTTTTCCAAGGAAATAGCTTAGAACAAGGAGGATTATACATGGGTAATTGGATATTACTTAAAAAGCGATATTATCGTCAAAAATAAATATGAGGTATTTTTTATTGCCTTTTGATAATATCTTTTGAAACACCGAGTCGTTGTCGAAAAGATATGGCTTGTTCTAAATTTCGTTTATTTTACCCAGACTTGTAAAAAATAAGGAAAATGATTATTTTTTTTTCCACTTTGGAAAACTTAATTTTACGAACGTTGATGAAAATCATTTCAATTCATACTTCTGGAGCACTTGAAAATACTCGGGAAACTTTTCATTCCATTGTTTTAAAAATATTTTTCCACATTTAAAATTTTAAAATTTTTATGCCTCTTTTCAACAAATTTCTACTAAGCTGTAAATGTTCATGAAAAAAAATGAGGCTGTCTTCATTCAGTTTTGAAGAACATTACCACAACTCACAAATTAATTCATTAGATAAATGTTCTAATATTAATTCAAATTCGTAAGGTTAGTTCCGTATAGGAGGGTACTTTAAGAACAATATGTATTAGGAATGGGAAATGGGATAACACAATGTCGTATTGTCCAATGATCTATTTTCATTTCTTGGAGAAATAGCTCGAGTATAACGCCTTTCCCATTGCAAAAAAGTCATCTTCATAACTTTTCCACCAATGAGAACGTCTTCGTCTTCTTTGGAGAATATTCATCGGAAGGAGATAATGATTTTGATATTTGTTTGGTTTTTGGTGTATACCGATGAATCCAAGTCTCATCAGATGCGACAACTCGATGCAAAATGGTGTCGATACCTTGACGTGTCCGCAACTGCTGCCAAATCCAAACTGACCAATGAATCACTACCATATTTATTTTAAAACTAGTTTAACAGATGGCAACAAACAATCGTAAGATCAACTTTTCTTATCAATACCATCTGTCGTCAAAAACAGGTACTTTTTGAGTCTCCGTCGTATACCCGTTCAACTTTGTAATACTGTGTTTTCAAAATTTAGATAATCATTTCGCCACCTTAAAGTATGAAGTTAAATATTTTTACATAAAAATGCATGAGAAGAAATGTGAAAAACGTTTTATATATATGAACACTGTATTGTGTTCGAATGTGTGTTCAAAGCTAACGCAAACAAGAAAACTATAATCTTTTATATCTTCCACGTACTGGTTACAACTGTGTAATAATGAACTGATATAGGCGGCGCTACGGAGACTGCAACATCCCACTCTACTTCGAAACTACGTATCAAAATTAATAGGCCTTATTTGTAAACATACAAAGTAGAATACGTTTCATACTTTTAAGGGAAAAAAATATTCAAAATATAATTAGACGTTTATTTTTAAGTAAAGTAACTGAAATACGCAGTGCATTTAAAAAGTTCCAGGACATCCGCTCGTAAAATGGCAAGACGGGATGATGTAGCAACGAGCTTCAGCTACGGGTATCAAGCAGTTGCATTCATTTCCGACTAATTTCGATTTGTCAGCGTTTCTTTGCGTAAAGTTTGAGTTTGAGTCACTGTCATCGAAAAAAATTAGAGCAACGAACGAACATCAATTTTCGATTGACTTTTGAAAAGAATTCGGCATGATAAGCCCGATTTGTTGGATAATGGAAATGAGTGTCTCTTGCTCATCAACGTATTGTGTCACAAATTCATCTTTGTGGAATGTATTTTGGTGAGACGGCAGGTAGTGTTCATCCGCCACTCCCTGTGCTTACAAGATCCATCTCCTCCCCAGGCTAATTTTTGTTTCCCAAGTTAAAAATTGATGGTGCAGGGACAGAGGTGCGAACGACTGAGGAAACAGAAGCGGAAATAAATATTGTTGGGGTGGAGGCGTTTCAAAAGACGTTTACGGGCGAGTATGCTCATCCGTAGAGTTGTATGGAATTCTTGGAAGTCTATGTAAAAGGTTAAAATCAAATGTAAGTATATCTTATATGGCTCATGTGCAAACTATTCTAGAACATTTTAATGGACTATGTAGTTATAAAAAAAAAAAGTAGATTTTGTTTGAGATAATTAATCTAACTTTAAGATTACATATCTTAAAATTAAATATCAATAATAATAGGGATGGATGTTTGAACATATATTCAAAAGCTTTTGTTTCCAACGTGCGACCTGGGTTATAATTATGATAACAAACTGAAGTAGATGACGTTGGGGAATCCACAACAGATTGAGTCAAACAAAAATTGTAAGAAAGTTAAAATATACAATTATGTTTGCGTTTGAGAGATTAAAAAAAAACGATTTTAACATTGGCAAGTTTTTCAATCCATGATTTCTTGTACATGAAGCATAAAAAGAACTTTAATTGTAACACTGTTGTGTTTTCTGTCGAAAAATTGTTACTTAAATTTTTATTATAGTTGTTAAAAAATTGGTTGTTTGCAATTTAAAAATAATTCGTTTCAAGGATTGTTTTTGATTAAGTTGTTATGTTACCGTAAATTCGATATTATTTATGCAAACCTTGGTGGTTTTTTTTTTTTATTTATTTATTATTATTATTTTGTAAAAATCTAACAAAAATAGAAGTTGCTGACATTATTTAAAACGGAGAAACGAAACGAAGAACTAGAGAATAAAAAGGGAAGAACAAAAAAGTTTCCAAAACAATGTATTGAATTTCTATAGATAGGAGAAATATATCTGTTAAAGTGATTTTCATCAAATGCATTGCAATGCTCCTGATTCGCTATCATGGTTATAAACCATCAAAACTCAACAGAAAGAATCAGTTAAGAAAAATCAAACCAGGTTTATTCTATACTGTGTAGAATGATCACAAAGCGGTTATTTTTATGAATGTGGGATGGTTACTAGCCCGCATTCTGAATCGAAGATTATAATTGAAAAGTCAACATAACAGAACTGGATCCGAGTTGGGAATAATAATCATAAACTGAGCTGGAGTGAAATATTAGATATCCAAAAATCACTTAACTTTCCCGTGCCAATATTGTGAACACTACAATCTCCTCTCAGTACTGTAACATATCCGATCTCTCTATTTATTATTTACTATTCACTAAGCTTCTATATTGTTACGCGGAAAGGTAAGAATTCGTTGTCCCCTCCCAGCAGAACGACTTTTTTTTTTACCAGAAAGATAGTTTATACTCATGATGAGAATACGCAAGGAAGTAATGCTCAACACATAAGGATGACCTTGGCGACAAATTGATCGACAAATGTCACCAAATCGACGAATTTGGGAATAAATTAAATAATCCTGAACGGAAGTAAAAGTTTCTCGAAGAAAGCAGAAGGTTGTAGAAGCCTCTTCGTAGTATATATATATGAGCCACTGTGTGCATCAATGATTATAAATTAATTAATGCGCTAATATTATATTGTTATTACGTAATTTTAATCTGCAATTGTGCGAACTGTTTATTTGGGCCAATGTAGATTTATGCGTTTATGTTAAGTATTTCCTGTTAAAGAAGGAAGTTACTACATTTACTAGAGAGTCACAGAGAATAAAAATTTCGATTAAATCTGAAAGAACCTGCTATTTGATTGCATGAATCTTTCTTAAATTTGAAAGCCGATCAACAGAGTAAATATACAGGGTTATGCAAAATGATTCGTCTGATTTCAAAATTTTATATTTTGATAAATTAACGACACAGAATGATAAGTGATACATGGATAAAAAGGAAAACCATGGAAGCTTTATATTGTGAACAGTAGATGGTTCTCATGTGTTCTTCGTAAAGCTGTTTTAGAAGCTTTCACGGAGCTATCTGGCATTTGGATCGGTCACAGTGGATCAGATGATTTGATGTTACGTGACTGATCACCGAAGACATTTGGTACGTCCCCATGCCATTTCTTCCATTGAGGGTTTGTAAAAGGTAAAATGTATGCACCACCAATACCTATAAATTTAGGTGAACCTAAACTACGGATTTCTGCTGCTATACAATCCAGTACCACTGACAATATAAACTCCTATATCGGATTGACATTATACGTGTAACTAATGGAAATTATATCGATAATCTGTAAAATTAACTTCCACAGTTGACCTTTGTATTCATGTATTAAATCACATAAGGCACGGTTTAATCACAAAGCGAGGTTCTTAAATCCAGTAACGTCATAAAGCAGCCATAACTGATAATTGAAAGGGGAAATGAACAAGAAATCATTACAGTATTAAATGCATTTCTTATATTTTTTTTCGTCATTTTAATAAATTTTAAAACTCTATAGAAAAATTCTTGAAACACGCTGAAATGAAATATTTCCAATGAGATGTCCTGTGCTCTGAAAAGCTGTTATTTTGATCTGTGTTGCACGGGGATTTCACTAATTGTGAATTCTGCTCGGAAAAATTGTGAGAGTTGAATAGGATTTATCTAATTTTCAAATCATGTTAAGTCAAACGATGATGTATTTTGTGCGAGGGAGTCCCCTGTTTTATTCCTTTCAGGTGCGGTGGTATATTTTTTTGCCACATATTTAGCACCGTAAAAATCTCTGTAAAATACCTTTCTTCCCTCTCCCCACATTTATCTTCAAATGGTAACTTAAAGTGTTATTTACTTAAATTAGATGGTACAACTATGGAGAATGATTATAAAAATTATAGCTTTGATTCTAATTAAAGGTCCTAACAAGTGGTTGTTTTATCCCTTACAGAAATGTTTCTGGAATGAATTGAAAATTTTAATTTCATCAGCTAACCAATCTACATGTTTGAAACTTTATGTAAATACTGCTAACCACTCAAAACAAAATATATAAATTTTTCGTTTCATGCTTCAAACTAAGTGCTATAAAATTTATACCGCCTCCCACACAGAGGGTTTGAGAGCAACAGATGGCAGCACTAAAATTTTCGAATCAGATTGATATGTGACGGTTCATTTTATTACAGTGAAATATAGAGGTCGTTAATATATTATATAATGCCAGTGAGGCAAAATTCAGACTTATTCTCCGAAGAAAAGAAATTTAAATCAGAAAAAAAAGTTCTACTGCAAAGTTTTACACAGAACAGATTTAGCCACTTAAGGTGCGCATTTTGTTTTTATTATTATTATTAAATTACTCAGTTAAACAACATAATTAAAAGTAAAGGATGAAATTTAGAGAAAAGGACAATAGTAAACTTTTCTAATATTAAAATTAAAGGAAACGATAAATTATTAAATTGAATATGTTTAAGATAAATTTATTTAAAATTTAAACAAATGATAAATTATTAAATTGAATGTATATCAGCCACATGCAATTATAATCAAAGCGAACGAAAAATTATTAAATTGAATATATTTAAGATAAATGTAATTAAAATTAAAACAAACGATAAATTATTAAATTACATATATATCAGCTACATGCAATTAAAATTAAAGCAAAAAAAATTGTTGATTGAATATATTTAAGATAAATGTAATTAAAATTGAAGCAAACGATAAGAAATTGAAAAGTCTTCGCAGGCATCGCTGGCTGGAGAAAGCAGATTAGGGACTTGTTGTTGCTGATAGACTTGAAACTTGCAAACGATAATTGAGGTATAGTGTTAGCATGAAATAAAGAAGTCGATAAGCTGCCGACAATTGAGGGACGACAGCAGGGGTTGGTTCATTGCTTCTAGTGTTGAACTTTATCAAAGAATCTAAGTAAACTAAGACGTAAATCATTGAAGAAAGGTATTACAAAAAATAGAATACAGCAAAGAGTTACCCGCTTTTTAAGAAGAACAGAGCCCTCAGTGTACAACCCACAAATACTTCAGAATAAGGAGGGCTGAACTTTCCTTTCCTTTTTTTTTTTTTTTTTGACGCATTTGTCCATCATATATGTGAGAGGGTATGTTTCGAATGCGAACAATTACCGTGGATGGCTGGTTTTTGAACTTTTATGGATCTACGCTTACTGTTAATTTTATTTAAAGTAGCCTTATAATCTAATTTTAATTAATTTTTTAAATACATATATTTTTAAAAAAATATTTTTAAAAGAATGCCACACAAGGACTTTTCATTGAAAAAAAAACTTGTTTGGTTTAAATAGCTCCCTTCTGATGGATCGGAGTTACTTTTAGAAAGAAGCGAGGAAGAAAATATGTTTACATTAAATTATGTTTGATCATTAAATTAAAGTTTGATCATTAAATTAAAGTTTGATCATTAAATTAAAGTTTGATCATTAAATTATGAAAATCATATATCTATAAAAAAAGTTATACTTTTATTAATTAACATATTTTCGCACACATTATCATTTATAGAAAAAAAATACATCATTAAGTTTTCATTTTTTAAAAAAGTATTTTGTGATCCTAATATTTCCAAAATTAAATAAAATAATATTCTTTTTTATGAAAGATTTTATTATTTCTTCGAAGGAATACAGGATCTTCGAGGGAGCAACGAGTGTACAAATAAGATGTCCTAGAGGGGCGGTGGTATATTATTTATACCGGGTCTTAAAAATCAGGAAATAAATAAATATTAATTTTACCACTTGATATTGTGTCCTTTTAACCTTATTAATTCATATCAGATGAGTTTTAACTAAAATTTAGTGTTTTTTGTGTACCGCTCCTCAAAAGGTTAAATGGAGGTTACTACACATACTTTTTATGCCACTAAAGTCCAAATTTACCATAAAGTAACTTAGATATTAAAATACTTCAAATTTTGCATTTTTTTTCAATTTATTTTACTGCGAAAAATCGTAGGGCTCTTGAATGAGAACTTGATAAGTAGAAATTTTGAAAACTTTATTTTTAAATTGTGAACAAACATGCCACGCCATAGAGAAAATTACCTATAATTGTGTTTTTCTCAGAAATTGTATATTTAGAATTCTGGTACATTTTCCCGCAAAATCTGCTTTATCCGTTACGCTGATTTTTTGTTCAAAATGAAACAACTTTCTAATAAAAACTCATAATTTTACGTATTACAAAATATTTGTATAAAAATCGCGTTAAATTTGAATCAGAAAATTTAAATTTTTTAGGATTTTGGTAAATTTTAATTTTTGAAATTGTAATTATGTGTTCAGAGTTTCGATTGTTCTGTTCATAAATACTTCACAGTTTTTTAAAGTCATAAATGAAGTAGTCTTTATGCAAAATATACCAAAAAGTAAGTGCATTACTTACACCTGTAAATATAGCTGTTGGTTATTTATTTATCATATATAATTATTTATGTTTTTAAAAGTGATTTTCTTTGCATAAACAGATACATTATCATACATACATCTCATAGTTAAAATATAACTATAAATGCTGTTAATTTTAATAACTGAAGCTTACTTAAACTTGGCATAAATAAGTTAATTTCGTCTAGTCAAAAGCGCCTCAAAATGTAACTAATTTAATAAATTTGAACATTAATTATTTTCAATATTGCGATGTGAAAATTTTAAAACTTTTAAAAATATCAGTAAATAATCTGATTGGTTGTTTGGAATTTATGGTCCTTAAGCGACATATTGAGCCAGAAGTAGAGTGGAGATAGAGTGGAATCAAGAAAAAATGAAAGATATCGCTTCGATTGTTTTCAATCTGATTTCAGAAATAGAGCTTTGAAATCTTAATATCAAGAATATATGTGGTGAAAAGTTAAGATTAGGAGCACATCTCGCCAATAAAATGTCAGAAGAAAATCGAAGTGGTACTTCACAAAAAGTATTGTATATTATTAAACATTAAAGAAATTTACGACTAGAATAACTGTAATAAAAATTTTCCTAACATACAAAACTGCCCCCATAGGGTATCGCCATTTGTTACCATCTCACTATCAAATCCACACACTGCCCATAAATTCAAATCAAGTGCTTATTAAGCAGAATTTATGGGCTCTAATTTCCATATTTTGAGACTGACAGGATTTTGCACGCATAAACGAGCTCAAAAATTACACAGCAGCTCTTTGAATCCACGGCAATAAACGTATTTAGCCATAACGATTACTTTTGGTTATCATCTTTCTATAAAATGTTCCTTTAAAATCTCTTTTTTTCATCAAATTATTCATGCGAAGAGACGGAATATAACGGCCGTTCACTTGGGAGAAAAAACTTTCAGTCATATTTGTAAGAATTATACATTTTTATTCTAAATTAGCTTGCCTGTGAGAGGTTTAATAATAACCGTGTTCAAACAAAATAGTTGTTGTTAATGGATTCTTATTAAGTGGCTATTTTTAAGCGACATAAATACTTTTTATTTTTATTTCAGTGCTAATGATTTGATAAACGTTATTACAGAACTAATGTTCTTTTTACTGCCATTAGGAATCTTTATAGTTATTACAATGATCAGAAAAACTGATATTAAAGATAGTTATTTACTTTTAAAACCTGGTTAATGGTCCCTTAACCCTTTCGAATACCGTGGGAAGTGTGTTTTTCACCAACTTCGTCAGTTTTTAAACAATAAAGTTAAGCGTGAGATAAATAAGATATTGTTTTATAAATCTTTTTTAGATATTATTACATAAATCTCTTTCTTTTCATGTAGAACCAAAAAAAAAGAAAAGAAATTTAGGTATTTTTCCATTTCGCTGACGCAAGCGATAAAGTCGCTAAAAATCATACAACTGACGCCAAGCGGAATATGTGTATACTGTGTGTTGTCAATAAAGTCTGCTTGACGAGATTTGCTCAGGTGAAATGGAAAAATACCGAAATTTATTTTTAAAAATTGCAATTGGATTTGATAATTTTGTTTTAACATGCATTAACTTTTTTTCCTGTTACGTTCTCGAAAAAGTAGAATTATTCAAAATGAATATTAATTAGCGTAAAGTAAGCGTTCTTCATAGCCTCAGGCTCCATAGAAGCAATTTCTGTCAAGTAACAAAATTACCGTTTTCTAATTTCTAATACGTTTTTATTTTCACAAGGAAAACATTCGAAAGTACAAAAACGTTGTTTATGTCAAAAACAAAATTATTTCATTAAATATTAAAATAAGAACAAACATAAATTATTAAAGTAGACAATAATATTCTGTTCGAATATTAAAATAAAAGCAGACGGTAAAATATTGATTAAAGATATATTTTACCAATGTAATTATACTTTAAGTAAGCGAAATGTAATTATTATAAACATGGCGTATTATAACATCAATCTTTTTAACCTAATATCGTGTCCTTTACTGTATGTCCATGCATTTTTGTTGATGCTATTTTCGCAAAGCAATAACATGTTAGCTCCTGTTAATGTAAAGCATATAGTGAACTTTAGATTGCATCCATCGGGGAAGGAGGTATCATACTTCCCATAAAAAAAAAGAGACTTAGGTATTTAATTAATTTTATCCCATAAGATAATGAATTTCATTTCTAATTTCAATCTCAATCCGAAAAATATTTTAATAAAACCATTACTAAAAAAAATTGGCCTTATATAGGGTTAATTTGTATCTTTTATGTTTCAATATTTCATCTAACATAATTTCCTAAGATTTTAACTAAGAGTAATGATAACCCTCAATGGCTCTCAGATCGGAAAAAATGGGCCTATAGTAAATTTATTTTCACAAAAAAATAGAAGCGTTGAAGTTTAAGGGTCTTGAGCCCTCTTAAAAAATTTAAATCACAGGGAGCTGTAATACATATTTATTAAATAAAATAAAAATCATCTTCACAAATTTCATACAATAAAGAGAATTATCCAGAATATAAAAGTGTATTTCCTACATAAACTACATGTTACTGCATGGCGATACTTGAATTAGCAACAGCAGTTATTCTTTATTTTTTAGAATACTAAAACAACGTACAAACATTCTAATTTATAAAAACGATGCAAACTGTTAACAAATAAAGGAATCAAAGTAAACGTTTCCGCTATAAACAAAACTAATTAGTATTCAAATATTAAAATTAACACAAGATATAAAATGGTAGATAAAGAATTATTAAACCAGATGATATAAAATTATGTTGGGATATTAAAATTAAAGCAGCAAGAAGCTTTAATTATTTTTTATCAACAACACTTGACTCAGTGTTTAGATCCTTCTGAGGGCCTTAATTTTTCCACTCCGACCTTCCTGTTCAAGTGAATAAACAAATTGATCTTCCAATTTATTTAAAGTAACCGATACTTAAGAAAAATTATCTTATCCCAGGAGACGCAGTTCAGATGTATACGGATGGTAGCAAAAATGATAGTGACTGTTCCGGAAGTGGAATATACAGCAAATATTGAGATCAGGAGGTAAATATCCAGATGAGAAATCCCAACTTTTGCTCTGTTTTTCGCAGCGAGCTTATTTCCATTAAGGAAGGACTAGAATTGCTCGAATCACTATCCCATAATGATGCAATCTGGATAGTAGAAGATGTATTCAACACTTGGCAAACAATCAAAATGTGAGGGAAAGATTGGAGTGGAAATACTCAAAAACCTGAAACGTCTTTCCACATCTTATCAGATCTCTTGGATTCTTCCCATGTTGGATCCTTCCCATGTAACAATGGACCCTTCCCATGTTACAATGGATCCTTCCCATGTTGGTGTTGAGGGTAATGAGGTAGCGGACACTGGCTAAGGCGGCAGCAAGTGATGCCTCTGTGCCTACTGCACTTCTTACCGAACTTGAAATTTTCTCGAGAGCTAAGAGTCAAAATAAAACAACTTGGTTTATTCCACTTGTTTTCCCCTGGCATAGGAGTTGTCGTCCGGGAGAATCTCTGACTCTTGATTGCAGTAGACAGAATCAGGACAACTCTGACTCGCTTTCTCAGCGGACATGAAATACTTTGAGGGTTCTAAGCATTTGAAACTTCCACAAAATGATTTTCGGAAAAGGCTTCACCTGAACACTTCGTTACTTGACTGAACCTCTCTGGACAGGACATTATTGAGAATCCTATGTTGGTCTTGGACTTCCTCAAGGTGCATGGATTGATGGACTTGATATAGTTCTACTATTCTTGGGGATGTGCAACAGCAACAACAATTTTTGTTACATGATGCTAGAAAGGCATGAGCACGAATTCGCACCGAATTTAAAGCCAAATTTTGACATCAATATGTAAATAACCATACATAAAATTGTGCCATTCTTATTCCGATGATAAAATAAATTTTCATATTTGCTTCTGTCAATATATGCATAACTTGCATGAGATATAATGTAATACGTAGTCTGTTCAATAAATACGCAAACTGGTTCAATATGGCAGCCCTGCTACAAAAAATTGTCATGCCCATTAAGTGTTATTTTCACTACTATATAATCATCCATCGATGCTCGTCTGATGTTCGAAACCAATATAGTGTTAAAGTTGTGATAGACACTGTTGTCAGTGTTTTACCCTGCTTTCGACGATGGAAATGGATGAGATTACTGAACAAAGATTAAATATCAAACTTTTGGTGAAATATGGGGAAAACTTCCAAGATATTAATGAGATATGTGTGTTGATGGCTGTTTATGTAGATAATACATCGAAAAAATAGCTCTTTTCTAGTGAACGAGATGTTTGAGCGAGGAATATATAGAGATGATTTAAACCCAGGGAGGTATTTGACATCCTTTGTTATGGAAAACAAAGAACGCGTGTGATGGATTCTTGTCCTTGCCAATCGGCGAGTCATAGTTCAAATGATCCCTGATGAACTAAATTTAAAGAGTATTGTCTGCGCACATGATTCTATGTAAATATCCTGAAACGCTTGGAAATCGGGTGTGTCGAGTGCGACCAAAGTTGCGCCTCTGTGAAGCAAGGTATCTGCTTCCCGACGATTGTAGTGACTTCGCGCGAGTTTCTGGCCAGAAATTCGTTCACCAAGTTTGATCCTCTTCCTTACTCACCAGGTCTAGCCCCCTGTTATTTATTTCTATTTCCTAAATGTAATGGATATCGCGAGGGGGAACCACTAAGACATGTTGAGGCAAAAAAAAAAAAAAAGAAAGAAAGAAAGAACGAGGCAGCTGGACATTCTACACCTGAGGACTTACAGGGTTTATTAGAAAAACGGAAACCAGAGAAAAAGGACATTGCTTCAAATGGAGAGTATTTTGTAAGATATCGAGGAAAGAGAAATAGTTTTCTGTCAAGGAGAATCATGGTGTGGGCTGACATCTTTCTGAATGCCAAACTGGCATCCCAATCTTTGAGACGGAGACTGTGATTGTTAAAAGATACAAACATGAAGTTCTTGTGTCTTATGTTCGCTTGTTTTGAGGTGTTTTTCAGCTATATTTATGGATACTAACGTGCCTTGTCACCATGGAAGCCTGATCGACGACTTCCTTGAAACGGAAAATACTCAACGCACACTCACTCACCTGTTCTGAATACTGTCCTGTGTGAGAGCTTCTAGCCCTTCCACACCCATCAAGCTCCTTTCCGGAATTGAGTAGAGCTTTTCGTGACATTCGGAAGCATTTGAGCCCGCAACTCATCAACAATGTCATAGTAAGTATGGGAAATCGTTGTGGTTGTCTGTCAGAGGAGAGCGCCCATCTTATTAAAACACAAGTCTTATATTTCTCATTTGCTTTACACTAAAGTGTAAACTCCTCTTATGCCCAGTTCTCTTTTAGTCTGTTTCTTTGGATAAAAAAAAGGGATTATTATAGTATTTTTTGCATTGTTTTATTATTTTACAACCATTTTACACTCGCAAATCACGTTTCTCGATATTCCCTCATTTTTTTTATTCACATAATTACCAATATGTTACACTTTTGAATACCAGTGTACTAAAATTCTCAATTCACATCTAATAATCAATCTCGCTTTATTCTCTAATGATAGGCAATATCTTCAGTTAAACATCACTAATTTCAAATAAATAAATAAATAAAAGTTGCATATACACAAGATGTGTGCCTAGGAATGGGGATCGCAGTAGATGAACTGATATTTTCTATTGCTGTTCATTTTTGAAATAACTGCTTTTTAACCTGTTCTTTGATTCACTTGCTTGTTAGATTTATCGAAAAGAAACTCAAATATATTCTAATGAATTTCAGACTACTTAATTATATATACATGCATATGAGAAAGAACAATTTTGATTGAATTTTTTCAAAAAAAAAAATCATTTTGTATTAATTTAATATTAAATATTAAAAAGTACATCATAATATAATTTTTTATATTCTTCACAGGAATGTTGAACAGATGGGGGAGGGGGGAAAGAGAATTGAGAATAATGAACTGTTGAAAAAGAAACGAAGAGCTGCCTACTCGTTTCCTTCACGAAACTGCGATTGTGGTAGTTTAGTGGTCAAGGTCTGGAACTCGTGGTCAGCGTTGTTTCTGTCGGGTCGTGGGTTCGAATCCTGGTGAACTAAAGACCCGCCGTGTAGTGGGGCTGACGCACATTAAATCTGCCGATCTCCGCCCTCCATGGGTGGGGAATAGAAATTTGGAGATGGAAGTTTCAGCTCAGGTATCGTCTACGTCACTTGAACGAGGTTCAGATTTGCGAGAACCGTCACCAATAGCCCTCGTGTTGCTTCTGAGTGCGACGTTAATAAATGATAAATTATTTTAAAAAATACCATTCGAGTCTCTCCTATTCCCAACTCGGAATAGTTCCGAACACACAGAAGAGAACAGCCCACAAATTTCCCAAGCGGCACATTTATACAAACGTGTTCTAACTCTGTTCTTTTGATTCCTATCTATATGCTTTGTCCGACATTAAATAAAATTGTACCACTTGTGAAACATAAATAAAAATATATTTTGTGCTTGAGCACTTTTTCTGCTTATATTTCACAACATAAATCTTCATTTTTTTTAAAAAAAAATAAATACATATAATTAATAACACACAAAGGTGTTATTACCCCTTCAGATCACATTTTGTTACATTTTATTCTTAATTTAAAATAAGAATCAAAGTATATATGTAAATTTAATGAGTTATTTCTCTTTCAAATAGTAAATAAAATATACTCAAGTACTTAATTATATCATTATTAAAGAGAATTTTAAAAATAGTTCATATTAGTATTAATGAAAAATTAATTTCAAAAATTTCAATTATAAATATTTATTTTTCAAATACTTGATAAAATTTTATTCGCCAAGTAATCAAATTCATTACATGTGAAAAAATCGATAAACTATGTGTTTATAATGGAAATAAAATACATAGAATCTTTTGAATTTCTTTTTTTTAATAAATCTGTAATAAATACCAAGAAATTGAATTAAAAACAAGCATTTTGTTTTAAAAATTGTTCGAAAGTGCAAAGTTATTGTGGCGCTTGTTTTTGAAGCAGCATTTTGGAAACTGGAAAACTGGGGGGAAAAAACACTGTAGTTACAATTTGAAGGAATAGATTTATCCCCAACCTTTTAAATGAAAAGATTTCTGTATAGATTATAAATAAGGAAGTTAATTATTAAAAAAGTCAGGAAATTTATAGTGAAATTGATATCATAAAATACATATTTTTTTAAGCAATATTTGTTATTGTGCTTTTAAAAATTTGAATTTCTTTGATGTATATCAAAGAAGAGGAAATTTAAATAAACTTTAAAAGAATAATTTATGCTTTTAAATTAAATTAATAACTATTTAACAGCTATAATTTAAACTTCACCAGATGATTAGAAAAGATAACGCAGAACGAAACTATGATTATTATTTGAAAAAAATTACAATTTATGTATGAAAAAATGAGAATTCTATTTTTGAATATTCTTTTTTTTTTTTTTTTTTTAGTTTGTGTACAGTTTATAATTCTTTCAGTTTTTTTACGCTTCAGATGTTATCTTTGTTTGGTAAAGTTATTTTAGAAACTTCATTCTTTATTGCCTCTGGCATATTTCAGTGATTTCCTCCTCTGGAGACGTTCTTTGTTTTAAACATGAAATTATCTTTATACAGCATAAAAAGAATTAAAAGCATAGTTGTTTTCGTTAGTAAAATGTCATTTTCATTGCCCATTTGTTGTCATGGCAACCACTATTTGTAAACGGTGCATTTTAGAATGCTGGATGCATGTCTCACAAGAGAATGTTAGATTCAAATCTTATAAAAATTTGAAAGAATGAAGTGTGTGTGGGGGGGGATTTCATCTTGACATCGTCTTAAAATAGGTCGTAATCATATCGTTCCTATATACTTAGATATAGCTGGCACAAGTTTTCGAAGATAAATTAAAACATATTACTCAGTTTCTACGCCATTTTTATAATTGTATATATTTATTCAAATCAGAGATTGGATGCCAAAAATACAATTGCTGATTGAATGCATTTTAAAAAGTTACTGCATATCAGGACGATGACCTCATTTGAAAATATTGTAATAACTGTTCAAAACTAAGATTTCTGATCAAATAATTGAGAAATATCACTGTAAATTAATTGTTATTAAATTATTATTAACGAATCATTAATGAAATGAATTCACTAGCCAATGAAGTTATTTAAATTTAATCAACTAATTTAAAAGTATTTATAAATTCATTGCACGAGGGCGTGGGATATATAATATAACATACCATTATTTCCGTAACGTATAAAATGGCTCTCGCATATTTTCACCTGACATTAATGATGAATTTAAAAAAAAAAAACGTAACTTATGTAAACGAAATAGGATTATTGGTGGGGTGAAACGAACTGATGGTATTCATTAATAAAAGGCGGTAGTGGCCGCTGTAGCCTAGGGGTCATGGACTCGCTGCCAGCGTTGTTATCGTCAAGAAATAGGTTCGTTCCACGATACCATTAAAGACTCGCAGGTATTACGCGGTTGATGCGTGATAAATCTGTTCGGGGTACCATATTCTCCTGATGGCGTAGTGTGGACGTTTCGAGAGGAAGGTGCCAACTCAAATGTCGTCCTGAGTCATTTGACCAAGGTTCAAAATTGCGAGGTCCGTCATCAATAGCTCTCGTGTTGCTCCTCAGTGCGACATTAATAAAAAAAAATCACTCATGTAAACGGCGATTAGTTTAATAATGAAAGTGATATGAAGATTACACCGAAAATGTTAGACGTGTGCCTTTGTTGACAAGAGTAAAAATTCACAGTTTTTGTTTGGTGAGGATCTGTATACGGACAATAAATCGAACCCTCTAACAAGCTCTTTTAAATGATTCGGGCCTGAAGAAATTTTTACTATATTAATCTTTATATTCGACGTATGCTGGGACAAAATCCTCTGCACTGATCCACATACTTTTTATGAAAAAAAAAAAAAAAAAAAAAAAAACGTTTTGTGCGGTGATTATTCTAAGATTCAAATAAACACAATTTTAATTCATAATTTGTTTGACTATATTAATTAAAGACTATTTAATTTGTAATTAATGATGGAAATATTAAGTGAAAGAAGTGTTCCCAGGGCGTCACAAATGTAATAAGAAATTAATTAATTCTAATATTACCAGCCATTTGTTTTCTTTCATAACCATAGCTTCGAAACTTTCAAATTAAGCAGTGTATAATTTTCTCCAAAGATTTACTTTAATCTTCGAAAAATAAATAACTTTGGACAAATTTCTCTTAAAAATTGTAACTATATCTATTAAATATGTCAAACAAAAACACAAAGATATTGATTTTATACTATATACATCACATATATTATTATAACATTATTTATTACATATTATTGAATTTATATGATTATTATACTATTTATTAATAAATTTAATCATTTTTATAATCATTAAAATAATATATATATATATATATATATATATATATATATATATATATAGGAATATAAACATGTTTTAAAATTCGCATTTCGTAAATACATTTCTTTCTTGCAAAGAGAAAGATAATCTTTAAAAAAAAATAGCAGTTTTATAGTATAAAAAAGGTTGAAGAAAAATGTGATGCTGAAATTTTACATAATTTTTATATACGTTAATTACCGAAAGAAATCATTAATCAAGAAATTAAACATTGAAAAATATAGAATCTATTTGGTTTATAAAGAATTGTTTTTATCAGCGTTGATAATTTGAAATTTTCTTTTTATCTAAATTGCAATATTTTTACTTCAATAAATGTCGCTTTAAAATGATGAATAGAAATTCTGTAGCATAAAAATTATAAAAAACTCAGGAAATATTTTGTTACAATTTTGCACAAATTATTTCCAATTAAAAAAAACAATATATTAAAAATTATAAATTATATTCTTGTTATAAAGAGCAAAAAATAGTGATGAACTGAATTAATCAGAAATGCGAAATATAAAATTATAATAAAATATCAAATTATTCGAAAATATTTTAATTCTTAATTTGTTATTATATTCCAAAAATATGTAATTATCGTAGAGTATTATGATAGTGTATGATTTGATTCTTTTTGTTAAAATAAAATTTACAGTTCACATTATTGACGATAGATGGCGGCACGAAATGACGGAGAAGTATTTGGAAAAGTTGGCGCTATATTATGAAATATGTGATCAACCAAAAAAAAAAAGGTATTGTAAAAAATGTTAAAAGTGGTAGATAAAAAAAATCAAAACAAAAAAGTAAACCTGAGCCCATTGTTTGAATAAAAATACTCTGCAGAATCAAAGATGTAACAAACGATAATTTTTAAAAAAAAACAGAATGGGTAAGAAAAATCATTTAACGTAGGCATAGAAATGGTTTTCAGCACTTGAAGACAGTTGAAGACTTTGCGGCAAGTCATATTTGCCAAATGCAATGGGGTAGAAAAAGAAAATTTTTAAAAAATTGTATTTAAAATTACTGTAATTTAAGAAAAATGTATTTTTTTTTTTTTTTTTTTCATTTTAAATAATTTAATTTTTAAAGCACTTTTATGCGTATATTTTCAAAATTCCGCGAAATTTACATAGATAGAATGAAGTGAAATATTTGAAACAACGATAATAGTTAGAAAATATAATTACTCTAAATTACTTTCCAAATATAATATTTCAAAAACTTAAACGTCTCACTGGATGTAATATACTCATATATTATAACCTGAAAATGAAGTTCGTATAAGGTAAAAAAAAAAAAAAGTTTTTTGTTTAATGTTTTTTAAATGCAATGAGAAATATTTTCTAGCCTTTGTTGCAGCAAATTTATCGAATAGGTCGCCAAAATGTACGCTGTGACTGATCTCCCGCTCGACAGCAAATTCGAAGGTGATTATCTTTCCTGTATCATGGATGGTATCAGGCAGGTCAAAATACTTGATTCGAAATCAGAAAACGACGAAATTCAGAGAAAAAGGTCTTTTTGTACTAATGGACTGAATAAGTGAATGTCTTCTTAAATACTTCTTGATGTATACAAGAATGGAAAACATTTCATTCTAAAATTTTGCAACATCTATTTGGCACCCTCTAGATGCTTCCTAGGATAGATGTCCTCCCCCAGTACTCCTCCCATCTCCACCAGTAAATTTAAGTATTCTAAGCAAATACTGCTCTCATTAATTCGGCAGTGGGAACATGAAAAATCTTGATATCAGTAGGAACGTTTGATCCAATTCATCATTGGGGTATTTCATCATCATAATCGATTCTCTTAATACCAAGCTAGTGTATGAGGCCGCAACAGTAGCACCCTATTTAATTGAGTCTAGCGCTGCTTCCGGATACTTCCCCAAGTCGCCCATCCGAAAAAATTTCTCTTTTCAAAAGCCATACCGAACCATTGGGAGTCTTTCACAATTTTTCTTTCTTTCCTTCTGGTGTTCATCGCAAAACTTTGAAGTAGATATATTTAACAGATGTTTTTTTTTTTTTTTTTTTTTTTTTTTTTTTTTTCCCCTCCTTTTCAGTTCAACATTTGAAATTTATTTGGCCAGTATATTTTAAGAAACATTCTGAAAAGAAGAGGTTCGAAAGGCGTATGACTTCTGTTCTTGTGATTCAGAGAGTTTCCACGACTTACTTCCGTATAGAAGGACTGCTTATAATGTTGCAATTAAATATATTAAAATTTGAGCTAAATGCTTATATTTGAGACTCTGCAGAATTCCTGCATTGTGCTGAATGAATTATTCTGATGGACCTTCATAATTAAAATTTTTATCTCTTCATCTGTGCCTCCATTTTTACTTACAGTAATTTCAAGGTATAAAAAACACGTCTGTCTTTTCAATATTGCTTTGATTTATTTGAAACGAATTGATTCATAAGACTTTTACTACTTATTTTCAATTTTTTTGCTTTATTTTCATTTATTTTCCAGCCGATTGGATTGGCAATATCCTCCAATCTCCTTGTCTTTTTCTTCATGTCTGCAAAATGTGAAAACGATAAGGCAATATCATCAGCAAACTCAAAGTCTTCGAGTACGGAATTAAAATCCCAGCACATCCCTGCTTTATTTTTAATTATTATTTATTATTCTTATTATATTTTAAACACTGTGTCTCATTATCCAATTATGAATATTTCCTACAAGACGCATGCCTGTTAAGCTCCAGTTTTAAAATGAAATGCCTTTGATGGAGTTCCATTAACAACAACTATGCCATGCTCCCATGAATCAGATTTCTAATAACATTAATTAATTTTTCAGAAAATTTATTGAAGCTTAAGATTTTCCAAAGACAATCTCTGTTTATGTTGTCAAATGTTTCTCGAAACCTGTAAAATATAGATATGAAGATGAATTTAGTAGAATACATTACTCAAGCAGATTCTTTTGGATCAAAATGGGGTGTGTTTAGTGTATTTAATCCTCCTCTAAGTGCAACTTTTCTGATATGATAGTTTGGTCTATTATTTGGTCTTTCTCTGTTTTTCGGCGGATATCAGGCCATGTGTACTTGATATACTATAACTTCTTTTTCGCGAAATTCAGATTAATCTTTTTTTCAGATGACGTCATGACATCATGTTAAGGTTATCTTCGTCAAATGTCGAAAGAACCCGATCAAAACCCAGAACACATTTTCAGACAGAAAAATCTTTCAAATTTCATAAAAATGTGCGATGTTATAATATAATACTTACGTGTTGTAATACGTATATCTGTTTATGATGTAATACTCTTAAAATTTAGGAACATTCTAAAAGTACGTCATTTTCACTTTAATATGTAATTTTCAAAACCCATTCAGCATTAAGTTATGAGAGATGAAACATGGAACAAATTTTACATAACTAAAAAGGGATTGATTCAGGAAAAAATAATTTAAATAATAAAATGAGCTGCTCTCTAAAAACAATGAGTTAGGAATGTAAAATTAACATTCGAACGTTTTGTTACCGTGTAAAGGATTCCAATTTCGAGTCCTATTCTTTAAAATTGCGGAAAAAAAGACAGCTTTGAGTGAAGACATTAAAACACCTTTTAATTTCTATTTTATATATTGTGGGATACACATGCCATAAAATTCCAATTTGCACAGTAGCAAACTTATACTCCTAATGAGAAAAATTAATAACCTAAGCGGAGATGAACAAACGTTTGCCTTTGAGACGCAGTCTTTTGCGAAAGTTAGGGCTAAGAAAGGTTTGACCCTTTTAATGCTTTTTAATTGGTTTCCTTTAACTCACATTGTAACAGTGTCTGGTTAAAAATTTTAAAAGCTTTTTCTCACATTTTAAAGCCTTCAATTGAACTGAAATTTTCTATATACGATTGTTTTGGATGACAATACGATAATTTAACTATAATTAATAAAAATTAGTTGATTAAAAGTAATTATTTAAGTAATTAAATTTTACGCCAAGTCGCCAAATGGTCGCTAAATCCGTCGTTTAATATTTTTTTTTATCGTTTGCTTTAATTTTAATCACATTTAGCTTAAATATATTCGATTAAATAACATAATTTATCGTTTGTTTAATCGTAATTACGTGTAGCTTAAGTGATTAGCATAATGCTTAAATGAGCTAAAAAAATTTTACACGTATTTACTTTAGATGATAAATTTAATAAAGGTCAAACAATAAAATAAATTATTAAAACTAATTATTGAAAAATTCAATTTGATTCAAAGTTCCCTTTTGATCTTAAAATTTAAGATATAAAAAAATTACGTTACATAGTTATAAAGTGTGAAGTTTGAAAGAAAAATCCATGCTCAAAAAACTCGTTATTTACCGGTATTTTTATTTATCCAGTTTGGATTTGAATTATTAGAATTTTAATAGGAATCACACCCTTTCTCAGAAACTGAAATGTTCTAGTTCAAATTTCTTTTTGTAATATATTATGTTCAAGATCTCGCAGTCAGTGAGACTGGTTGTACGTTCAACCATTTTTTATTTGTGGTATTGTAATAGTTATCATAATTTTTTCTTGCATGAGTGATTTGCATAATAATTAAAAGTAATACTGAAAGAGTGTAAGCGTAATGGAGAAAACTCATATGGTTGTTTGAATTTATACTATCGTTCAATTTATATTAGCACTGTAAATCTCGGTTTAGTAAAAATAAATCCGACTACAGCTAGTTTTCGGAGTCCTCTTGAACACTGAATGAAGAAAAGAGTTCGTGCTCAACTGGTGTTTCATGTGGGAAAGTTAATTGGTTGATTGATTATGTATTAAAGTCACACTTAGAAGCAACATGAAGGCCATTGTTAACGAGTCTCTTGACTATGAGTCTCGGTTGACTAGAACGACATCTGAGTTGGCATCACCTTCTCAAAGTTTCCACGCCAAGCCAAAGGGAAGTCTTTGAGCCTCGACAGATTTAACGCTCATCAGTACCGTGACACTGCGGGTCTTGATTTGAAATAGAACTTGAATCCACGACTCACAACGATAACAATACCGGTCGCGAGCTCGTGACCATGACATAGCGGATACCGCGGTCTTCGAAAAGTGAAAGTATGGAAATAAAAATATAACATCTGCTTTTTCTTCCTCCTATTGGGACTGAAGTGTAATATTTCTAATAGCCACGCAAGGAGATATTGTTTTAGATGGATTATTTTTTGCGTACCAGATCACTTTCAAATTTTTTATTGTTTGCTTTAATTTTAATTACATTTTGCTGATATAATATTCAATTTATTAATTTATCGTTTGCTTTAATTTTAATTACATGTAGCTGATATAATATTCAGTCTAATAACTTATCTTTTCCTTTAACTTTATTACATTTTGCTTAAATATATTCAATGTAATAATTTATCGTTTCCTTTAATTTTGACATCGGATATTTACTATTTCTCTACATTTCATCGTTTACTTTAATTTTTATATTTAATTTAATAATAACTATAAAAAGGGCACCTTGGGTGGCTAAATATGTTCTTTGCAAAACTTTGCATTTCGCATAACGATTGAAAACTTAATTTTAGGAGCTCCTTCACAAAAATGTTGAATACTCGAGTGTAAAAATTGCTCATTTTGATAAAAAAAAAATTTAAAAAAGATGATAAAAAAGAGCTCTAACACAACTTGAGTTTTTTACTTTTACTGTTATATCATTTTAACACTCATTAACTATTTTGTAATAACCATGTATTATTAACAGGTGCGCAGCATGAAATAATTCATGGTTGGGGAGAGTGTCCTCCATCTTCAATTCTTATCTCAAAAGTAATTTCTAATTTCATTGTTTCTTTCCAAGGTGAAAAGAATACGTATGTGGAATACAGAATTTCGAATATCAATTTTTTTTGAAAATTTTTTTAAAAAAGAATTCACTAGTGAAAAGTTCCAGTTTTAATATTTCAGCATACTGCAATCTTTATGGGGGGCTTCAATCCCCATAGCCTCCGTCGTTACACCACTGATTATAAACAAGAAAATCTTTTTTAAATTAATTTCAATTTAATAACTTATTCAAGATGCAGTTACTTGCAATTTTTTTAAATGCAGCTTATAATCATTATTCTCTTCTTGATATCTATGCATTTTTAAAGGTCATTTTCGATGTAGCACAATAAGGGACAATGTGAAATGCACCGTCATCCGAGAAAAATGCAGACAAAATATGAAAGAGAGAGGGAAAGCACGATACTAAACGCAAGGACATCGCTGAAAAAAAGAAAGAACAGAAACATCGCGAGTGATATGGGTTACTCCACAAAAACGAATTAAATCAAATGGAGTTTTTATATTTTTATGCTCTGCTCGTGATTTTGATTTACAATTGAGTGTAGCTTCTACGAATTGTATAGTTTATTTGTATGTGTAGATATTGCTAACCTAATTCAATTTTCAAATACGGGAAAATAGTGTTGATATCAAACATGTCAGTTTTACACAATGTGTGGGAAAAAACTATACAATAAACTCCTTTAAAGCGGCTCATTCAGATCAAGACCATGTTGGATTATTGAGGGTC
Organism: Nephila pilipes; assembly: GCA_019974015.1. Classification (NCBI taxonomy): domain Eukaryota; kingdom Metazoa; phylum Arthropoda; class Arachnida; order Araneae; family Nephilidae; genus Nephila; species Nephila pilipes. The sequence continues at coordinate 205,687 of BMAW01017410.1, forward strand.
AATATAGTTTTAACGGAACGCCGAAAATCAATCATTCTAGATAAAATAAATAAATAATAAGAAGAAAAACCTTTCAGAGCCCAAACACGTATTTAATGTGCTTACGCTTAATCTAAACATATGCAAACAATATAAACATCCGACAAAGGGTTTCACCATTCCATTAACGATAATAGTAAATTCAAACATTGTGGATTAATTTAATTGAATATCCTTCTATTGATAAGAAAAGCTTAACCTGAAAGAAAAATTAAATTTTTAAAAAAAAAATAGAAATTAGCTTTGCGAATTTCATTTTTTCATGTGATAACTTAATTTCCTGTTCTCGAAAATGTAGAACTATTCAAAATGAATATTAATTAAAGTACAGTAAGCGTACCTCAGAGTCCTAGGCTCCATAGGAGGAATTACTATCAAGAAATGAAAATACCTTATTTAAATTTCTAATGCGTTTATATTTTAACTATATTCTGAAGTACATAAACGTTGCTTATGTTAACATCAAAAATAAACGATTCTGTATAAAAATCAATTATTAAATTAAATATTAAAATAAATGCAAAATAAATATATTTTAGTTATGTAAATATACCTTAAGCAAACTAATTGTAATTATTATAATCATAATGTATCAGAGCGTCGATCTTTTGAACCTAACACCGCGCGTGTATCCTTTATTTTATGAAAACTCATTTTTATTGACTCAATTTTCTTAAGACAATGCACAATTACAGTTAAAACAAGTTGTGACAAAAGCTATACAAGATGAATGATTACCTCTAATTTCTTCCGTATAATGAAAATCACCATCTTTTATAAGTTTTATTCAGTGGCCGCTGTAGCCTAGTGGCCATGGACGCAAACTCGCAGCCGGCATTGTTTTCCGTCCAATCGTGGGTTTGATCTCTGATGCCACTGAGGACCCGTCACGAGCCTTTTCTTCTTCGTCGAAGCTTGAAGAAGAGGCTCACTCTGGTGTTGTCCTCGTCTTTTGATCGAGGTTCAGAATTACGGGGTCCGTCACCAATAGCCCTGCGTGTTACTTTTAAATGGGGCATTAATAAACAATCAATCAAACAATTAATTCGTTTCCTTCCCACTCGTTGCCTTACCACTTTACAACTGCTGAGTCTCGAGAACTTTTTTTGTTCATAATTTTGTAATAATGTAAAGAATGGGATATGTAACTGTTAGAAAAGAAGAAACATTGTACTGAAATGAAAACTGATAACTACAATAAACACTGGGCGAAAATACTAGCAGCGCTGTGTCGCAACCTGGCGGTCAAGTTCAACAAGCTCTCAAAAAGTGCGAAAGCGAACAGCTCGATCCATGCCGGATTACAAAATGTACCGAATCTTCGAATAGTTCCAAAAGACAAAGGTTACTATATTAACTTTTTACTATTTCTTATATATATATATATATGTGGGATGGCCTATATTAATTAATAAAAATCAAACTTTGAATTAGCACACAGACATTTAATACTGACGTTTCACATGAACATAAAGTTGAACATACTGGACGAGACATTTCACAATAACATTTAAAAACATTAAAACAATACTCTTCAGCGTCTTAAATCGTTAATCATCGTCTAGAGTTATCAACAAGGGCGTCTTCCTCGTTCTGATGACTACCGTCGACTCTCCTTCAAGAGCGGGCTCCCTTCAGTAGCAGAGGCAGCGCCCTCTATGATCGGGTGTTTCTTCTACAATCCCACACACACACACACACACACATATATATATATATATATATATATATATATATATATATATATATATATATTTCTAAAAGTTATCTTTTTAAGTAGTAATTATAAAATAAAAAAGGAATTCATACAAAATGATCAACTGAATTATAAATTATGTTACGAGTTGTCTTTTTTTCCCCATTTTAACAGAGAATTAAAACAAAAATAATTAATATATAAATATATTCGTTGGACGAATCCGATATGTATATTTCTATGATGCGAAACTGTTTAATGTAAATGTTTGTATAATGTATATTGCCTATGAGGATTCAAGCATTTTGAAAACATTTTTTTTTAATCTATTCATCCTCTTTTTAATTCATTTTTATTCATCAATACGGATATAAATTTTTGTGTAGTTTTTAAACTCTTCATTAACATCAAAATTTTGTATATTTTTTCCTCAATAGTCATGAATACTGTAAATTGTTTCCAATTGTACACTTGCATAGTAAGATGCTGCTCTATGTACATGCATGCGTGTGCAAAGTACACTCTAGTGCTTTAGTTTGTCATTGTACTCCTTGGTTCTAACGAGGAAGGAGTCAAAGTGTAGAGTTGTGAATAAACATTATCAAATGACAGTGATTGGGCATTTTAAAAACGTGCATGCATTAAGTTAACTAAGAGTGTTGTGATGAGAGCAACTAGAGATGATGTCAGCACCTTTGGATTAAGTGTATATTTAGAGTGCATCAATTCGTGAAGATTCTGCACGTGCTTTTTTAGGTGAGTGAAACTTCTTACTATCCATTTGAGAAACTTAAACTTTAACTACACGAGATTAATATATCAACTTTGAGTACACACATGTCATATTTTATACACCATTAAAAACACGCACAAGTAGGTTAAATAAAACAAAGTTTTATGCTGTAAGGTTTAATAATCGAAACTTTTATCAGCAATTAATCAAAATTCTTTGAGTACAGGAGAAATACAAAGTATAACATATTACACAAACTTTTGACCACATCAAATTTTATCTGTGAAGTTCTCTCTTACTGTTGTGTGTGTGTAATCTCGGTAAGTAATTACTGTAATTACATTTTTCTTTACACAGTCTATTACATACATGAAATGTGATCATTGTCATCCTATTTTCTGCCTTCTGCTACGAAAAGTACTTCCACGTATTTTTTCTGGTGATTTATCTTCTAGTTGTTCTTTTTGGGGTCTTTTGCCTCTGATTAGAAGAGCCTAATATCGAGAGTTAAGGACTTCTTTTCTGTTCTTTCTGAGAGGTGTGTCCTCCTCACTGATATAGGTAAAATTTGTAGACAATATCTTCTAACTTTTTGGACATCTTTAATGGGCGTCAAGCTGTACAAAATTTGGTTGTTTATTCCAGTTATGTTTACCAATTGGAAACATTTTACCAATGGCCACTTCCTTGTTCGCCTGAGAACAGATTACGTACTGCACATTTTATCTACTGTATCTACTCCTCCTTTATTGGAATTGTAGTATATAAAATCCGGCTTTTTAGTTTCAGTATTAATTGTGTAATCATTGTGCATAATAGAAAAAAATACAACTGATTTATTTATTTATCTATCTTTGGTACATAGGACTCAACAGTAAGTGCTTTTTGGAATCCAAAGATAGAAAAATAGGATTCTCTGTTTTTACAGGGTAAAAACTCTGATGGTAGTTCTTTTTTATTTTTGAATTGTTCCAACAATTGTTAACTTCTTCATACTAAGTTACGTCACACGTGACCTGAATCATAGCTTGAATTTCATCTTCGTTAAGACGATTTGGGTTTTTCACCGGTACACGATCCCTAAAAATGTATGTGTATTATTTTATTTTAAAATATATCTAGAACTATTCATATAAACTTCACAGTTCATATGAATTTATTTTCTGCAAACAAAACAATCTATTAGGCTATTAAAATGTTCTTAACTACACGCGGGGCTTACTCTGTTCACCATTCGATGCTGCACGAAAGTTTTCCAGCGGTAATCAACTTACTCGTATGAATGCCTCTGAAACAACAAGATTGACAGTACATGTCAAAGACACCTCAATGATAGGTTAGATGCGCACATAGCTTATAGGGGGAACCCAATTAAAATTCATTTGCTGCAGATGCCGCATCTTATACTCCAGCTTGTGTAGTTAAAGGTTAAAATAAATGCCATGGTAGCCGAGTAATCATTAGGTATCTTTAGACTTGAAGTTATAACAATTTCCATTTTGTTTTCGAAAGTTAGAAAAATTCTTATGGAGAAGGTCTTTCTTTTTAAAGTTTTCTTTTATGTTTTCATAATCGTTCAGCTGTTAAGATAGATAAAAAGGTGTTGTAAATTTAAGCCTATCTTCCAGATAATGATCTCTCGTCTTAGCAGGCACTTAAACTTCATCATTTCAGTTACCATCAGATCCTTGAGTTGCTGAAAACTTTCAATTTTATATTCAGTAAAATGATTAGAGTTCTTCAGTGTAATTTCTTCAAGATTTTTGACTTGTGATGTTTATAAAACATTGCTTTAGTTTCTCACTGTTCAACTTATACCTTTTCAGGATAAGAATCTTAACAAAATTGTAGCTATTAGCATTTCTAGGTAGCCCTCTGGCTAGCATGTTTGACAGTTCTTCCGGAAAACCATATACAGTAGACAACCCAATCCTTCTTCAGTGCCTGAGCCCTTTCTGCTCTTTTTTCAAAATTAGTTAAGTATAATAACATTTCATTGTACTTTTCATAGTATTTGGGTGTTATCTGAGAGAGTTGAATTTCTTGTTAAGTTAACTTTTTTTTACCGATTCATTCTTGTGATCGTGATCCTCCTTCGACAATTCTAATTTTTTCATTTCTAGTTCATACTGCTGCACTTCCCTAGTGATCCGTTCTTCTCTCTTTTTGTCTAATTTTTTCTTGTCTAACTCTTTCTTCTTGTCCGATTCTTCCTTTTTGTTGTTGTTTTCTGTTCTCCATAAGTCAGTCTAATGTTATCTTTACTTTATCCACTTTATAAGAATTACACTCAAAATTGATTTCTTAATTTCCGCAACTTTTCTAGAAGAATATATACTATTAGAGAACACACATGCTTTAAAGAAATATGTAAGTGCTTACATCGATAGCTAATATTAAATAAATAAAAATCCATAATTTAAAGAGTACCAGGAAAAAGATAAAGAAAACTTCTAAATGCAAATCAGCGTTCTTAACATTAAAAATAGAAAAAGAATAAAAGAGCAGAAATAGGGAAATCGCAGAAGCTTCTTTTTTTGCTTTATCATCTGTGAAACTCGATTGCTCAACTTTTGCTTAGAGAAAAGGTGACTTGAAAAGGTCACAACAATGTCATTTACCTGAATCCATGGCTTGGCGCATTACAGAGAGTCCGAAAGAGGCCTCATCAGGTTGGTCTCTATACAAGTAGGCCATTAGAGTGAATTTCTTTTACCTCAAGACACTGTGCCGCCCGATGAAGATGGGCTACTGAGCATCGATATTGGGTGCAACGTGATTGGAGTCAAGAGTTGTTTACTTATGAGTCCGATTTGGTTTGGAGCGACACACGAAGTGTTTTTGTATGGAGAGAAATGAGCATTCGAAATAACCCCTCATTCCTTTGGTAAAAATCACATTACAGATAAGGTGATTGGACAGAATGGTCTGGAATCTACATAGATGGACGAATGGGTCAGCATATCCTTCGGAATGGCAATTTGGCGGTCCAAAGGCTTGCAGACGAGATATTGAGACCTCATATCATAACTTACGCTGCGGATATTTTGGATTCCTTTCTTTTAATGGATGTTAAGGCCAGATTTCCTACAGCTCGTATTGTGAAGAATATGCTTGAAGCTAACACAGTACAGCGTGTGGTTTTTCTTACCTTTATCCGATCGAGAATGTCTCAGGCACACTCATCTGGTGCATAGAAGCGAGACCAAGACTTCCTTTTACTGTATGGACTTTGGAGATGGCACTTCTTCCAGAGTGGAACAGTATCCCATATATCTTTTCGATAGCCTCATTGCATCTAGGTGAAACATGTGTGCAGCAGTTTTCGTTGTTCTAGGAGATCACATGCCATATTAAACATCTTGCATCATTTTCAAACAGTATTTTTTGTCATTTACTTATAACCAAATTGTTGCCTTGATATATCTTTTCAAGTTCTTTCTATAGTTTCAAATAATTTAAGCTCCCATATATTTTTGTGCATCTGTTTTATTCTGTATTATATTTTGTTACACGTGTTCTCTCCCTTTTATGTCCATGAATGGCTGTCTCGTACATTTTTCTTAACTTCTTTACTTGTTCCCCTAATTTTTGGAGCAGTGTATTTCCATACCTATTTCTTTGCATACCTTCGATAAGTAAAGCTTTCTAGACTTGGCTAAGTACGTAATGACTTAGGGTAAAATTAAACAGGATCAAAATGGTCTAAAAATTTAAAACGATAGGAAAAAAGAAAGAATAAATCTTTGGGATATATTTTTTATATTAAAAGAAAACAATTCACAAGTCAATATGTAACAATAGTCCTTCATTACTCGGTTCTTGCACCTGTAATTTTTACTAAGAAATAACGACCAAATTATAATCGAAGACACGCAAGAACAAAATAGAATCATTTATTAATTATCACAGCAGATAATGTCACTCTCTTTAGAGTCTCACCCTTACTCAAAATCTTAATTTATGCTTTAAATAAGAAATCTTATCTTAACAGTTCATTTGTTCTTAATTCAACAACTCCCATCAACAGTAACAATATTGCTTAATATTTTGAGTGGAATTCTCTTCAAACCACAAAGCTAATAGAAAACTTTCAATCCGAATAACAATTCTCAGACGGCAAGTCGTTATCATATATCTCTTTTCATTTTCCATTAATTATATATTTCCTTTATATATCTTTATATCTGAATCACTTCATTTCACTTCTATCTTCCTCTAATTTACCTAATAATGTTTCAGTATGGTTGGAAAGAAATTGTAATTATATGCAATTCAACTCGATAAAAGTCCCCGAGGTTAGTGAAGAGAAAAGCGCGAATAGAGCAGCGTCATAAGTGTAGCTGTCTATTTTATACTTTTATCAAAAATGAATACTTAAAATTAAAAGTTAATGCACAACAATACACTGTACATTATAAAAACTAACAATACACTATTATACCATATAAGATACTACTATATCACCAGTTTTCCCAGAATTAAAATATTCCTTAAACTTCATTAATCATAATGGAACAAGTATAAAATAACTTCCAATATAAAATGTAAACAACGTAAAATTGTTTCAACTTGAACTCTTTCTAATTATTCAGTAATTAGGGTAACATTTTTCTTTTATTTTCGACTCAGAATCGAAATGAATCTTAATTGTCATGCAAAAGCAATACATATCATTAGTATCAATTTGTAATTCATATTAAATTCTTAGATTTACTTTTATGCTAAAAAAAAATAACGTTTAGATTACGAATGAAGCAAACTTACTTAATAAACAATTTGAAACCAAATGGATTTCTTTTTACTAAAAAAATTCAATCAAAACAAAACTATAATTCCATTAAGAGGTCAAAACAAAATTTCTCACTTCTACTACCAAAGTATTAATTTGTATCAGGAGATAATCAATTATTTTTCACGAGATCTATTATTGCTTACATATTTTAAATCCTGATAATTAATTATTAACAAATGTATAAGCTCTATGAATCTCACAAACTCAAGCTATTCTTGTCTCCTTACTCCAGCCAATGGTAGGGCAGCGTTTCGTTCGGTGATCTCAGTCTGAATTCAGCGTGTCGGAGCTCTGGGAAAACTCTTAATTCGATATCGGTGATTCCCTCAGTCACCGATTTCTAAGCATTTGCGTTTTGATCCCTGTAAATTTTGGTTTCAAATTAATTTTTCTTAAGGAAAATATATTCTTAAAAATTACTGATTTTAAATTCATTAATTATGATGAGAGGTTAATATTTTAACTTTGAAATTAGGTGCCTCGTGTAATTTTATGCCACTGACATTGTTTTTAAAATGATATTAGCTTGCTTCAGAATATTTTTTCTTCAACTTTTGCGTCTAGAGCTCTTATTTTCAAACTTCATAAATTATTCATTAATTCCAACTAATCTCATGAAACATTCTAATAATCCTCACTAAAAGCTATATAATATTTCATCACATAAATAAAATGATATCTCATCTCTAGAAGAAATATATTGGTACAATTTCTCAGGAAGGATAATTTTCAAGTTATCCTTCGTTTACTTTAGAAATTCTTAATATTTGTGACATACAATACAGGTTATAATATACCAGTTAAACTCTTATTCTCTTCAGTTCTAGAAATCAGTTTTAAATCGGAATACACTGATTAAAACTAGAAGAAACTTTTCATTTTCATTTCAACAACAGCAAAGTAAGATTACTTTCTTTTTACCATAAACTAATTTCACTTTTCAACCAATTTATGAATTCACGAATTAATAGCGATAAGAATGTGCCATTAAAATATTCTAAATCCAGAATTTTATACAAAAAGTGAATTAAAAATTATTTATAGTACTTAAATTTTAACCCAAATTTTAATACAAACAATGAGAACAAATTTAAAACAGAAACGAAGGCACTTTTCTGATAAAAAAAAATATTTGCTACTATTTTAATTTTTAAAACGCACAGTTTTTATACTCATCCCACTGCTGCCACCAAGAGCGTATCACTTTCATTTGCGTAGCTTGGAATGATAAATCACTATGAATCGATCAAACTTGTTTATTCATTTTTGACACAACACATAAATTTTAAGAGCATATCATACATTACGTACTCAAAACATGATTTAGTATCAAAAAAGGCATATATAAAATTATCACGCCATCATCTCCAATGATTACATAATCCTTCTTGGTTACATCATACTCTTAACAGTTCCAGTACCTAATTTCTTTTATGAAATAGCGCACTCTCCCTTTTTGTTTTTCTCAGTCAACCGAATTACTCTGTATCCAAATTGCATTTTATCTTGTGTTAGGAGGTGATCGGACACATTTAGACAAGCTCAAATCACCATACAATCCTTGGTTGGTGTGATTGTTTATTAGCGTCGCACTGAGACGCAACATAAAAGCTATTGACGACGGACGTAGTTTGCTGATACGCTGCGAAATGTTGTACGTTACTAATGGTGTTCTTCGATTCCATCCACGCCCGTTATTCTGTATACAATCTAAAAATTCGATATAAAAACCAACGTTTTTAAAAACAACGTTTTTATATGGTGGCAAAGTTTATTAGAGAAAATTATTGAAATATTAGTTAAAACTGTTAGTTATTTTTAATTTTGAAATTCACTTAAAAAGAGACATTTGTGAGAGTATTAAAAAATTCATAATACTCATAAAATCAAAACATGTATTTGAAAGTTTGTAAGTCATTCTATTAAAAAAGAATGGGAACCAGAATTCAGAAAAAATTATTGTGATAAGACATGGCGCCAAATATTGGAAACTTTCTTTCTTGCGAATGATTACTGACTAAAAGTCAGCAACCCTTACTATCTCGGAGATAGTAAAGGGGAGATAGTATCTCCCCTTTGTGAGTACAAAAGGTTTACGATACCGCATGCTGCGTGGGGAGTGCCCGGTGCTCCCAGAGGGGGCAAGAAATTTTTTCCTCAATCCTAAAAGCGCCGAGAGGAAAGAATATTTTGACTTGTTAAAATTATTGAAATATTAGTTAAAACTTGTCGCAAACGTCTAAATATTGCATTGTTAGGCGAGTACGAACGATTCCCAAAATTTCAAAGCTCTAGCTTGATGGGAAGTTGGTTAAATTAACGATCGAAAATTTGATGACACACACACACACACATACACACCAAGTGAAATTCAGAAAAACGTTGTAAAAAGAGTCTCTTTCGTAGAGTTGCTGGTGCAGTCGTTGAAGGGCTCTCATACTGGCGGAGCGTCGTGAATAATGCTTTTGGTACAACATTTGACGATCCTTGCATTAATCTCTGCAGCATCATATACGAAATGCATCTAGACCTTCTCCTGTGTTATATATGCAAACATCTCATTGATGTCGTGGGCTGTATCGTATTTCCTCCTTCAAATAACACTTTGGAAACTTTTAATGTGATGTTGTTTGAATTGAAATCACGACCAAGGAATGAGTTTTGTATAAATGATTGTAATTACTGATATGCAGTGAATAGAATTGAAAAGATGTATATATATAAACAGTGAAGCGCTTGATACGAGGGTCAGTAGTCTAATTAATGGTAGAGAAAATGTGCTGGTTATCAATGTAGCCTGCGCTAAGACCTGCGCTTAGAAAGGAGCTTTGAGTATGATCTTAGAGAAAATGCACAAGGAGTCAAGGATCCAAACTTTTATCTATAAATCTTTACAGGACTCGAACCTAATTTCTTTGGTAAGATAAACACTAAGTTATATTATTACATTTTAAATCAGGTACGCGCGCGCGAATAGGTACCTGTACCACAAATAGTGAAAGTTAGGGACTGAATTTGAGCATTCGTAGAACTGAAAAAAAAAACTTGGTTATCATCATCATATCAGCTTTCTTTTCATTGAATTCATGTTTCCATTCATTTCTTTCTATTCATATTCATGATTAACTTAAATAATTTTATTAATGATAGCACAAGAAGAAATAATAACGAGACGTTTCAATCAGTAGGACAACTGAAGGTGACCGCTGTGAACAGACTTTTTATTGTTTTCTTTGGAGAAACATCCTCTAGATTTTTTACCGCTCGAGTTCTGACCACAGATAAATATATACAGTAGACTTTGTTAAAGTAATTAAGATATTAAAATGCTTCAAACTTTACATTTTTTTTTTATTTTATTGTTAAAAAAAATAGCTGGAGCACCCCTGATTCTCTAGACATGAGAATTTGATGAATCGAAGATTTAAAAATTGAATCTCTTGAAAATGTAAGCACTCATTTCACTTCAGAGGGCAAAATATCAGTATTTTCACTTTTCTCTAAAATGAGGGGGTTTTTTAGGATACTTCCTCAAAATCAGCTTTAATTATAATACCAATATTTTGTACCAGCATACGAGGTTATTTCCTAAATAGGGAGCAAAACTTTTTTTTCTAAAGAACAGTCGTAAATTTTAAGTATTGAACAATATTTGTGTAAGACTACGGGAAAATTGAGCCGTAAAGTTCCGATATTTTAAAATCTTACTTAATTCAGTTTTTGAAATTATAACCATGTTTAGTGCATAGGATGTTCAATTTATAGGAACTCTGCACATTTCTAAAGTTATAATTACGGTAGACTTTATGTAAGATGTACTTAAAGGTCATCACTTACGAATGTAAATGCAGATTAAGGGTTCTTATATAATTATTTATTTATAGATGTTCATTTCTTTACATAAAAAGATACACGGATATACAGATGCTTCAATGTAAAAATATGACTCATGGTTTCTTTTAATAAAACAATGTGTGGATTATTTAAAACTGATATATAAACTAAACTCATTTTTCCTTGTAGGAAGCTTTACATTTACATTAAACACAGTGACGGTGAGCTCTTTACGATTTTCTCTTCACTAACTTCGAGGACGTTTTGGTACATATAAATGTCATGCAATTACGATGCATTGCCAACCAAATAAAGTACGATTAAGAAAATTAAACAAAGATAAGAAGTGCAGTGAATTGAATTAGAGATATTGATATATAAGCGAGATAGAATTGAAAGAAAAGAGAAGAGAGATGGATGATAACGAAGAGCCGATAGATATTGTAAATTGGAGAAAATTACCGTAATTAATCATTTTTATAGTAGTTGGAAGTAACCGCTGATTAGAATAGAAGATGTCGAATCCGATGCAGTCAAGAAGTGCTTGAATCTGAATCAGTGATTTGATAAGTTAAGACTTTATTATTTGAACATAGATTAGGATGAACCGATCTAAAAGCGATCTTGAATATTGTTTAATAGATACTAAAGTGTTCTTTATTTATCTTCAATTGATGTTTTGAACTTTTTGGCTACTTAATTAGATTTTAAGATGGAATCGGAATTAAACAATGAAGGAAGGCCGTCATTATATATTAGGAGAAAATGCAGTAAATATTTACTTGTTAACAATTATAAAAAAATAAATCCTGTAATATTTCCAGAATTTAAGCACACTTTCAATCCGGCTTTGATAATTTCAGGAAGCAACGGGACTAAATTACAAATCTCACGTTTGAGGGTGGTTCAAAATGTATACGTGTTGGCAATGGGAAATTTGAGAATGGGATAACTCCCTATAATATTTTCCATTGATCCTTTTTCTGAGAAGTCCACTAGTATGACGCCCTACTCATCCCAAAAAATCATTGCCAAACTTTCCATCCAATGAGACTGCCTTCTCCTTCATTGAAGAAGAATAATGGATAGCAACTCTTTGTTTTGATCGTTCCTTCGTTTCTCGTACATAATAATAAATTCTCACTACCGTTGACGATTCGACGCAAAATGACGATGAGCAACGAAATTTTGATTCGACAGAAAATGGCTGCCGAATCAAACCCAACCCATGAATCAGTGTTGTATTTGTTTTGAGGCTGTTTATCACATAGCAGCATATAATGGTAACACCAACTTACTTCAGCAGCGTTATCTGTTGTCAAAAAAGGGTACTTTTTGAAACACCGAGGTAGATGTGAGTGTGTGCCTATGAAGGCATAGAAATATATGGAACAAAACATTGATTATGAATCGTAAGATAAATAGAATTGGATCTTGTAGCTTAGAATGATTCAATTTCTCACTTAACAATAAATACGAGTAAAATAATTAAAAAAAAGGGGGGGGAAGATGTATGGAAAATATTTTTTGGATTTTTCCGATCTTAAAGATTACAAACTTTCAGACATTTTTCTTTCAAAATTGTGATCGGAAATGGAAAAAAAATGATAAATTTAATAATGATAATGTATTAATGTACAAAATGCATTTCAATAAAATAGTTAATTAATTAAAAAGATTTGTAAATGAGAGAAAGAATAGTGTTTCCTAAATCAATACAAACTGAGAGAAATGTGCAAAAAGTAACACATATTTTATATCTTCTATAAATGATTTTCTGTTTTAAGAAATATAAGAATAATAATAATCTGGCTTTTTATAAGTTATAGTTAAATAGAAAAATAAAACACATCAATTTGGATCCTTCTCCTTTTTTTTTTATTTTAATAATCAGATCGAAATCCGCATGAGAAACAGAATTTGTTTCAGCTTATCAATTAAACATTGTACAATTACTTTACGCATTTTTATTGGTGATAAAAAAAAATATTCTGGTTACTAAGAGCAGTGTTTTTGAAAGAAGAAAATTAAAAACGAAAAATGTTTAGCAAATTTTCATGGTCAGTGTTTGGGCATAAGTAGATAATAAAAGGAGCGGGAAAAAACATTGACTGCCTCCTTCATGGAACGAACCATCTGTTGCGGACAAAACATTAATTTTAGTTCCGCGCTGTTGACTTAAATGATAATCCTATTTCAGTTCTTATCTTTTCAGCAAAAAAAGTTTTTCAAATATCTTTTGTTTAGAATAAAAAAGGTTTTTAACCAAATGGAATAAATATCTACTTTTTTTCTTATCAAAATAACTAACGAAGTTCACTTTGTGCCCTCGTGTTAGTTTCAGCGGTTTTTGGGTACGTACCCTTAAACTTCAAAATATTCATCCTTTTTGAAAAACAAATATGGTAAAGCCCTATCTTTTCAATATTTTAGGGTAAAAAGTTTAAAGATGCTGCGGAAACTTTCTGAATTATTCAGAAAACGCTCTCAATCCCACCTAAATTCTTTTTTTTCCCTTGTCTTTTTTTTTTTTTCAGTTAACTTAATTTTTCTAAAAAAAATTTTTTTTTCATCTCGCACGCGTAGATTTTCAGAGACAATTTACCACATTGGTTTGAAATTTTACTCATATGCTCGAAATAATTTTTTTTTTTTTTTTTTTTTTTTGCGACTTGCTTTAATATTTATAAAATTTATAGGCTAAAAATTACGTAGGAATTGTTAATTAACTTATAATTCTTTCAGTAATTGTATTTAAAAATAGTTAAAAATAAACATTTATCTATCACATAACTTTTGCAATTTTTGATCAATTTAGAATCCTGCGTGCAGTAAAACATTGATTTTCGTAATTTTGAAAAAGTGTCACTTTTATATCCTAATTAATTTTAAAGAATTTTTAAAATTTTATAAATGTATGAGAAATAATGTAAATGTGCATGAATATTACACGGTAAAGGTTTTTCAGATTTCTGCTTTGTATCGTGAGGGTTCAACAAACTATACAGAAATAATCGAACTCGCGACATAAATTATATCGGTTTGAAAAATGACGTTTCTTCGCTTACACAAATAATTGTTAAGATTCCTGAGATTCTTTAATTACAGACAGCTTAAAGATGCACATTAAACCATGGAAGATAACCTTTTGTATTTTGAGCCATTGTCAATAGATAAAGGATAACTAGAGCAGTCGTTAAAAAATGGAACGCTCTTTATACCATCATCTCAGCTAGATAAAATTCATCTCAGCTAGATAAAACCATCAACCATCATCTCAGCTAGATAAAATTGATATCAGTATTGGCTCTAAAAGAACTAAATTTTTAAAATTTGGTATTAGTAATTAACTGTATCAACATAGCTAATTAACTTTAAAAAAAATTTCTCATTATCGATATCATTTACCGATTTTCCAGGCTTAAAATTAGCTTTTGACCACTGTAGCCTAGTGGTCCAGATCGCAGGTTTGCGGCCGGCTATATTCCAATCGAACCTTTAATTTGAGCTTCATGCCATCGAAGACCCACCGTATAGCAGAGCTGAGGCAAATTAAATCTGATCATGTTCCTAAGTCCTTCCAGGATAGAGGTGTAGAAGATTGGCGAAAGAGGTGCCAACTCAAGCTTCGTCCTTATTACTTGACAAACGTTCAAAATTACGAGGTCCGTCGCCAGTAGCCTTCGCCTTTCTTCTCAGTGCGACGTTGAAAAACCACAGTTTTAATAAATACACTGCGAAGTAAAAAACAATAACAATCATATTAATAAAGACCTTTTGGGATGTTTATGTGTTGCGTTAGTGAGAAATTGGTTACTTAATGTTAATTAAATGTTCCAAACATCTGATATCAAAGATTTTTTTTTCCTTAAGAAGTTTTCGGCTTTGAATTTGTCAGTATTTAATTTTTATGTAAATTTATACTAAAAAAATCTAGTGTGGGAATTTTTTTTAGTTTAAATCAAATTTTCATCTTAATAGTAATAATAACCAATCCAAAAAAAAGAGAGAATTCATAAATTTAAAAGACATAAAACATTTTTCTTCAACTTTCAACTTTACAAAATTTTGATCTCCATCGAACTTTTTTCTCACCATTTGTAACATTTAATGTTTTGTAGAATATACAACAGTGCCATACTCTTATTACTTAGTTGTTTATATTTTAGAGCAGTATATATATATATATATATATATATATATATACACCGAAGGTGTGATCCTTCATCTATTTTTTAAAATTTACGAGAGATCATCTTAAAGGGATGTTTTTGCATGTTTCTTAATTAATATCATGCTTGTTAATGTATATTTTCGAATAAACCCTTGTACCCCTTTTATTCTTTAGAATACTGACTTTTAAATTATAATACATTTTAAGCAATTTTGCATTTTATCTCTTTATTGATTAATATTCTAACAGCAGGATATCGAGGCTTTTACTTCCGGCACTTTATTTATATATAATTAAAAGTATTTTTTTCCATCTACGTCCTTTCCAGTTATATTTTACTAGTTTTTAAATTGATAATATGTGATTTCAATGTCTATTAAAATTTTTGATGTATTAAGTTTATTAAAATACTTTTAAAATATTCATTTATGACTCTGCTTTGCTGTGTTGTTTACTCAATATTTAATTTTCACACAATATAAACAATTTTTAATTTGTATTTTTAATGATCTACATAGATTTTTTTAAGTTCTATTACATATAATTTGCACTTTACTATTTATGCTCTGAGTAGTGTTACTGATTTCCCTATCAGCATCTCAGATTTTTTTTTTATTGTAATCCCTTTTGAATTTTAATTACATCTGAGTCTAGACTTGAGAATAGTAGTACAAGTTCCTATTAGCGTTTATCTAACGAATAACATTAAAATCCGGATGTGATATCATGAAGGGTTCAGTCGCATTAATTATAGATTGTGAAACAAAAGAATGAAAACTTCAAAGTTGCAAGAGACAGCGTCTATACTTCATTGATTTTTTTTTTTTCCATTTCGAAATGCTTTGCTCCATAGGATTGTCAAAATTGTGCAATTGTGTTATAAATTAATGCGAAATAAATTTCAAGATTTAAAACTAACTATTAATTATTACCTTGATTTTGAAAATTGCTTATTTAGTATTTGGCAATTTTAAGCTGTGATAATTTTTAACATTCTTAACATATAATCGAGCATTTAAATATCCATAAACATTACAATTAATTGCGTACAGTTAGAAATGAGCGTGTGCTTGACTTTTGTAAATTAAAACGTTGAAAAAATCTCATTAAATAACAAACTGAAATTTTTAATGTTAAATAGGCATATCACTCCATTCTATCTAGATAATAGTCTAAGGGAATAGGTTTTGACGAATGACTGAAATCTATGAGTCAAAAAGATCGTACAGTAGACAAACTCTGTCTGATTTAGTTCAGAAATCACATTCAGATTATTTATTGAAGTTATATACAATAAACTTAACAACGATATCTGTTTGTAATGAATATTTACGAAAATTAAACTAGGCTAGAAACTAGTCAAAACTTTATGATGGGGCCTCTACCGTCATTTCCGGCCTCGACTTTCCTTTTTAGGCTCGATTTTCCTTTCCTGATCTATGCTACCAACTGAAAAATCTCAAACTTGCAGAAGGTTATTTGGATCTTGTTTTAGATGTTAGCAAGAAATACTCTCTCGATTCTGATTTGAAATGTGCTGCCTTAGTTACTAATAATGAACGTTTCCCGGTTGATTCCTGGTTTCATGTCTACACTGATGGTTCAGCTGAAGGTGCTATTAAAAATGCTGGATCTGGGGCTTACTCTACCGAATTTACATTGCCTTCTGCCGTTGGAAAATACTTTGACAACTTCGATGGTGAAATAGCCGCCATCTCCTTAGCCTTGAAAAAGATAGAGCAGGGTAAAAAGAAAAATATTGTCTTTTTCGTTGATTCCAAGGCGGCAATTACTCTCCTAACAACTTCCTATATTTCCAATTGTGAGATCTCTGGGAACTGCATGGGAAAAATAGACAAACTATTGAATATTAAAAATCGCATTGTTCTGCAATGGATTCCAAGCCATTGCGCGATATATGGAAATGAGCAGGCAGATATGTTGGCCAAAGATGGATCTCAAATGATGCAACCAAATCCTCCTCTGCCTCTGCGACATAAAAAAGATATATATGCTCTAATCTCAACTCTAACCTTCTCAGCATATGCAGAGAAAAGGCCTCTGGGAGAAAATGAGAGTCCTTGTTGAATAAGTCATCAAGGATTTTCTGTTTCTTACCTAGAGCAGTGGCCTGTTTTAGACTTGCTATGGGCCATAACTATTTACAGAGTCACCTATATAAAATTGGACTCACGAATACAGATACTTATCCTCTTTGCGACCATGGCACAATCATGACTGGAGAACACCTCAGATTATGCCCTGCCGTCCTCAGTGTTTTTAACTCTTCATTTTTGTGTATTACTGACAACTTTTTGGCTGACTGCTTTTATCGTTCTTCACTGTACTGGGCTGCTCGTCGAATCATGACTGAAAGGTCAGAGACGGGCTTAAGATAAAAAAAAATTCCGTTCCAATTAACACTATAGAACTCTTAAATGAAATTATTTGAATTTCAGTCCTTATCAGTTCAAAAAAGGGGGCTTGTGTAGATTAAATTAGAATTATTGAAGAGCGATTAATAGATTTGAATAGATGCTTATATAAGCAGTGAAGCGTTTAATACTCATGTTGATAGTTACATGATAAATATAGTGAGCCAAAATTATCAAATGAAACATCAGTATTAGGTTTTCATCGAATAAAGTGCATTTGGAATAACTTCAGACGAACCTATATATAATAATAACTGGAACCTCTTCCTTTAATTCATCTAAGGATTCAAACCTGATAAGTTAATAAGAATTACAATTTTCATTTGATTTAAATATAAATATGGTTCGTTTAGGAGTAATTGTCATAGATGAAGTACAAATAGTGATTAATTATTGATCAATCGTAGAGAGTATAAAATTTTTGTTGTTATCTTTGTGGAACTCTCTCCTTAATTGACTGTGTAATCCTACGATTCTCTAAATATGCTTAATAATGACAACAAAAGGAAATAACAATAGATAGACGTTACGACTTATGCGTTAACTCCTCGAGTAATAAAGAATTAAAAGTAAATGCTTAAGAAAAATTGTAAACAAATCTCACTTGACACTTCAAAGTATTGCTACTAGGTATGATGTGACTGGGTCTGTTCAAATGTGTTAGCTTTCATTGTGTTCGAAAAATTGTCAAATATGGATACCTTTATAGTTCTCTGAAAAGTTAAGCAATGTCTCCATATCGATGTAGTCGAACTTGCCGAACACATTTCCAACATGAAAGGATTAACTGTTAGTGCAAGAATATAGAGAACTTCAAACTCTGCTGAATCTAAATCGAATGTTATGTCGAGATGTTTTATAAACGAAAACAAATAAAAATTATCTGTAACAAAAGTATTTCATAAAATCTAACACAGAAGATTACAAATTATTTTTCTTCTCTCAATCTCGCTTAATATTTTTATTTTATTATGTGTTTAATTAACAATGTACTTTTCTAGGTTGCTAAGAAAGCTATTAATGAACATTAAATATAATGGTTGTGGAAAAGGATGAAGATTTCAATCCAAATATTCATCGCACTCAGTCAACTCTTAAGCACCTTTTAATCATAAGGTAAGTCGCATTTGAAATATTCTAACGCATATCTAAAAATAAAATGCACACACAAACAGCATATGTTCTACAACAGAAAAAATATTTTAAATAAGCAAGCTGTAAATATTATATTTTTTGGGCCCGCACTCAAGGGATGCCTCTGAAAAAATGTTGGAGGTCAAAGGGTACATTAAGGATAAAATTTGTGAACTTCTGTTCTATTCGGTTGAGCAAAATATATGCTGCTTCAGGGACGTTACTATTATTTGATGATGTATATATATATGTGTGTGTGTGTGTGTGTGTGTGTGTGTGTGTGAGAGAGAGAGAGAGAGAGAGAGAGTATGTGTGTGTGTTCATGAAGTAGATTCATCAACTCCTTTTGTATTAAGATGTGATAGTCGTTTAGATGTAAACAAAACAATATCATTAAGTTCAGATCAACCGTCCGTAAAGAATTATTTTATGTCAACGTTGAGGGTATCTTCTTAATACAAATGCATATATAACATGATGAGAGATGTACAAAAGAGCGCAAAACAGCACGTATCAAATGACAAGAAGCAGAGCGAAAAGAGAGCACATCACATGATAAGAGGAAGTGTCAATCAAAATCAGATTATTTATCGACATCACATGATTAATGTTTAAGATTTATCCCGAAGAAAGAAAATTTCGATAGAACTGAGTGATATACTTGTTTAACAATAAAAATTTCTATTTGTTATTTAAGACGGTTCTTGTTGAATTAAAAACAACTGATTGACACCCATAGATACAGCTGCGTATCCCAAGGTGTTTGTAATGCTGTGTTGGCTCGAATTTTCGACTTAGTCAATAAATATACCTCTGTGGTGATATAATCAATTGGGGTAATAGATAGAAACGAATGATTTTCACAGTTTTAAAGTTGAAATGACCTTCAGATTTGTTGCATTTCAGGGACTGTTAGCTTTTTCTTTCAGAGGGGAGGTGCGGAAAGGAAGGAATATGCTTAAAGAATAAAAGTTCATTTTCTTCTAATAAAGAGATATTTTAAAGGAAGAGAGGAATATTAAAAGTATTGAAGATTAAACATGTAAACTTCTCTTTCTCTCTCTTATTTATTTTTATCAGAAAATATTGACAGCAATAAAAAATAACGAGAAGAAAAATATAATTGAGGAAAGGTTTTAGTGAATAAAAATGAAAATAATAAAAAATAATGTGAGGAGAGTTACCAAGCAACAGAAATGTTACCATATATTATTTTCGAAGATGTCCAAGTTTATATTATAAAAATAATCCATACAATAAATATTTAACTGTTTATATAAATATATTTTAATAGTGTTAATTTTGTAGTACAAAATTTGCTATCGTGTTAAAACTAAACTATTTGTATACTTATATTTTATTTCTACTAAATGGATATATTACGGTATAATTATGTATTCTATTAATCATAATTGTTCCTTGAAATTAAACTTACTTAAACTTTATGACCAACTCCTCATTATATCAGAAATTCTTGCAGAAATAAAGTATAAGTAATTCGGAAATAACTGTGGATCTTTTTCAGTCAAATTTATTGATGAAAAAAAAGCTTCCCCCCCCCCTCTTCCCTGCAAAAATTGGGAACAGTACGAATTTTTGCTGCTCGCTTCTTTTAGTTTTATTGCCTTAGAATTCAGTTTTGGAAAAATTTTATTACTTTCATAATGCATTTAGAAAAGCAAACTTACAAGACAGAAAGGTGAGACTTTTTCTTTGCTTTGCCTTTACCATTTTTAGGCTTACTTTTATATTAAAATATAAAAAAAAATTCCAAATACTACGAACAACACTTTCTAAGTGAGGACACAGTGCGAAAGAAAGCTCGTTTAGATTTTTAAGAAAAAATATATTTTTTTATTTATGCCTATTTCAAGAGAATATGCAAATAATATTGATGTAAATAAGAAATTAATAATTTTTCTACATATTAAATAATTTGATTGATTGTTTATTAACGTCGCACGTAGAAGTAACATGAGGGCTTTTAGAGAATGACCTCGCAATTAGCCTCTGACAAGTGGTGAGGACGATACTTGAATTGACACTTCCCTCTCCAAACTTCTACACCAAGCCAAAAGAACCTCAACAGATTTCATGTGCATCATCTCCACTAAATGGCGGGTCTTAAGTGGTATCAGGACTCCAACCCACGATTCGACGGAAATAACGTCGGATGTGAATTCGTGACCATGACTCGGTATTAGATATTTCAAACGAGAATCGCAATTTAAACATTGATTGGAGACATGAAATATCCTTGTATAATTGGAGTTCATTTAATGCGAGAGACAGGGATCTCACTGGATTTCGATGCAAGAAAGTTCATCATGCCCGTTGTAGATATGAAATGAAGCAACGAAGAAGAAAGAAAACAAGCAAAAAAATGATAAATTAAAAGAATATACGAAGCGTTAATCCAAAATCTGGAAAAGAAGTGGAAAGAAACAAGATGCGAAAGGTAACAAAAACGTTTTCAAGAAATTCGCAATATCTAAAATCGGTCACTAGAGCTAACTGATCACTCTTCATCTACTTTTGAGAAATTAAGAGTTGATTCTAACTTTTCGAATTCTGATAGAAAAAAAGTTCGAATTCACAAAACGGCTGATCAGTGCGCTGCAGAAATACAACGATAACCCCTGGAACTTATCACCACCCGTCATTAAACCAACAAAGGAAAGGGATTCGAGTGCCAAGAAAAAGTGAATGCCACTCCAGGAAGACAGGGAGCCAGCCAAAGAACTCCAACTTAGATCTTTCTATAATCACGATTCTATTTTGCAACAAATAATTTCCTAGTGATTTGCAAATACAATCATTATCTCATAAATATATTTTGGACAATTTTTTATTATAATTTTAAATTGTTATTTTATTATTCAGAGCGACTTAGCATTATGTGAACACATGACTGTTGATTGAATCCCTAGAATTCAAAAATCGTTTTTTCCTCGAATATTGTACAAACAGAACGCCGGGAAAGCTTAGAATTGACCTACAGTGGCACAAACAATTGAGGATACACCTTACTTTTACTTGATAAATCCAACTTTCAATCAAAATAACACCTTAACCAGAAGTGCAAACGAATTTTTATTCTTAGACATAACAAAAGGTTTAATTAACAGAAAAAATAAAGAAAAATCAACGACAAAATTCTAAAATAAAACTTTTTAGAGGCATTTCAAATAAACATAAGCAGATTTTTACCTCAAAAAATTGAGGATACACAAATGAAATTTTTGTTTAACTACCACTTGATTTCTTTTTGCTTGCTACTAAAGTTTGGGAAATTTTATCCTAAACTTTTTCAACTGTTATTTCTGTCTTTTGAAGTTGGTTATGAGAATATAAAGCTGTAATTTTAAATGGAAAATGGCTCCTCGGAAAGAGACTAGTATTGATGTAAGAAAATATATATTAAGGTTATTTAAGAAGGGAAAATCTTATAGTGAAATAGCGGAAATTGTCAGTAGAAGTCACTCATGTGTCCAGAAAATCATTGGGAAATTTAAACGCGATGGATTAATTCAAAATAAGAGTGAAAGAGGAAGGAAAAGTATTCTGAGTGATGTAGCTAAAAGGAAAATTTTAAAAGATATCAAGATTAATCCTAAACTGAGTGCAGTCAAACTAGCTACAGAAACTTCTCGAATAATCTGCAGAAGTGAAAGTGCTGAAACTGTGAGAAATGTGATTAGACATGCTGGATATAGCAGTCGAGTAGCTAGAAAGAAACCTTTCATAAGCTTACAAAATCAGAAAAAGCGTTTGAAGTTTGCAAAAACTCATCAGTTGAAGACAGAAAACTTTTGGAAGAAAGTTATATTTAGTGATGAAAGTAAATTCAACATTTTTGGAAGCGATGGTCGTCACACCGTTTGGAGAAAGCCGAACACCGCTTTGGATCCAAAAAATTTACGTCCTACAGTTAAACATGGTGGTGGCTCCGTCATGGTTTGGGGTTGTATGGCTGCAAATGGGGAAGGAAATTTAGTTTTTATAGATGGTATAATGGATCATAAGCTTTATATAGACATACTCCGCAACAATCTTAAAGAAAGTGCACAAAAATTGGGTTTAGATGGAAATTTTATATTTCAGCACGACAACGACCCCAAACACACGGCACGTAATGTCAAAATGTGGTGTCTTTTTCATTGTAAACAGCTATTGCACACACCACCACAGTCCCCTGACATCAATGTCATAGAAAATTTGTGGGCCACACTAGAAACAGCGGTCCAAAAACACCAGATTAGAAACAAAGCCCATTTAAAGCAAGTGTTACAAGAAGAATGGGATAAAATATCTCCAGAAACCACTAAAAAATTGGTCGAATCGGTACCCAGACGTTTGGAGGACATTATAAAAGCCAAAGGACATGCAACAAAATACTGATACTGTCTATGCATGTAATATATCGAAAAAATTTCATTGGTGTATCCTTAATTTTTTGAGGTAAAGATCTGCCTATGTTTACTTCAAATATTTGTGAAACTTTTAATTTTAGATATTTTTTTGTTGATTTTCGTTATTTTTACTGTAAATTAACCCTTTTATTACGTGTAAAAGTAAAAATACGTCTTCTATTCTAGTTAATGTGTTATTTTCATTAAAAGTTGGATTTATCAAGTGAAAGTAAGGTGTATCCTCAATTGTTTGAGCCACTGTAGCTTGAAAGTCTCTTGGACAATCCTATGAACCTACAGAAGGCAACGAGTGGTTTGAAGTTTTGGGAGGAGGGGATAAAAGAATACTTTCAATCTATAAAACCAGTAAAAAATAGGAGAGGTTATCCTCCCCCTTACAATAACCTTACAATGGGATAACATACGGCAACGATAGCGATTCAAACCAAATCAGTTGGATATTGCTCATCTTACTTTTTGAATGTTGAGTTTAGTGTTTATTAACGTCGCACTAGAAGCAACACGAGGGCTATTTTTTTGAATGTTGAATAGATGTGTTTCTTGTTTACGTTACCCAGTAAAAACGAAATAATCATTATATACAGTGTAAAAAAGACACTTTAACATTGCGTATACAACGAAACGAGGAGTTTTGGGAAGTCTTAATTCCAAAGCTAACAAAAAAAAATTTGAATGTATTTTACCGGAAGTTATATTGACAGAAGAGTGCCTCGAAAGATGCCGAGCAATCTTAGGCAGAAGAGTGCTCGAATAGAACCATCTGAAGTAGAAACAAAGAATAAAAACTAAAAGTGACTGACATTATTTTCTAATAAAGTTTACATATTCCAGAACATGATTTCATAAGATCTGTACGTGTTACTAATGAATAATTATACCATTATTCTCAAGATTACTACATAAAATTAAATTATTTTGTTACCAAATGCATACAAAAGTTAAAAAAATATATTAATATGAAGTGAGTAAGATACAATATCATACGAGTAATGAAACCACTGGCAGGCTTCAAGATTTTTTTTAGACCAGAATGTTTACATTTTCTTGTCAACCAATTAACTTTTTTTCTAATTTTTTTCAGACGTCTAGAATACAAATACCCCTAGGCACGCCAGTGATCTTTTTCTTTCCCGTGGGGTTAACACTCTTTGGTAAACTCGGGTGACACGCCACCGAGAGACTCTAGAGATAATCCTCAACTTTCGAATCTTCCTCTTGTCGACAAATGTTCATCTTTTTCCCATTTTTTTCAAACTTCTAAATTGCAGTTACATCTTGTTTGGCGCAATATGGCTACATCTGGCTCTTACTCCATTAAACTTCTCTTTCAATAGAATACAAATACACATTGCTTGGCGTAGCATAGCCATATTTGGCTCTTGCGCCGTAAGCCCCTCTGCTTTCCCTCAATCACTTGTCTTGGGAGAAAATTCATAAAATAGCGCCACGAAACGCAATGTAGGGAAATTTTAAAATATCCATATGGTAACACTGAATATACGGCTCTTTCAACTATTTCTTTTTTAAATGTGGCTCTTCCTAAAGGTCGTTCAGTTGGCAGGAACTGTTATGAAAGACTGATTGTGTTATTAACTTCGCTATTAAAAGCAACACAATAACTATTGGTCACAGACCTCATTATTTTTAACCCAAGTCAAATGACCAAAATGACACTTGTGAGCTGAAATTTTATTCTCCATACTTCCACACCACGCCAATCTAATGACTTGGAACCTCTACAGATGTAACGTACATCAACACCCCTAAATTGCACTTTTAAATTTTATCAGGACTCGAAACTATGAATTGATGAGAAAAACGCCATGACCTTTCGGCTACAACGACCAGTAATTGTGTAAAATTATAATGAATAAGGGGGAAATATCTTCAACAAAATAAATTTTTTGATTTCTCCAAAATATACAATCAATAGACTAACTATTTTTTTAGTTACATAAGCCTTCCTTTATGTTTCATATTTTTGCAAAGATTATCAAAAAACTGAATGTACAGAATTGTCATTCCAACTCCGGATCCCAATCTAGAGTGGGTAATGGTGGGCGCATCTATGACATCATCTGCATCGTTACTTAGGGTCTGAGTCATCGAAACTCAATGAATGTTCCTCCAAGAAAGAGTTAGTTAAGAAAAATCAAAATAGTTTTATTTGTATTGTCATATTTGTTGAATGAACTATTACTATGAACGTGGGCAGGTTACTAACTCGAGACTGGAACCCTAGAATATAAGTTAAATTTCAACTTATCTCAATAACAAATAAAATAGGATCTGAGTCGAGAATAATACTTAACAATAGAGCCTGATATAAATATCAGCTTTCAAATGATCATGTAACTTTCTAGCGCCAATATCATGCGCACTCTTATAATACTAACCTTCGATCTCCTACCTTTGTATATATAACAAAGTTGGTTTACATAACATAAGACACAGTTTTTACTCAAGGCAAGGCTCTTAAATCAAATAACATCATAAAGTAGCCCAAAACAGGAAAAAAAGAGCTAGAATATTTCACCATACATAAATATCAAAACTATTGGTTTTAGTTTATGTATCCTTTTTCAGGCAAATCATAAAATTTGAAAGACTTCTACAGTTGAAAATTATATATTTTTGCTTTTTCGAACTTAAGACATCATTTGCATACATAGAAAATTGATTTTCAATCTTTCAAATGCTCCAAAGGAATCGAAATCTTTTCGTTAATTTTTTTTTCTGATATAAATGAAAATTAAAGCAAACTTATGTTTAGTTATAATATTTGAAAGGGAGGGGATAATTGATCAAACAAAAAATGGTCAATGTTGTTATGGTAATATTGTTTTATGTTGAGTTGATGTTAGATTGATATTATGTTGAGCTCAACTGATATAGATAATCTTTGAATTAATTATAATTCTGAGTTAATAGGTGTAAAATGTATTGTCCTCAAACTATAGCACACATTAAGTTAAAAAATTATTCGAGAACTTGGTCAGAAAATTGAAAGTGTTCGATTTTAATTTTTAATAATAATAAAAAAGCGAATGTAACGGCACATAAAGTGTCAAGTTCTAAAACTGATTAATAAATTGCATATCTTAATTGTAGATTAATTTAATTAAGATTTTACGCGATTATTTTTTCTACATTAGTTACATAAAAATAAGTTATGTGAAGTATTTTTTCCTCATGTTACTGAATGAATCATTTATGGTCATATACAGTATTTCATACTGTAATCATTTGCAATAAAATTTTAATTGTACAACTTATGTTCAAAATTATAAATGTAAAGCACTATGATGCAAAGTATAATCAAAAACAATGAGAAACGATGCGGTGTTTAATGGCGCAAGAGCCAGATGTAGCCATGCTGCGCCAAACAAGATGCAATTGTGGTCTAAACCTTTGAAAAATGAAAAATAGGTAAAAATTTATTGACAAGAAGGAGGGTCAAAATGCAGAAGGATCATTAGGGTATAATCTAGGGGTGCTTCAACCGTGTTCACCACAGACGGTAAAATCCAAGGGGAAAAAAGATCACTTAGGTGTCTTAGGTTATGATGTCAGTACTTGCATAAAGAAGGCAAGTTTCTGAGGTGATAAAGAGAAACAAAATAACAATAATAATAATTAAATAACAAGTGTTGCAGTAGTCAGAAAAACATACAAAAATCATGAGTATTTAATTTTTCTGTGATTATCAGCTTATAACATAAATTATTAGGCTTAGAGATGGTTATATTTTTAACGAAAGTATTTCCACGTTAATTTTTTTACAGAAAATATACAATAATTTTGAAAAGAGATTGTGAGATGAGATTTTGAAATGCATAAATTTGAACTGAAAAGGAAGTTTAAATAAATAACTTCTGATTGATTTCGGATAAGTTAAGTATTAATTTAATTCATTTTTTTCTTATATTTCTTTTCACTTCACTGAAATAAAACTTATTTTTTTAAACACCTTTTCAATAACACAAATTTACCACTACAAATAAATGTTTAGAAACACACTCAAACTATTCGCTAACCCCAGTTTAATAGTGGTCAGTTCGTAAGCTTCATAAACTTCGGAGAATCAAAACTTTCTCCATTATTTACCATTTGTTACCATTTACAAATTGCTATAATTTTAAGTGGTGATTTCAATTTTAAAAAGTAACAATAAATGTTCGCCAATAACAAGCATTCCTTGTCAAGAGTACTTTTTTCAGAAAAAAAAATGTGCTGACGCCATCAGTTGCTGGCAATCCGAAATACATCAATAATTAATAAAAAATTAATTTGAAACCTTAGCAAATTGATTAATAACGTCATAAAACTATATTCAGGATAAAGTTTTCGTGACTATTCGACAGAGGAAAGGGTATATTAATAATGTATTCAATTTTGCTTGAAACAATTAATTTTTCTTATAAGAATATGTTCCAATATTCCTTCCGCTATGCTTTAATATAGAAAATTGAATATCCATTTTACATAAAAGCAAAAAATTGTATTTTTTTTTGAAAAATCAAAATTCTAAGAACGCTATTTAATAAATTATTACATGTGTTAGATTCATAATATTTTTTTTTTATTATTTAAAAGCATTTCTTCTACCCAAAAATATGGTCGAACTTTGGTTTTGGTTTTATTAACGTCGTACTAAAAGCAATACGAGGGCTACTGGCGATGGACCTTGTAATTTTGAACCTCGGTCAAGTGACTAGGATGACACCTGAGCTGGCACACCCTCTCCTAACTTCCACACCATGCCAACAGGAGGACTTTGGGCCTCGACAGATTTGATGCGCATCAGCCCCGTCTGCAAGGCGGAACTTTTGTGTTATCAAGGTTATATATATATATATATGTGTGTGTGTGTGTGTGTGTGTGTGTGTGAAAAATAAAAATTATTAGAAAAATGAAAATTGAATAATAGCAAAAATCTAGGAAAAAAGAAAAATATACAGCAAAACAATGGAGAAGGAGATCAAATATCTTAAGGAAAACTAAACAAATACAAATAACAAAATTTTAAATTACAAGTCACGAATAAGTACAAACCAAGGCATAAAAAGTAATGAAAAAAATGTAAAAAAAGGAAAACGTTTATATATTCTTTATCTTGCTTTAGACGTTTAAAGACGTTCTGGCATGTTTTAAATGCCCAACGTTAACAACAGAACAATATTACAAACCAATATGCAAATTTAATAAATCTAAAAAAAAACACCAAGATACAAAATCACGTTGCGATAGAAGAAATGAAGTACAATATATATATAAAGAGAGAGAGAGAGAGAAAGACATACCCTGTCTATAACTAATTAAAGCATAAAAGGACCAAATCAAAAATTAACCCAGATTATAAAAGATTTAAAAGCTCACATGAAATAACATGTGCAGCAACAACAACAAATCGAACATTTACGAAATAAAATTTTCCCGAGCAAGATAATACCAGAAATGTAGCAATGTCATCTATTAGAGAGAAAGAATATTTATGCAGAAGAATTTTAAAGATATTAAAACAAACGCATAATTGGGAGAAAAAGAGAGAAAGGTAAATTTATAAAAATTAAATTTATAAAGAGAAAAACAATTTTTAAAAACAAAATTAAAAGCAAGACATAAAAAATGAAATTAGAAAACAACATTTAAATTTTTTTTTAAAAAAAAAAAAAAAAAAGTTCTGTGCAAAGATTTGAAAAGAACAGATTTAGCCACCCAAGGGGCGCTTTTTTATGATTGTTAATTTTCTGAATTAAATATAAAAATTAAAGTAATCGATGAATTATCGAGAAATAGTAAACTTATCCGATGTCAAAAATAAAGGAAAAGATAAACTATTACATTGAATATATTTAAGCTAAATGTAATAAAGTTAAAGGAAAAGATAAGTTATTAGACTGAATATTATATCAGCTACATGTAATTAAAATTAAAGCAAATAATAAATTATTAAATTGTGTACATTTAAGCCAAATCTAATTAAAATTGAAGCAAACGATAAAAAAAAAATTTTTAAAGCGATCTGGTACGCCGAAAATGATCCACCTAAGACAATAGCCCCTTGGGTGGCTATCCAAAAAAAATTTTGAACTCATCTAAGTTAATGTAACTATTATGCATCGTAGAAAAAGGTTCTAAAATGGAGTAAGATATGATAATAAATTATATTTCTAACTTTATTCAGACTTAATGAACTCCTAAGTAAGGGAACTTTATGAATCACAACGAAAGAAATATCCCTTTTATCATGCAATATATATATATATATATACATCACCAATTTTATTACATAATATCGTGCCCTCTACCGCATTTCCCCTTTCAACTAATACTTTGGGGAGTTTAAATGAATTTTCTTGCAGTCGATACCAATTCCAAAAGAACTTTAAGAAATTCTAGTATGAGCTTCGAACTCGTATGCCCGGCTACTGCGATATATACAAGGGGCTA
The DNA here is from genome assembly GCA_019974015.1 of Nephila pilipes. Lineage (NCBI taxonomy): Eukaryota > Metazoa > Arthropoda > Arachnida > Araneae > Nephilidae > Nephila > Nephila pilipes. Next base: position 235,413 of record BMAW01017410.1, read on the forward strand.
ACCAATTAACCATGATGGCAAAAATTGATCATCCACTACATTGCATCACCAAAAATATCAACTTTTAACGAATATGAAGTAGAACCTTCGAGTGACAAAAGTAATATTGATTCAGTTGTCCACAAAAGAATAACAGTTCTTGAACATGGAGAATAAATTTTATGTCTGTGTTTTGAAATTTTCGTATATTTAACATTTAATGTATAATTAGATAAAAAAAATATTCCCATGTGTAAATTTATTTTAGACTTGTTTGGAAAATCAATTTCTAATTTTATCACGAGGCTTGAATTATCTTTTCTACATAGAACTTTTTTATGCCGTCTTTATTTACCACATTTAAAACCGTTTATAAATATGTTGTAAACAATGTATTTTATAGCTACTTACGAAATTTCAGAATATTTTTATGTAGCTCCTATTATCCGCTCAAAATCAGGTTTAAATGTAGGATCCATTTCCCCGCATATGACAGAGAAGTCTCAAATCATACTCAGTAAAGGTCATTTGGAAAAAGAGGATCGTCAGATGAAGCTACGAATTTTTATATGTAACAAAAATTGGATTTTCCTTTACTTTTGCTAATTTAGCAGTTAAAGGGGGGCTGGAAACTAACAGGCAAATAAGATTTGCACAACTCTAAAGAAAAAGTTAAAGTCGTTTAAATTTAAAAAGACAAATTAATTTAAAAATATTTAGTTTAATTATTCCTTATTATATGTACACAGGCATATATATATATATATATATATATATATATAAAATTTGTCATGTTCTTTCACTTTTAGTGGGTGATAAAATCTTCGAAGGTAAAAAGGAATATGAAATGCTTACGACCATTGAAACCATAACGAATAAGAAAAATGTTCAAATAAAGATAAACCAAATGAAATAAGCTATGCACATATTTTGATTTGATATTTGTTTAAAATAAAGTCAAACTACACAAAGTTTATTAAAAAAGGACCTCGTAATTTTGAACCACAATCAAGTGACAAGAACGTCGCCAGTCCTAATACCTATCACTCTCTCATTATTTCACGCGACAATCTTTGGATGAAGCAGGACTCAAACCTACAACCCTTAACTATAGAAAATCGCTGGTTACGGAACCAGCAACGTACATCTCTTGTGCTGAATGTTTCAAGTGTTGATTTAGCTTGATAGGGTATTTCGTTTCGATATCCACGGGATTCCTGAGGCTGAATTAAATAATTACCTACTATATTAAAAGTAAGAAAATAATATTATCGTACGGAAATTTTTTTAATTTGGAAATTTTCATGGGAAAATCGATGTTGCACTGGGGTTACTGAAGGCATCTGAATACGATTCAACATGATTTGATGACCGTTATTAGTTATCCCTTGCTATTTAAGGTATCCGCACATCTTCGGAGAAAATGTTTTGAAATACATTGATATTTGCTATCAAAATATTTCTTAGTGCTAAAATATAACCTAAAACTATGAAAAACACATTTAATAATCTGCTTTTAATTCAAAAAAAAAAAAATTGGATTTGAAAACATGGTGAAAATAGTACATAAATTGATTATCAGAATAATGTTCATAACTCGAAAGTAATCATTATTCTGTAAATTTTATCTTATTCATCATAACATTTTTTGGGGCTGGTACTACTTTCAGGATAAAAATCATATTATAACAATTTTTATTGTGTTTCGAGTCAAATAACAGTGAAAAATAAAAAAAAAAGTTATAACAATACATGATTTATCATATCAATGATCATTTATCATATCATGAAAACATGTCAATTTCACAACCATGAAAGTAGTAGGGATTTTTAAAAACCATATAAGGAAGATACTTGCAAAATTTAAATTAATTTGATTCATAACTTTTTCTGATATCTACGTTGCCATAAGTAAATATGTCAAGAAAACTCATTTTGAGAAAAATCACAAACAAACTTTCAAATGCAATTAAAAATTAGTTACCGAGTAAAATTCAAATTCCTGTAACTTAAGTTCTAAAGAAAGTATAAGCAAAATTCAAACACTATTAGAAAGAAAAAAAAGTTTAAATTTTAAACTGACATTAAAATTAGAAAATCGAAAATTTTAACAAGAATGACGTTTTAAAGGTGTACGGATACCTTAAGTACAACGGTCAAACAATTGATATTTACTTTGGTTTAAATTAACATTTTTCAGAAAGCTCTTTTTAATCCTTTTGATGGCTCGGCACTTTCTATAATACGGCATCCAATAAACAGTTCGTTTTTTTCTTCGAGAGGATTCTAAGGTTGATTCTCTTCTAACCACTTGGTCGTGGGGCAGAGCGCTCCTCTCATTTTCACTCGGTATTTATCGCAACTGTCAGTTTTCATTTCAATGAATGTTTCTTGTATTCTTGCGTGTTACTTATCACATTTGTCGAAAATCACAATAGTGTATATACAGTGTACTGTGCAGTAAATTGTTCTCCAATGTGTTCTTCAGAGACTAATAAAACTAATTAACGTAAGCAGGTGACTAGAGTAGCTCTCCACGATTTTATATAACTATAACTGTACCAAAAAAAATTTGTGCTGTGTTTCTCATGAACACACAAATATTCATTTGAATTTATATTCAATATTTGAATTTTTAATTTTGTATTTGCTAGAATGACGAGATAATTTTTTCGGATATTTATATCATCTACACAGATTCAGAATGTGCATAAACACATTCAATACCCGCTTTAATCATTCAAATTTTTATCTAGAGTGATTTCTCTCTACCTTTGTAATATCCCCATATTAAGACTAAGTTGACGCTCCCTAATTCGGCACAGCCATAGTTCTGAAAATGCTCGATTAAAGGGCTCTCAGTGTACTGGAGTTGCACAAAAACATTTCGTGCCAAACTTTGTAATTTCCAACCGCAGTCGAGTGACAAGGGTAATCTCTAAATTAATAGTTCCACTATAAAACTCCTCTGTGCGGACTCGAAACTTTACTAGCATAACAGGTGCATAACTAGATCCCTCAACTCAACTTGAACAAATCTGATTATGAAGCTCATGGCCTTGCTTTGTCGAGAATTGGAGGTCAAAGTCAACAACCGCTCGAATCCTCGCGAAAATATATGAAAGCGAAAAGCTTAATCGGATTAAAGAATGTACCAAACCATCGAATGCCGGATTAAAGAGCGTCTACAGTCATTAGAAGTTGATAAGAAAAAAAGTAACAATAGCTGAGATAAAATAAATAAATTATAGCATTTATAATTTTCGTTGCATCCCCAGGAGAAATTCATAAGCCACATGTTTATATACTTGCCACAGATTCACTTTTAAATTCTCCGTATTTGTGAATTATTATTCTTTGTTTCAAACAGTACAATAATCTCATTTAAATTTCCCAGAATTCATTACGTGTTTTAACACTCCCCTTTCTTTGTCTTTTTAAAATGTAGACTTATATAAGATCCCAATTAAAATTGTTACTCTTCAGAAGGATGTTTCCTAAATCTTACATTTAGAATTCTGATTATATTTTTAAAATTTATAGCTATTCGTTTTAGAGTTCCAATAAATAACGGTTAAAATGTTACTTAGATAATTCCAAACAAATACTCATATCCCAAAACCATCCATTTATATAGTCGAAAATCTTGTACATTTCGAATTTCTTTACATCGGAATTCTGAATGTATCGAACTTTATAAATAAGTAATTAAAATTTTGCTGCTCTTCAAGAAGATATTTCTGAAATCTTCCATTTAGAATTCTGATATTTATTTTAATTTACAGAAATTTCTTTTAAGGTTTCGATAAATCACGGCTAAAATGTTTCTCATATAGCTTTCCAAATGCTCATATTCCAAACAATCTATTAATATACAGTGGAGTTTCTTCTATATTTTTATTAATTGAAAATCTCTACATATCTAAATTCCTTCAGGAATTCTTGAAAAATACATACCATAAAAGCATTTTCTATATACCTCCAAAATCCGTATATATCGAGTAATTTGTACATGTGGACGATAACTTGCTTATGGTTGATTATCTCATCGATCAGGATATACTGGTCGACTGATTTCACTAAGATGAACCCGAAGATAATGGTAACAACGGAGATGAATGAATTGAAAAATCACCAAGACAACAAGTAATGGAAGCAATCCAAACTGTCTTACACAGCTGTAGATTCATTCTTGTGTTGTTCTTGAATAAATTTTTACGTCTCAAAGAATAAAAAGGAACATTACTTTGAAACGGTTTCGGCAAGCCATAATGTTCAAAAAAGCATTAGGAGCTACTTTGTTCAAAAATAAGAAAAGTTTTTGTTTTTGCATACAGACATTAAATTTTAGAACCCCTTTCTTTATTATTTACAAATTGATAAAATAACTTATTTATTGCCGAAAAAAAGAGATAAGGGCATTCTCTATCGAATCAAACTTAACTTATCATTTCCAAATTATGATCAACTAATCCACTCTAAGCTTACTTATTCCCTTGTTCTGACTCAATCAATTCGCACAAATGGCCTTTTCTTATCTTAACACTTTTGCTGAGATTCACTTCAATTATAAAGATTTACTGCAATGTTTTAATACAACTTACAATTTTATATCAGCCTGATGTTATCTTCTGTCTCCCTTCATTTTCCTTTAAATTCTATTTCGTTTATATTAGTTAGTTTCACTATACTTTGTTAAATTCACTATACTTCTTATCTTCATCTAATTTACCAAACCTCGTTTCATTTTGTTTGGGAAGAAATTGAAATTTTATGGAATTCAAACTAATATAAATTCCCAGAGGTTTGTGAAAAAAAAATTCACAGATATCCCAATGTCACACAGTGTTGAGAAATTTATAAATTACATATATATTTCTACAGTTTAATTATGTACAGTTTTAAAAGAAAATTTCTTTGATAGCTTAATGTTTTAATTCTTTTTATTCCTAAAACACAAACTACAAAATATTATTTTAGTACGAAAGTAAGGAAAGGTTTTGAATACATATTTCTGTATATAGAATTCTTTTTCCCCAGGAGTCTTTAAGTTCGATATACAGAGGTTTACAACTCTATATTAACTGTATTTAAAAATATGCCATCCTTAAAGAAAACGGGACCTAACATACTTTTCCTTTTTTTTTTTTTTTTGAACAAACCTCATAAACACAATATTTACATTCCCCACAGACCTACTTAAGAACACTGCCCTTGCTCCAAATCAGCAAATGAACTCAACAAACCTCTCTCCACTTTGGAATATAACAACAAACGTAAAATGTATATGTCGTTTCCGTTTTACACTTTATCCTTCAACTTTTCAAAAGTTTACAGCCTACAGACATTGAAAAAAGAACTAGACCCGACTTTTTGTTTCTGTGAACTAACTGACAATGGAAAAAGAAACCCTTATTCTTTTGATTCTCTACTCTTAAACGTTTCACCGCAGGTGAATACCAGCTGCTACTTTGTTTACGTGTTTGGTCCGATCCAAGTTATGCGTCACTGAGAGTGAAGGGGATTGAATGTAAAATTAGCTCACTACGAGATGGGAGTTGATGTGAATGTGATGATACGACCTTCAGTCATTGCATCACAACCTTTTGGCGGCGGCTTCGATCGATTGGCGTCGCCAAGTATGGCGTTCTCGCCATTTTTTAAATGCATTTATGGACCTTTGATGAGATATTGGAAACATTTTTTTCTTGGAAATTCCTAGCTTGAGTAATAAGTGTAATTTTGTCTGGAAGACAGTGATTTTTTTTAACATGCCATAAATGTGTCTGGTTTGGTGAGGAGTTATTGATTTCTTCGATGAAGGTGTTGGTAAACTTAAGCTTTTGAAAGCCTAATTTCAATTCAATGTTACCTTCTCAAAAATTGTATTATTAAGGGGCTACCAATTTTAGAGCCAATTAAATTCATTTTATCAAATTCAATTCTTTTTAATTTCTCAGTTAGTAAATGAAATGTTGCCTATTTTCGAGAATTTATTTTCATAAAATCTTATTTTCATCCATTTTTGTCGCAAAAGAATAAGGGGAAACAGACTTCTAAGAACATTTTGTAAGCCTAATGTATATGCTGACGTAGCGTGTAATGCAAACATCAATTACTCATAGATACTCACTGTAATCGTTAAGAATTCAATGCACCTCTAATAAACGATTTATATATATATATATATATATATATATATATATATATATATATATATGTGTGTGTACGTATGTGTGCGTGCGTGTGTCTTTACAAAGTACTATTAAACATCCTGTCGACTTGTTAAAATGAATTCCTTTCTTTTAAATATTTATTTTATTGTAGCGGAGAGAGAGCATTTCTACACAGTGGGGGATACAACTCCGCCGTTTGATAAACAGTGTCAAGGAACTAAAAAATTAAGTTTATCGTTTTAATTCAGAATTGATATGTAATTATTCGTTAAGAATGTCAAAATATGACATACCTTTTCGTAGTTCCGGGGAGCTGGTTCTGCGCCGTTTAACTTTAGCTGCAACAAAATTCCATTAGAATAAATAGTCCACTCGAATAAAGAGCTGAACTCCTTTGTAAATAAAAATAATCTAATGACATTAATTTACACTTAATAGGAAGTTACACATTACACTTAAGGCACAACACAGGTTAACAAAAGTGTTCTCTCGTTCTAATTAAAGTTCGTTCTGTTATGCGCTGCTCAATCTAATCAACAGTTGTTCTCTGGCAAGAGTCACGTGGTTTCTGCTAGCACAAAGTACACAATTCTGAACAAACAGTACAAAAAGTCAAAAGAGCGTAAGAAATCAAAGGAGCGAGAATTTTCTCTTACTTGGTGTTTAAAATTAAGGATTTTCATACCAGATCACGCATGATGAATGAAGGGACTTCCAGGAATTTAAGGTGCAGACAGATAGTCTAGTAGGGATGTTCCCTTCAGCTCTGAAACCGTGTGAACCGCATTATCAGCGAGTTTTTGAGAACGCGTGATTGCATAATTTATAGTTGAAAAGGAATAGTATCAGGAAATAAGAATGAACGCTTTACTTTTAAATCAGAGAATGGGAAAAATTAGGAATTATATATATCTGTATAACTGTATTTGGCATATAAAAGCCAATGTTAGGTGTTGGTCTCACTGCTCTTTTCTCTCATTCCCCTTTACATTTGAGACGCATCGCTCTGCGCTTTCACTATGTCTTGCTTTAATAACAAGTACGGACAACAACTTAAATAAAGACCTGTTTCATTTGATGTAAATCAGTCTATATAAAGTGACGAATGAACCAAAAAACCAGAAATAGATTCTTGTTGATCTACGACGCGATTACATCATATTAGTTTCGAAAGAAACAGGAAATTCCTATCAAAAACATGAAAATAATGTGTAGAAAATCAATAACAACTGACAAGATAAAAGCACAAAATAAGACTATACATCAATCAAAATAAGCTGACATAGGCTACGGACTGTGCGGTTTAAACATTGCTTCAAGGCTTTAAATCATCCCTATAGAATTATTTTATAAAAAATTGGTAAATACTTAAAACTGAAGAGTCGAAAAAGAGAAAGCAGTAATAACATATTCAAAAATAAAAATGCAAAATTGCTTAGGCAAAGAAAATATATTTAAAAACAAAGATAACAATTACTAAATTATTTACTAAAAAGTAATAAATATAAATACAAATCTTATTAACAATCACAGAGAAGAATAAAATATTAAAATTATGTAAAACCATATCTTCAACCTTGTCACCTTATAAAAAAATTACAAATCACTGTTACATGAAAAATTCCTGGCTTAAATGACAATATTGAGAAAATTACTGTTGCAATATTAAAAAAAGCAATACAATAGTAGTAATATTACAATAATAATATTACAGTAGTAGAATTACCCAGAGAATTTATGGAAAAAATGCGAAAATAATCTTAAAAGATGTTGGATAATTAATTTAATATCTCAATAAAATAGTTAGATTTCAAAATTTAATCAATTTAAAAAGTGTGTGTGTGTGTGTGTGTGTGTGTG
>BMAW01017410.1:248427-314989 GCA_019974015.1 Nephila pilipes
TGTGTGTGTGTGTGTGTGTGTGATACATAAAGAACAATTCAATTTCGATATGAAAACGGATGATTCCATCTAATTCAGAGAAGGTTTAAGTCCAGAACAAATCCCGAAAATTGAAGTACATTAAGTTGAACAACCAATGATGCCGCATTTTCAACACATGATTTAAAATATGGCGTTTATGAAAGCTCATTTAATTATCAAGTTTCTTGTCATGGAATACTCTAAAAACATCTATACATATGTTTAAAAAAAACTTATAAGGGATACACATAAACTTTATAAGTAAGTTGTAGATCAGCAAATCCAATCAAATGTTTCACCGCTCAATTTTATGACAATTAAATAAAAGTACAGTTAATATTTTTTCATTTAAATTTACGCTCGGCATGATTTCTCAAGAATTACTCATTCTTATGAATGAAACAATGTACTAAATTCGCCAACAAGCGCTAACCAAAAATTTCTGGCAAACATTGCAATGGTTGCCAAGAGAAGAATTTTCAACTGCACAAGTCACTCGCCTGTTTGGTCAGTCCAGGCGAATTCTCCGGATTTAAATCGCATCCAGTAGAGCAAGGTTCATTCTAAACAGATCTCAAGATCGAGTGATCGTCCCTCGACAGCGCAGGAAATGCTCATCGGGGGTGAGGTGGTTATTTTGGACATTTTAAAAGACATATATCTTCGTAAATACAATGGAAGAAGAACCGTGTTTAGAAATAGGACAAAAGAAGTAAGTCCTGTTTTGGAATCAAATTTTGTTTTTAATCCCTGCAGTTGAGAGAAACCAGTCATAATTTGTAAATGTCACACAGGTGGCACATAAAAATATTGAGGATTTTTTTTTTTTTTTACTAATGTATATATTTTTACATTTGTGCTTGTTGTTTATTTTTTTTAAATTGTTAATTTGTGTGCAGTATTTTTATAATAAGTCCGATTAGACACCAAATTTTTGTGGCAGTATATTTCTTGGTAGTATGTTTCCTGCTATCTAAAGATCTTCACCATCATGCGTAAATGCCCAACAGGTTTCTGATATGTGATATCAAGGAATTATTTTTAGTTAAAAGATGTTTTAATTATTGATGTATTTTTATTATTTATTTTTTTTAAAATTATTTTTATGAGTTGAAGCGAATTATTTTTTCTTGAAATTCTAAGTTGATATTGATACACAACAAAGGGATTCCTTTTTTGTTTCCGCTATAATGAATACTTTGGTTATAATTCTTAAAAAAAAAATGCGTAGTTATTTTTAGAAGTTTGCATAAATTAGAATATATATTTCAGTTTTTTACAAAATAAAATATGTTTTATTGCGTATGAATCCATTTTAAAATGGAAACTAAAAAAGATTAAATTTGATAACCTTGTTTATGTAAAAAAGAGAAAGCGTTACAAATTCAATGATATTGACAAATAAAATCATGTAATTTGTTTCAAAGTAGGTTCGCGTTAACAGTGTCTTTTTTCCAATATTGTTTTTCGAATGTGACTCAACGTTCCTTTTCCACGAATGTTTTGCAATTTTACTGATGAAAATTTACATCGCATTTTATTGTTTAATCCTTGATATTGTTTCATTACGTATAGTCAAACAAGAGTCATATTTAACGAGTGAGTATTTTATTTCCTTAAAAAAGGGGGTTCTGCTGACTTTTAGAAAATAGCATATGTATTCGCAAGAATGCGCATGTCTTCATTGTTTTTATTTCTTATTCAAAACAACTGTATTGAACAAGCGAAAATAAATAATTTATATAACCTTATATATTTCAGAACTAATTTTCTTTGGTATACGTATTTAGTGTAGATTTCAAAAAAAGAATGAAATTCCTAACTGAATATCTTAACATTTACTCTGATAATAAAACATATTTTTAAGAGCTGCGACTTGCAACTGGGTTTTTTTTCCGCTTGTTCACAATTTATTCATGGGAGAAAAGATCCTTTTTATGGGGGTGCAAAAATAAAAAAATTTAAATTGTTACAGTAGAGTGGATGATCTCTTTTATTGATAAAAATGGAACATTTAGGCATCCCAAATTTGCGCTTGGGGACAACGGGGCAGGCTGCATAAAAATGGGACTTATGGTCATATTAATCGTATCTAAATTGTTTTTTCTCCTTCAAACTTAGAACAGGAAGCAGCGTTCAAAATGTGAAACAAAAAATATTTGTAACCAGTTCTTTTTATATTATCATTATACTTAAATGTTTCATGGTCTATTCTGGTTTGAATCAATGTCGTATTGAAAGCTACATGAAGTCTATTGGCTACGTATCCGGTAATTCTAAACCACGATTACATATAAGAACGATACTGTAGTTGATACCTCTTTATCCTAATTTCTACACCACATTCCATGATGACTTTGAGGCATAGTTCCATTTAACTTTAATGTAACATCAATTCGTACGACAAGCCTTAAGTGAAATTAGGCTGCTTCGGTAGCCGAGCAGTTGTGGCTGCTAGCTCATGATTGGTGGTACTTCAGTCGGGTCATGGGTTCGAGCCCTGATGCCAATAAAGACCCGTGTAACAGGATTGATGTACATTAAATCTGTCTAGAATGAGTGTCTTCGCGCCAGGATGGTATAAAGGTTAGAAGAGCGTTATGTCAGCTCAGGTGTCGATCTTGATTCGAAATTTCGAAGTTCATTGCCAGTAGCCCTAGTGTTTCTTGTAGTGCGATGTTGATAAATAATGAATTGGTGAAATCAAACTTCGATCGACTGTGAAGTCGAGTCAGTTACAATGGCCACCAGGCTGTTACGTCACGGTCGTGATTCATGATTTAACGAATCCTTTCGTAGCTTCGGGATTTTTTTCACAATTTTTATAAAACAAATATTAAGCTAAGTAGTAATTAGCGCTGTGTTAACTAATTTTTAATCTGTACTTTTTGACTATTCTTTTTCTGTAGTTCTGGAAAAAAGAGTCACGGTTGTTAGTGTTTATATGAGTATATTTGTTTCTCGATTTTCTTAGAGATGGTCAGGCGAAAAAATTATGAGGACTGTGATTAGTAAAATCTAAAGGAGCTTCGAAATCCTTTCGTGACTTGGTATGGAAGTTTGTTGAATGAAGTTCCCAATTTGGTACCTTTCTCAAATTCCCTCGATGTAATGAAATCAGCTCCTTTCGGATTGCTGTGGACCTTTTATACTACGTTAATTTAAAGCAAAATAAAAGAGGATTTTTCTAAAAGTTCGGTAAACCTTTTTGAGGCCACTTATGCAAATTATTTCCCTCTTATTCCACGATGGTTTTAATAATTAAGATTACTATGTTTTAAATATAGAATCAAGTTTAGGTGTACGCTTTCGATAAATATTATTACTTTTAAGAGTTCAATGTTGTAAATGTCGCCTAACAGAATTTTTTTTATATGTTTGCAACATTGAAGTGACTAATATTATAAGAAATTTCAAAATGCATGAAAATTTTATTGTCATTTAGAGAAGGGCATATATATATATGTGTGTATGTGTAAGAATATTATAAATGTAAAAGAAAATGAAAGTAAAACAAATCCTTTTTCCTCTCCCTTCCTTACATTTCTCTTTATTTTCTTCTATCAAAAAATGTTTCAAAAAATAGAAAACCTCAAAAAAACAAAAAAAATCACTTTTTATTTTTATATTCATAATTTATTTGTATTCAGAAAATAAAGCAAATATATTGGCAAAAGTGTTAACAATTGAGATCAAAATAAGAATTTTAAAGAAATATGAAATTAAATATTCTCTGTATTCTATATGTTACATTTCATCTACATGAAATTATTTAATACTCATATATTTAATTTCGCAACAACTTCAGCTTTTTTTGTTTCGCTACCGTTTATTAACACTCCTTTATACTTGATTAAAAAAATTATAATTTTTTATTCGTTACCATAGAACAAACATCATTAAATCAATCATTTATGATTTTCACCATTGAAAACACCTTTTTTGAATTATAAATCATAAAAGCAGAAATCGTCTCCCACAGTAATCATTCTAAAACAATGGTCTGTGTTTCTTTATATGGATTTTACTGCATAGTGACTATCTCCAATGGGAAGCAGGCTTTTGTCCTTCATATACTAGATCAATAGTATAGAGACGGGGAATGAACTTTAAAAAGACACTAATCGAAAGTTTGTTAACCCTTTGTTAATGTTCATGACACATTACTGCAGTCTGACATATCGCACTGTTAAAATTTTAGTTATTTTGCTTGAGAAATGAATCGAGTGAAAAAATGTTAGTTTGAATGTTAGGTTTATTTTTGGAGAAAAGAAAAACAAGATCTGTAGTTGAAATGGTCTGGAGGACCAGGGACTTTTTCAGTAAGGTTTCACATATATAATAAGATTCTTATTTTCTGGGTTTCTGAAGTCAAGGTCCAGAATCTTCACGAATTTCGTGGACGGCGTTTAAGAGTTCGATTCTCGAATGCGTTGTAAACCGAGGGTATATTGTTATATCTTATGACGTGGGCTATATCGTGTTTCTCCCTTCCATTAGTGATTTCGGGACTTTAAAAGAACTTGGTCGAATTTAAAATCCCTGCCTATAAAGGAAACTTGACTAGTGCACGTGAGAGTTAAGAACAGAATTCAGGAGATACATATTTTAAGAGTGAAGCGTTTAATACAAGAGTTGGTAGTTTAATTAGTGGAAAAGAATGTGACCTGAAGTTATCAATGCGAGATCATACCTGCGCTGAGTAAGGAGCTTTAGGAGTGATTTCAGAGAAGATCTAACAGGATCAAATATTCGATCCTGATTGAATCGGTTGGATATGTGCAAAGTTATTAATGTTAGATATGACATGTAAAGGAAACATTACCACAGATAGAAAAGATTAAGAATTGAATTTGGATTATTCATATATCTGAATAAAATAACTTATCTATCATCACTGAGTGACCTCTTATTTATCTGACTAACTATGAACCATCGTTTCACAACTGTTTTAAATACAATTTCGAATGACTGATTGATTGTTTTATTAATGTCACACTTAGCAGCAACAAGATGGTTTTTCATGATAGACTTTGTAATTTCTAACCTTGGTCAAGTAACGAGGATGACATCTGAGTTGGTACCTCCCTCTCCAAATTTCCACACTTCGCCAATGGGGGAGCTTGAAACTTCGACAGTTTTAACGTGCATCAGCCTCACTACACGACGGCTCTTTAGTGAACTTTGAGGGGGATGAATTGGGTTCAAATCCATGACTTGATGAAATCAACGTCGACCGCGAGTTCGCGACCATGACCACTAGGCTATGCGGCCACGATAGAAAACCAAACTATGGAAAACAATCAAAACGTTGCAATCTAAAGAGACCTCAAAGATTTTATGCTATTTTTTGGTGTATTTACGTTACATTTGAAAAAGATATGAAGACTGTATAGGCGACGGATTTTTTATATATATTTAGCAATATTAGAATATAGGCAATTTTGAACCACCTTCAAGTGACAAAAACAGCACCTGAGTTCGTAGCCATTTGTCCTAACTTCCACAACATTCCAATAGGAGGACTCTGAGCCTTGACAGATTAAACGTGCATTATCCCCTTTACCCTAGGAGTTTTGGGTGATTGAGATCCGAACCCAATTTCTTTCAGTATCTGTACCAACTTGGCTATAGTGGGTTCTTATATGTGGGCTTTGAGGGAGAGCCTTGTGTATCTCAAAATCTTTGATTTATTTAATTGATATCGCTCTAGAACAAGCATGCCAAAATCTTAGGCTGCATATAGTCCACAAAGAATTTTCTAGCGACAGTCAACATAACAAAATATCACAAACATTTGGCAGCACATCATTAACTCTACATATATCATATGGTTTAATAATATAGTCAATAAATTTCAAAATTTCCAATTGAAGAGACTTCAGAAAAATACAGAGGTTTTTAACTATCTTCACAGATTATGCAAAAACTTCTTTATCTCATTTAACAATTAACGTGATTTATCCTGGTTTAGAATTCAACAATACATTTTAAGCTTACCAATTCACCAGAACCGATTAAGTTACTTCCTAAATTCTGAAGATTTGACGTTCTTTATAACTTATTCTTGTCAAAAATTACTTAATCACTTTATATCAGTTATTGCAATTCACTTCAATTCTAACATAAAAACATCTACCGGCTGCTCGTTATCATCTATTCCCTAATCTTTTCAAATCCTGTTTCGCTTATACATCATTATCTTCAGTTCAATTCAGTACACTTCTCATCTTCATCTAATTTGCTCAGATCACGTTTAATTTGACTGGAAAGAAGTTAGAATTTATGTGATTCAAATTACAAATAGTCCTCAAGGTTACGTAGAGAAAATGTAAACAGTCCATCGTTGCAACAATACAGTAATTAAATTTTAAAAATTTCCAGCTGTACGTAATTATTAAAAATGAGCCACAACCTTCACCAATAAACTATTATTAGAGTTAAATCGACTCAGATTTTCTCATGAATAAAAGGAAGTATATTAAAACAGTATCAACTACACCAGTTCTCTTCTGATACTTTCTTAGTGTGCTTTACATTAAATATTCCAGTTTCAGAGAACTTGAAAAATAAGTATTTTTTTTTTAAAAAAAATCACTTTGGGCAGTTACTCTGTGTCTAGTAAGTTAATGTTCTAGAAAATATACCAATTTTTATGACTTTTTTATTGTTTTGTGTTACTATTACGTATCTATTTTGAGTCCTTGTTTTTAATATGTGTTTTTCGAAACCAAGTGACAAAACAACTAAACAAAAAAATTGCTGACGAGCATCAGTATTTTCTAGAGAAGTCATCGTAAATGGAGTATTTATATTGTGACATAAAAGATAAAATATTTTGCTTCATATAATGCTATCAACAAACATATCAAATTTACATAACGTGAAACGTCATTCTGAACAACAAAAGCACTGTGATACAAATCAGTGATGGATCCATAAAGAGTCGACAGTGGAGGAGGGGGGCATAATTTATTTTCCTTTAAAAGCTCAGAACACTTAAATGTGTTCTTCCTTTAATTATTCATGCTTTTTGTCCTTAATTTAAAAATAACTAAATATTAACTTAGGAATCAAACTAAAAACGTGCAACGGGGCTGTGCTTGGACACAACAAAAACTTTTAATGTAAAGCAGCATATTAAAGACTTTTAAATTTATTTGGACAATTTATTTGGTAATTCTGCTCTTGTATGTTATTTTGTTTGTGCGGGGAATTACGACAGGGGAGGGTGCTCCCATGCCTACCCCTTGTATTCATCCTAATGCAAATCACAATAGTACTCCTGCCAGGAAAATAAACTTAAGGGGGGGGAACAGCAACGTAACTACATAAAGTGTCGATTACATGACTTCTGTTAGAAATTACCTCGTGGTGGGATATGAGTTTGTCTGTCACTCTTGCTCTAGAACAGGGTTGGGTTGGAACTCATGGAACAGAACTCTTGGCTGTTCCTTTTGGCTTGGTTGTAAAAGGCACGGAAAAGTATTAACTTATCAAAAGAGACTAGTACTGAAAATCCACACTTGACAAGGTGGGGAAATTAAAAAATGTATTTGGTCTATTGATAGCTTACTGTGGTTCAAATTACGAGGTCCTTTACAAATAGTCCTTATGTAACATTAGAGTGACATTAATTCACAACCAGTGCACCATCTGACTGTGGTCCTGCGTAACATAGTTCGTCGCCATTGATATCTTACTATTTCTATTCATTTTTTAAAAACTCCTCTTAAACGTTTTGTTTTCATAATCAAAATTCTCGAATTTAAAATAACAAGTAAAAAGAAATTTAATCAATTTTAACTCTTTAATATTAAGAGTCAATTTCGAGATTCATATTTTAGCTCTTGACACAAATCTATATAAAAACTTCTGTGAAATGTTCTGTCAGATATGGCATTTTACATATGATTTTATTTGTGTACTCTCATTTTCTAAATATATCTTACATGTAACCTATAACAATAGAAAGGACAGATTTTCAATAAAAAAAATTTTAATAAAGAACTTCTCTCTCTCGGAAAATATTCTATTCAGATATTTATAATCCGAAAAACTGAGAATGTGGTTTTCTTAGAAAAGGACTCGTGAAAATTTTATTTTATGAACCTGAGAAAACATCGAAACTTTGGTTGGATGAATTTTCTGACGTAAACGTACTTACATGAATGACGAAATATTTCGCTTACGTTACGCTACTGTCCCGCAAAAAAATTATGATTCTTGTTTTAATTCAATCTCAGTATTACGAACGATCCATGCTAAAAATGATGATTTAATTGCAGATTTTTTGATTATGAGATTACTCCATTTTGTAAAATTTCACAATTGTAATTTTTGTAATACTTCCACACTATTCGGACGTGAAGACTTTTGAGCTCTGGCAGATTTAATTTGTATAATCCCCACTAAAAGAAGGGTCTTTAGGGGCATCAGGACTTAGGTCTCATATTTAAATAATATTAAATGACAATTATACTTTCCTAACGCTTTTTTAATTTTCAATAATTATAATTCAAGTTATGAAAATATCGGACGTATGAAACATTGTATGTATTTCTTCAAAACGTACTTTGTGAACTCTTTATTAAAAATCAAGGTTAACTCCTTTTCTTATTTTTTATTGCTCTTAAAACTGTTACAATAAAAAATATAATTATTTATTGCTACTCTGAAAAGCCCTTATATAATAAATATATAAACGAATGAAAAATCGAGTTTCATGTTTTTTTTTTTTTAAATTTTCAAAATTTCAAAAAAAAAAAAACCTGTAAAACTTCTTGATGTAGCATTTATCGTTATTGAATCAGTTTTATTGCATTTCAAATACTGTTATCAAATAATGTTTTTACTTTTCTGTATTTGCTCAGTACTATATCTGACGTTGCCATTGAATTAATTTTAAAAAGCTTTCAAATTTTTTGAACATAACATCTAAAAATATATATTGGCAATAAGCTTTGAAATTCATGTTTTTTCTAAAATTATGTTTACAAAATTTGCTAAGAATAATTGCTGTTTGCCTGTTGTGAAAAATTTCATTGTGTAAATTCAGTAGAAATACAAGCGTAGTTTTGCTTTTTATAGCTCCTTTGGAGACTTTGGACGAGTTCCACCTTTAAGAAATGATGAAATGAAAGATGTCTGTGAAGAGGGTTTTTTCTGTATTTTTAAAATCACACCGTCGAAATTTATCTCGCTCATTCTTAGAATTTGGCCTTGAACTAATATTTATACTTCATACGTTTTTCTGGAATTTCAGAGGTCCTTTTATTGTATCGTTTATTGTTATATAATTTTTGTGACACATTAAAAAATGTTAAATTTTGCTCCACGCTGTTATTAGAAATATGTCAATTTCAATGGATTAATTTTCCATTTTATATATTTAGTTTGTAACAGTTTCTTTATTTGTTTTCCCACCTGCTATTATTATTTTTTCAATTTCCTAGAAGACTTTTTATCTTTCTGGCATCACGCCAATACTTTGCTTTCGTTTTGCTTGTTTCATTTAAGCTGCATGATTATTAGAGACAGTACGAAATGATGAACACAGAGAATATGCTGATGTTTAAGAGAGAGATGTTAAGTCTATTTTTAGCTCTGTCAATTTTTCATTAATGTAATACAAGAACTTCTATTTTTATAAATAACTCAGTTTTTAAGATAGGAGGAGGAGTATGATTTTGTAAATGATTTCCTCTCGAGCACTTTATTGAATTTTTATTACTTGTGCGATAGGGGAAAATCTTCTTTCAAGTATATTTATAAATTTTGATTTGACACTGTTTTTTTTTACTTCATACATGTAATATATTGTTAAAAACTGCTTTTAATGATACATATTATTCGAAGTTTTCCTTCTAATTATTTTACGTGATATAGGTAATATATCCGCCTCATGTTTGACACAATACGAGTATATCCCGTGAAGTCTTAGTGCCAGAAATCTCCCATTCAAAAAATCAAAAAACCATGAATTTTTATTAAATCCAAAATTGTTTTTTAAATGGGTGTACATTTTAATTATAGATATCAATGATACCTGTTTTCCTTTTACTTGTTGATTATTTAAGTGAAAGGGGATAATACAAAAATGCACAGTTTTTGTCATCATATATGGAGATGCCAATATGAGTATCTGATATAAATTTTAAGATATCAGTTTGTAAGTTACTTTTATGATATTTTATGTTATTTTTCATAATAATTTTGATTATAAATTTTGATTTTATTCAATGTTTCTTTTTTTTTTATTCAATGATGTAATTTTTGAATTCCACAACTATTATTTTACATTTTATTGTGACCATGATTACATTTGATAATTATGTATTGTTTGAACAAATTTACCTTATAGTATTTTCGATATATATTAATATGTTGTACATTTTTATTATGTTCATGTATAATGTTCTTTTTTATTCAGGAAGTCCTTGAAGAAATTCAACTTACCCTCATGTAAAATATATTTAGTTTTGTATCTTTATATATATTGTTCAGGAATATCAATTATTTTATTGAAAATTGCAAATTTTCTCATGTCAGACACCTCAAAATGAATTCAAATATGTTTTTACTTCCTGTGAAATATCACAATCGATGATTCATAATCGATCACGTGACTTCCTTTCGCGTGAATATTTGCAAATAGAACAGTTTTCTGAGGAAAAATGGATAAATCTGTAGGAGGACATACCGAATGTCGAGAATTCACCTCAATAGATTGCAAGAAATCGATTTTTGCGGTCTTGCGCCCGTACTGTCGTTGACCTTGAAGTTCGGAATACGGAAATGAAAGAAGGATGCTTCCGGTTGGAGCTGAGATGTCGGCGAAAATAATTAGGATCTTTCGGAGATCCAGTATGTAAATAACACGTGCAGGGAAGCTGCTCGCGTGTTTTGTTTTCCCTCTGAGCTGCAGACAATAATCAAAAGTAATGATTTCGAATGCCAGAGAGAAAGAGCTTTCGCGTGAATTATTTGTTTGCGTTCACTGTGTTTCAGACAATCAATAAGATAATAATTTGTACGAACAAACAAAACAATAATTTCTGACAGTTTATGAACGAACATGTTTCATTCTTTGAGCATGACATCCATCATTATATCCTATGTGATATTTATCTCTCTCTTCTCAAAGATGATTAAATCATTCCTTGCAGTAAAACAAACAAAAAGCGAGAAACTTTTTTCAAAAAGAGTGAGGTAAATTATTTGTAATACTACTAATAAAACCATATAAATATACATGAATACTAACAAATAATAAAACAGGTTTTGAATATCTATATTGTAAAGCAACTTACCTGTTATTTAACTAAAGGCCGCGGTAGCTTAGTGGTCATGGTCGTGGACTCGCATCCAGTGGTTTTCGTTGAGACGTGAGTTCCAGCCTTCATGTCTCTAAAGACCCGCCGTGTAGCCGGGGCTGATGCACGTTTAATCTGTCGGGGCCCAAAGTCCTCCCGTTTGCATATTGTGGAAGTTACAGGAAGTGCCGTCTTCCTCACTTGACCGAGGTTCAAAATTACGATGTCCGACGCCAATAGCCCTCGTGTTGCTCAAGTGCTATGTTAATAAAATCAATCAATATTATATAACAATGAACGATGTTTTTGACCGCTTAAAAATACTAATATCCATATTTATGTATTAATAAGAAAATATTTTTATTTAATTTCTAATTGAAGTAAAAATATGAACTTCTATATTTAACATTCATTCATTATCGGATATAGCAACAAATAAGTTCCAACGTCGCTGCCTTATCCGTATTGGTTCGTTCATCGTTTGCAGAAAACGTAATTTCGTCTTTGTTGTTACCGTTATAAAGATGCAATTTTTTTCAGATCCATTTTTGGTTGAAAATATAGGCATAGACAATCATTCATTTTTCTTATAAATTCAGCATAAAAAGCGCGATAAATCATAAAATGTGCTTTTAATGTACTATTTGTAGCTCTTTATAAAATCTTTTAAGATCAAAGACTGTTCAGATTCAGATTAAAAGCCTGAGGTCAGTTTTTTTCCCCATCTTTTCTAAAATAAGAACAATTTTCTAATTCTAATAATTCGCTTAAAATCTCTGAATTGTAATTGGTTAAGTCTATAATATTGTGGTAAAATAAAAAAAATATATTTCAAGAATAAATATAAGGCTAGATAGAATAGCATTTATCACCATGCTAAATCTAGTTGAAACGGGTTTTAGAGACATGTTTTGACTTGCTCAAATTCGTCCTGCAACTTACGTTTTACATAATGCTATTTCCTACAACTCAGTGTTGTTTTGACTTGCTCAAATTCGTCCTGCAACTTACGTTTTACATAATGCTATTTCCTACAACTCAGTGTATCTCCCCATTATGCGAGTACATACTGTTTTTTTTTTATCTGCTATTTCAGCTTTTAATCTCTTATTCATCAAAAGGACTAGCTTTCAATGAAATCTATAGATACACAATTGTTCCAATAGATTTCAATATAAAGTAACGATTCGTCGACGTTTCTATCTTTGATGAAATTGTTATTTTTTTCCATTTTGTTTGATTTCGAAAGCAGATTTTTTTTTAAAATTCTATTGAGTGTCAAAATTAAAAATTCTTACAATCCAACTTTTTGTTTGGTTCATTGTATATGTTATTGTGTGATCTGCTTACTAATCACGCTACAATGATATTGTGAGATGAAAGGAAACCTTAAAGTACGGATAACATCAGAATATATCTTGAAGCTCCTGTTTTATACTTAAATTCTTGAATGCGTAATCTATAAATCATGCAAAACTCCTACTTATGTATAAAATGTCAAATCTAGTTTAATATATTGAAATGCCACGAAATACATCCCAAAAAGCCAAAAAAATAAGGACATTTGCTCGATTGTATTTTGCTTCCAATTATAACACATGTCATTTATTAATGTGAGAATATTTATTACCCGCCCAAATGGCTTTGATTTTAGCCAACGACAAAAGCGTCACCCATTACTTTTCAAAATACAGTGTTTTCTGATTATCTTTTATGATCAAAATAAACAAATTATTTAACGAGTAAGCGAATGAGTGAGAGAGCAAGTGACTGAGTGGGTGAATAAGGAAGTGAATGAATAAATGAATCGAACTTCCATTCTGTTGTAATATTATCGTTTGTTTTTATTATGATTTTTAATTGAACAATTTATTAATTTAAAAAAATAGCATCTCTTTGGTAGCTTATTGCTAATTCTGTTCTTTGGAAAACTTTGCAAACGGTAACAGTTGTTATATTTCTCTTATGATAATAAGATGTTATATTTAATTTAATAATTTATCGATTGTTTGAATTTAAATATCTGAACAGAATATTATTGTCAACTTAAAGATTGTATCTTTTGTTTTAATTTACAAGTAAATACGAGTACTTAAGTTTATCGTGTCTGCTAGCCATTTTGATTTTTTGAACATAAAGTTAATCCTATGGAATTTTTTCTTTCTTCCTCAAATCTAGACTATTTTATCTATTTGAATGCAATAAAGGTATATAGAATACGAAAAAAAAAATGAGGATCTCCTAGGAATTGCATTTTCTCTCATTTTGAACTATATTTTTATAGTTATTTATTATAATTACTTGTTTGTGGGCTTAATGGCCCTTAAAATTATTTAAAAATATTTGCAAGTATATGGGGAGGGAATTTTATTTCCAAAGTAACTTCGATTATTTTTTGTTTCGTCAGATGCTTTTTTGTGTATTCAAATAAATGAAATAATCTAAATTTGATAGATTTCAGGAGGAAAGTAGAAATTCTATAGTATTAAGATAGGCGTAACGTTCACGAATGAAAATGGCCAGTGAAAGGGAACCTTAAATAAATAATATGATTTTTATCGAAGAATAATTTGCTTTCACTTCTTTCTTTCTTTTTTTTTAAATTTTTATTTATTTATTGTTGTTGTCGTCAAACGTTGGCATAGTTTTGCACTGAGAAGCTCGCATGTTTCGACTGAGACGAGAAGATGGAATAAACAAAAGTGAGACTCATGGAAATAGTCAATTTTTTTTTAGAAGTGTTAAGCTAATCATTCAAGACAGAATTAGTTTTTACTAGTAACCGTAAACGGGGTAACGGGTATGGTATTACCATATCTTTAAAGTTAATATAAAACGCTTATTGGAATTCAACAATAAATATTTCTTAAAGTTCGACGAACCATAGACGAATTACTGAAATAAGTAATTAAAAGTATTCTCCAAATTGATGGGAAAATATATAAATATTCCCAAAGCTAACTTACTTTTTGTCTTTTCAAACTCAATGTATAACATTCCAATACAAAATGGTTAAAATTTGAGAGAATAATTAGAAATTCCTTTTAATTAATCATTCCTTCGCGAAATCATAATGGATATTTGGCGAAAGCCTTAAAAACTTCTAAGGCAAGCTTAATTTATTTTCAGATGTAATTAACAATAAGGTAGTATTGTTTTGTTCAATTATATTTTTTGAAAAAATGAATGAATGACAAGATATTTTTTTTTCGTCGTGTTTCCAAGGACAAGCTCAGTTACTTGCCTTTTGTATCATCCGTGTTCGGTGAAGAAAAAATCAAAAGATTTCTACGCCAAATTTTTCCATTTATTCAAAAATCCACATGTTATACGGTCCTGATCTGGAATATAAATTGTTTTTAACTGAAAATATAAAGAAAATTTACGAAACTTTTTTCACCGAAACGTTCTAAAAATTCCGAAGTAAAACTGTTTAATTTCACGTTCTAATTTAAAAAAAAAATATTAATTAATTTTCTGCGTGATATTTTGTAGATGATCCTTAGAATAGTAAGAGTTGTATACCTTAATCCTCACCATGTTACTTTTTCAATGACAAATAACAGCAGTACTTCGCAAAAACTATTTTCATTCATGGCCCAGTTTTGGGAGACATTTTTTCTACGTCTTCGCTAAGAGATTATTATTAAAATATTCTTAAACTACTTTTTTTTTAATTTTGTTTGGTGTCTGTAATTAACCTCTTTCTTATTTGATATTTTTAAACTTCAGAAAGGTTCTGTACTAAGGAAGATAAAAACGGAACTAAAAGAAAGAGAATAAAGAAAAATAGGTTTTGTTAAAATAGACCTGTATTACGCAAGAAACATCTGTGGAAGAAATGATTATAAATTATTTAATTGAAAGCTAAAAATTAATATTTTTAAGTATGAAAGGAAAGGTTTTGCTTATTCTTAGACTTAGCCTAAGCTAACATTCATTTTTAAAATTGTTATTCAGCATTACTTTTCAATCAAATGGAGTTTTCTGATTCGCATCTTTCAAATAATTTTGTTCCGGATGCATGCAAGAACTTTCTCACACAAAAATAAGCAATAAATAAACATTTACTTGCAGTTAGAAAGTTTGATTAATTGTTTTATTTACAAAATATCGTTTGATGAATTAATTGTACATTTTTCATAAAATTGTTATTAGTTATATTTGTTTGAATGAAATCGTTTGCTAAATTTTATAATATTTATTTTCCTTAATATAATGTGTTAACGACTGTTGAAATTTGAAATTTCTTTTCTCGAATTTTTGCTTATGTTGTATTAATTTCGGATTCGGCATCTTATACAAGTCAATTCTAGCTCTAGCAGCGACATAATTTCACATTATAGTTATTTCGTCAAATGAATATAGTTAATCATGAAATGCTTGGAAATGGTATCGATTCATTGTCACTCCTGGATTAAAAAGAAATATTTCATGTATTGCTCATCATAAATTGGTATATTTTAATTCCTGTAATTTATTTTACTCCAAAAGCAATGATTTACTTCAACGAAATGAATTTCGATAAATTGTGTTTTAGTCTTACAACCCATTTGAATTATTTTGTAACAAATTAATTAAGCAATTTAAGAATAAGGAAGAACCCATGCATAGTTTTCACGCTATTTATTTTCTAAAAAAATTAAGCAATTACAATGAGGTTAAGTAAGTATATGTTTTTCGTACAAATCGGTAAAAATGTTTTTTTTATAACTAACCATAATATCTTTTTGTAAAGAACTGATTTAGCCATCCAAGGTGCACTCTTTTTTTCATAATAATAATTATTAAATTACTCAATTAAATATAGTAATTAAAATAAACGATGAAATATCGAGAAATGCACAATAGTAAACTTTTCCAATATTAAAATTAAAACAAACGATAAATTATAAAATTGAATGTTATATTAGCTACTTGTAATTGAAATTAAAGCAAACGACAAATTATTAAATGATATATATTTAAGCTAAATGTAATTAAAATTGAAGCAAACGATAAAAAAAAATTGAAAAGTGATATGGTACGCCAAAAGTAATCCACCTAAAATAATAGCCCTTCGGGTGGCTAAAGAGATGCTAATTAAAAAAGTAATGAATAAATTAGAATAAAAGTATCATTAAATAAAATTTTAAGGGTATTTAAATAATAAAATCCTGAGTTTTGCAGGTGTAATTTAAAAGCTTGAAATGTCAAATAAAATGTTTGATCAATCAATTATAGGCTGAATAATATCTCATAGTTCTAAAAACGACTGAAATTATTGGTGGTATTGAAAAATATTGTTAATAATGCCTGTCGCTTTCTACTATGCAATCTGTATATTGATGTTATATAATATTAAACTTAACATACTCTCGTACATCTTTGCATAACATTAACAGAATTGCAGATGTATATGTAGCTTGCTTTTCTTCCTATTTTTATTTGCCATCTTGGATTAGTCGTGGCATTTATTTCTGGTCGAGTTATTTCTAGAAGTATATATACCATAGAAACTAAAATTCCTTGTAGTGGTCATAGCCTCTTAAGGTCCTATTTTATTAGCTATTGTGCGATTCTCGTAAAGCTATTGTTAGTGTATAGAAAACACTTTTGTTTCAAGAAGGTAATTCTTAAGAATCCATTTGTGCTAGAAATAGGTATTTAAATTAGATTTTTATTGTTTAACCAACGTGGAAAGTTGGATCACGCGATTTAGGGTAATTAAGTTTTGTATTATCAAACCTTTCTTTATTTGTTCGTCGTTTCGGTGGAAGATGGGCTAATAAAGAACTTTTTTTAACGAAAAAACTTAAATAAAACTTCAGTTTTTAGGGATTCGATGTAATTTATTTTATAGTGCTTCATAGTTTGTTTATACTTTTTTTTATTTATCAGTTAACCAAATTGCGTAAATGTTTTAGATTTTCTCCTTAAATTGCTGATATAAAAATTGTGTAAAATATTGTAATGGTATTACTCGAAATAATTGAAGAAATAGATAAATATCTATTTCATAGATATTTATCAATTATTTCGAGTAACAATTTCTTGACGACTTTCTTTGGCACAAAAAGAGT
Organism: Nephila pilipes; assembly: GCA_019974015.1. Lineage (NCBI taxonomy): Eukaryota > Metazoa > Arthropoda > Arachnida > Araneae > Nephilidae > Nephila > Nephila pilipes. Next base: position 265,826 of record BMAW01017410.1, read on the forward strand.
GTTTTTTTTATCAACAGAATGTTTTGTTAACTGTGATACAAAATAATGTTGTAAATCAATTTCTTTACTTGTAAGTTTTTATATAATTTCCTCTTCGGCATTTGATCGATTGAAATTAAATTTATATTTTAAAAATATGTTTTAACACTTCTAATGATATGTTACTCGTACTTTAATTTTTAACTTAAGATATTTCTGAAGTATTAAACCAAATAAAGGGAAATGAAATATATTTTTTATATAATAATGATAATACTTATAATAAAAAATTTAACTATTCTTTCACTTGCTCTTAAAATCAATAATTTAATTTAATTATTATTTTACGTGCTCTTAAAAATTCATAATTCACCTTAATTGCTTTTTCACATACTCTTAAATGTAAATAATTTTATTTAATTATTCATTCACAAGCTTTTAAATATAAATTATTTAATTATTAATTTGGATGCTCTCATACATAAATAATCTATTTTATTTACAAATTACTAAATTATTATTTACTGAAGATTTGCATCCTTAGTCCTATCAGGGTCTTTCTTTCTTCAGATAAATACGGGAATCGTATCCCCTAGGTACCCTAGTGATCTTTTTCTTTTCATGGGGTTTATTGTCTTTGGTAAATAGGGATGACGCGCACTCGGAATCTCCTTGCAACCTAATCTCTATTTTCAAACCTCTTTCTTGTCACCCAGTTTTAACGTTTGCCTTCCTTTCTTTTCTATCTAGAATGCAGTTTAAACAAATATTTGGTGCAGCTTAGTCAGATTTGGCTCTTGCGTCATAGTTAACTGTCACTCACCCACTTACATTCCTAATTGATCAATAATAAGATTTTTTTTTTTTTTTACTATGCTGTTGGAATTGATCATAAGAAACAATTCTTTGAATTATTTTAGTACAAAAAACCCTCTTCTTATTCAATTAAGCAAGTACTAATGGAAACTAGAAATAATTACTTTCTAGTGATTTTGGTAACGAACATAGTTGGGAACAATATTTGCGTTCCAGTAATTCGGTAATAAAAAATTTGTTGAAATTAACATACTGTTGCACTAATTTTGATTTTAAACATTCTACTACAAATCAAATTATAACTGCGCTGCTGGTCATCCGTAATACCAATGAAATACGCATCCAAAAGAGTGAAATTTTCACGAAGCGTAAACAACAATGGGAAATGATCATCATTTGAGTACAAGCACACATCATGGGCGCCTGCAGCACCAACAACAAGCCCTAAATAAAAAGAGATTGGAATGTCATTTTGAAGAACTGAAAATTCTTTTCGAATGGTTTTGTGTCAGAAGCTTCAATATGCATCGAAGAAGCATGCGAGGGTCATTTGAACACGTTTCTGAGTTCAACCGAGGAAGAATTGTTGCCTATAGACAATGAGTATTTTTCTATCGAGAAATCGGTGACCTTGATGGGCATATATAAGCAATAAAGATGCGAATCTATAATCAATGGATAGAGAAGGGAACCATTGACCGATGGTACCACCCGCCTCGTCGCACTACTACACGCGTTGACAGAGATATTGTGCGGATGAAAGTGATGTATGCGTTATCAGAAATCATGTCACAACAAATACAGTCTGTTGTAGAACGATTGGCGTCCGCACAGACTGTTTGACGACATTTGCATCACAGTGTAAATTTCGAAAGACGTTCATTGCTGCGATTACCTTCTTCTCCAAACATCAGACGTTTGCACTTGCAATGATACATAGAATGGTGGGTATGGAAGAGGGAATAGCATGACATTGCCTTTGTAAACAAACATTTATTCTGTCTGTAACACTACAATGTTTGGATTAGAGTCTGGAGACACCATGGAGTACAGATTGCTCAACGTTTGCCTTATGAATCACTATACTGGTTCTACTCTCGGTATTACGGTTTGAGGTAGTATTGGAATCCCCCTCCCACACCCTTTTTTACACATTGTCGGTACAATGATCTAATAGCTGTATATATATATATATATATATATATATATATATATATATATGAACGACTCGCCTGACATAAACTATCCTCTGCTGCACCTGATAAATTTTGGGAATGTGTGGAGGCCGCATGGGAGGCATGGCCCCCAACAAGATATCAAAAGTCTGTTTCATTGAATGCCAAGACAAGTAGCAATGGTTAAAGCTTGCAGTAGTGGCAACACTCAACACTGATTTCATCGTTTTCCTCACTTTGGCGAATATTGCATTTTTAACTATTTCACAGAAGAATGAACTCTTGGTTATCTCTCTAATAAATTTGACTATGATACATCTATTGTCCTTCTTGATGTTTCATTTCGGATAGACAGCAGTGTAACAATTAAATGGTTACAGTTTTGTACTCCATTGCAATGAAAATCTAATAATTAGATTCTATCAAAACATTTTTTAGAAAAAATTATACTTTTTTGTAAAAGCAATGTAAATTCTAGAACTTTATTTCCTAGTAAAAGTGGGAAAAGGGAGACGAAGAAGCAAATGTGAATGACTCCCGAAGCTGTTTTTTGACGCCAAAGATAATCATCTAGAAAAAATGATAGGTGGTAGCAGAAAAATATTTTTGTATGAAAGCCCCATTGTGTATTTGGGGTGGGTAGGGGTTGCATACTATAATTACATTTTTATAGTTTATTCGTGGTTAATTGATTAACGTATAACTCGTATTAAGAAAAGTATTGTAAGTTTATTTCTACTGTTACAATTTTTGTCCGAAATTTTTACTGTTAATTTTATGTGCATTATTATCTTATGCGAAAAAATAGGTTATTATACATATGTTTATTACCTATATGAAAATTATATAAATCATTGTTTTAAATATCAAATGTTTCATAATTTCGAGGTAGCATTTTGTCTGAAGGGAAAGTAATCGAGAATATCCTTTTTGTGTGCTCTGATAACTTCCATTTTGTGACGACATTCTATCCAAGCAATACTTATTGCAATGAATCATATGAAAGATTATTCTGACTGTCCATTTTTTGTTCGACTTTTCATTCGGTAGTTGTCGATAAAACGATCTAAGTGATCTACACTCCCCACCTCGTTGTATTTTTTTACTACTGCAGGGTAATCGATAGTTATGTTTTTTTTAACAATACACCTCTGTTATCAAACCATTTAACAAGGCAACTTTTTTCGTCATATCGTACAATTTGATCTACAGAACCATGGCCATTTCTTTTCATCTCACGATTTGTTTGTAATTCTACTAATTTTGGAACTTTGTTCTTCATTAGTGTTCCTGTTGCAAAAACTTCTCTATTAAGTAGCATATCTAATAACAATTCTAATGTATTATATACCATATTGATTACTTGTCGTAAATGTCATAAATAGAGCGAGGACAAATAATTGAAAAATGACTTTATCCCTATTGAAAACCAAAGTATCACATGTGATATTACAATATTTTCAGTTTCCTCGGGGTTTACTATTTACGGCAAATTAAGATCTATAAATTTAAACAGCAGGGATATATATATATATCATATATATCATATATACCACACGCAAGTCGCCAAATTTATTGCCAACTCTCTCCTGATACGTCACTTTAACCATGCTATATACGTATTAGACTTCATATATTCTATGTTCTGTTAATGTAACATCATTTCCCTTTTTTTTTTCAAATTATTTTCTTTTGTATTCTTATCTGTATTGCTAATTGTAGGTGTTCAAAATTTCCTTAACACCGTTTGCTTGGGCGGTGAAGACGGAATGAAAGGGTGTGAAAGTTAAACTCGAAGGTTAAAGGGAATGTCAGAATTACTTTCTTTTCTGTACAATAGAATTGAATTCATATTTTTGAAATAGCCGAAATGGCATGTCAGCATGGCGATTATTATTATTGCTAGTTGAACGAAAGTTTTTCGGCTTCTGAAAATAATAAAATAGAAATTAGAGAAGAACAACTATTTTTTTCTTCTTGTTGTGACTAACACAGGGTGGGTGGAAAGTCGCTTTACAGTTTCCAAAACATATATAAGAAGAGTAGAGGCTCTGCCTTATGCAAAACATTTTTAGAAAGTGTTGGAATACGTTTCTAGGGATGCATTTCATTTAGGAACTGCATAAAATCATGGAACTCAACATCTCCACAAACATTATCCATCGATGAAAGATTTTTTTTTCAAATACAATCATAAAATAACAGTACAAAAGAAAATCCTGTGTTTTCTTTGAAAAATTTTACAAATGCTTTCGAAGTGGGAAAAAAGGACACAAAAAGATTCTTTAAAATGCTTTAAAATCGTAGAACCGTGAATATTATATTTGCTTATAACAACTATGATTGCCTCGTGATGCCGGATTTCAAAAAATTACCCAGACATATTCCAATTGTCCACAAGACATAAAACAATGTATCTGGTTATAAAGTCACTTGTAGAGTCAAGGTCATAATCTCAACCAAGTGTTTCATAATGAAGTTAAACAATAGATCTATTAAGACGGTTGTAAAAAGTACTCGAACTGTAAAAAAGGGCCTAACTAGACAATAAAATAAAGGGACAATGCAGAAAAACGAGCTAAATGGATATTCAAACAAGAAGTCTCAATTCTTTAACATGCTATTGAGTGGAAAATGCCATATCCGGAATTGAAATATTTCATAATACAGGGACGGAATGAATTATTCCCCACTTCATTACATCTTGTGTTTCGGAAAATGCTGTTGGTGAAAAGAAAGGCATTTGAAGGTCGCTTGTGGATGAACACCTTTTTTTTTTTTCTTTTATTTTACGAGATAAAAACTTAGTTTATGGATTGTACTGGTTATGCATTAAAAAGAAATGGTTATGAAAAATACTTTGACACCAAAAGCCTTTTCATTTTAAAAAGCTTGAGAATGACCTTTTGTAAACCTCGTGAAGGAATTTAATTTATTTTCGAAGGATGAGTGATGTTTGAATGCTGATTAAATGTAGTTGAGAACAATATTTCAGTAAAACATTATTAAAAACCTAATAAAATAATCAACATTGCAATATAAATTTTTATAAAGGCTTATTTAATTTTAAAAAAAATTGTGAATAATTCTTACACGTTTTATATTTATTGATTCTGACACATTTAATCTGAAAAATTCCCACCTTACTTTTCTATACACAGTATAATCAAAAAGTTTCAGGACAACCATTCGTAAGAAAGTGCAAATAGTCTTATCTCTATGAAACCGATGAGATAATGTAGTAACGATCTTCAGCTACACATATCAAGCGGCTGCGTTCATTTCTGACAAATTCCGATTTGGCAGTGTTCCTTTGTGTAAAGCATGTGTATTTCGAGTCGAAATGATGAAACGTTGAGCTTGCACAACAGAATTTCGTCGTCAATGTTCCACTTGGACTGGAGCTTTATACAAAAATGTTTTGGATCGGCTTGTTGGCCCGATTTGTTGGAAAATGGAAAATGGTACGTCTTGCACAACAATGCAACGTCTAACAAATCCTTCCTTTTGCTACGTATTTTGGCGAAAAGGCAGATTGCGTTCATTAACCGCTCCCTGTACTTATTAGGTCTGTATTGACAGACTATTTTTTTATTTCTCGATTTGAAATTGAAGGGGGATGAAAGGGCAGTGGTACGAGTTGATAGAGGAGAGTGAAGTGGCGATGACATCGGGACTTAACAGTGTTGGGATGGAGGTGTTCCATAAACTGTTTACGACTCTGTTCGCTCGTTCCCAGAGTTGTATTGAATTGTGAGGTAATATTATGTAGAAGCTTAATGCCAAATGGAAACATGTTCTCTAGGGAATATGGTCTGTGTGTCAAATATATGTGTGTCTGTCTTGATATCAAATGTTAGTTTATCCTCTAGGTTTATATAATCTGAGTGTGATAAGTACTTGAATCTTCGAATACACTATGTATAAAGTGGGAAGTATAACAGTAAGGTGTTATATTTATAAAGTATCGTTTTATAAGTGTATTGAGAGGAATTATAGTTAAATTTGTCCATCTCGGGTTTTTATGATGGAACTACTGAAATTTGTACACTTTGAAATTTTCATTTAAAAATAGTTATTCTAATTATTGGCTGTTTAATTTGTTTATAAGGAACTTTTAACACGGAATTGAGGGCGAGAAAATTCAGAAAAGCCATTTGATTTAAGAAACATGTGTTTTTGATTTAGTTGATAAAAACTTATATTTTTATTTCTTCTCTCATTTGAATAAAATTGACATAAAAGCAGTCAGTTCAATTTTGAGTTTTTAAAGAATCAGTTTTTACAATTGGACTCCATTAACATATGAGTCTGCTTTACTAACGGTTTTACTAATGTACCATCTTTGAACAAATTCCGGTAATATGACTCCTAGATATCGTCGCATCATAATTAATTTTCTTTTTATAAAATTCCGATGAATATTTTGTGAGGATGACGTCGCAACTTCCTCTTTAAAGTATACATAATTAATCTTGTTTTTCCTCTCTATTTTACACATACACACACACGAGTGTGTGTGTGTGTGTGTGTGTAACAACAAAATAACGATTTAAACGTTGTGAGGACAACATTAGTTGAGTTTTCCCTCACTAGAAGGCTGCACGAGTCTTGCCATACATGGTTGTAGACAGTTAAGAAAATGATAGAAAATATTTCGAAATTAATATTTAGTTATTATATAATAATAAATACAATGGATGCACAACAGTATTGTAGATAATCATTGTAAATTCCTAAACTTCAGTTGTTAATTTTATTTCTGTATTTTTGTATATTAATATTTTTGGTTAAATTGTGAGTATGCTTTTTAACTATATAACGAACTGTGTATAGTTGGAAAAACGTGGGGATTGAACCACTTTGCTTGTAGCTTTCTATCATGTTGCCGTGTATCTGATCTCGGGCAAATAAAATTCCATAATGATCCGGAAGTCAAGGTTCAATCTCAATTTCTTTTTTTACACCATGCAACCTAATTAAATTAATTCTATGCTATATTCACTATCGGAAGTCACAAAATTCATGACCGATGAAAAAGAATAACTTTTTAAGTAATTCTAGAATACGAGTCGAATCCAGGTTCACGCTCAACTGTTGTCTTTATTTGCTATTCGTTGAGAGATTATAGCTTTACGGCTGTAGATACAATTCCGCAGTTTGATGAGCATTATAAGCGCACAGAAAAACATTAGATTTTTATACATTATGTAAAACACAGAAGCGAAACAGGGAGCAGAAAGTTTTTACATTTTAAGTTTTCTGGCGATGAGCAGCGCAGTGTCTGCAGTACTGGTAAAGCGAAAAGAGAGCGTCAGAAGAGAGTGCTTTTTTGCTGTGCATCAAGTTAAAAAAGGGATTTTCCATAATAGACTTATTAGACCCCGTGTCACAGGATTAGGGATTCTAGCATTCGTAAAAATTTATGAAATGACATATTACTATCTAAATTTGTGAAAAAAAATTTGCTAGACAAAATAACAACGTATTAAAAAACTATAAATAGAATTTAGAAATGAATTTTTATTTATATAACTCAAATTTACGTAAGTTGTTTTACAGAAACTAACATCAATAATAGCTGTACAAAACTGCAGAGAAAAATTTCATTGATATACGACTAAAAAAAAAGCTTTGGAGTTAATGATCCTATTCCGAGATTAATCCTCTTTTTTCTTTTAAGGTAACTGAGACGTCTCCTACAAGATAGAATCAGATTATTTTACGCCAAATTAAAACAATCCTCACTTTTAACAATTAAAGTAATAGAAGTCATGTTTTAACACTGAGATATCTGTATGCTGTACATCTGTTTACGAAAAAAATCCCATTTATGAAATTAAAATGAACAATGTGTGTATTCGATAGCTGTATTAACATGTGTAAGTCCTGTATTTAAGTAAATTTATGTACATTTTGCGTAAAATATGCTGCATTTATAACTTTAGAGTTTCGAGAGAATACTTAATTTCACTGAACTTAATTATGATATCAAAAATTAAATTCGACAAAATCTTAAAGATTTGAGATTTTATGGTTCAGATATTTCCGTAATTTTTGCACAAAAATTGTGCAATATCTAAATTTTGTGAGATTTATTAGCAAAAAATTGCATTCACTGTATAGAAAATAGCTTCGTTTCATAGTGTCGAAGATATCGGCATTGTGGATGGAATGGATTTTGAGGAAAGCGTACCAGAATTCTAGGATTGGTTGGGTGGTTTTACTAACTTCACACTAGAATCAACACGAGGGCTATTGGTGACAGACTTCGCAATTTTAAACATCGGTCATCGGTATCTGAGCTTTCACTTCCCTCTCTTAACTTCCACACCACGACAACGGAGGGATTTTCAGTACATCATTCCTGGCTCACCTTGACCGTGGTAGCCTAGTGGTCATGGCTTCGGATTCGTGGCCGGCGGTTTTCTTTCAGTCGCGGGTTCGATCCTTGGCTGCCAAAAACTCGCCGTGTAGCCGTGGCTGAGGCACGTTAAATCTGTCGGGGCCCAAAGTCCTCCCGTTGGCATGGTGTGTATGTTAGGAGACGGGGGCAGCTCAGGTGTCGTTCTCGTCACTTGATCGTGGTTCAAAATTACGAGGTTCATCGCTAATAGCCCTCGTGTTGCTTCTAGTGCGACGTTAATAAAAACTAAACTGACCCCCCGGCTCACTTGTAGGTATATGAAGGCTCGGAACCACGACTCGACCAAAACCGTCGTCCCCTATTCCGCAACCATGACCACTAGGGTACCGCAACCACCAAAATTCTAAGAAAACACATTTTTAAAAAACGCAATTACAACTATTTTTCTCTTCAACATGACACATTTGCTTACAATATTAAATTTCAATTTCCTAGCGCGAGGGTTATATTTTTTAGATACATAAATAATTTATCAACGAGGTTAACGAAACGCCATCATTTTCTTACGGAACAATAAAAAAAAAATACAAAGACAGAAGCATTTTAAGTTGCCTTAAAATTGTTTATTATGATCCTTTTTATTACGTTAAGAACTTTCCTTATTGTTCGTGCTGCCCGCTAACTTTTATAGGTTGCCTGTAGCTAATTTCTTCCCAAATTATGCTAAATAACATTACTCATTATTATTTAAATTATTTAAATATTTAATAACAAGTAAAAATCATTTTATTTATCTTTTTCGAGGTGCCAGTGTTTTGTAATTTTTTAACGAAGACACGTGTCATATCTCTATTCTTAACGTTTGTTGCAAAGGTCTCCTCAGAGTCTGGCGCAGAAAAATGGTACAGACGGCGCCGCTTATGAGACCATAAAACTCTCTTCTCATCCATTTTGCATAGCAACGAGATCTTATAACAGCTATGTACTCCACCCTCGGTTAGAAGAGATTAATATTCAATCTACTGATGCTTTTATATCGCATCTCCCATGTAGATTATAGTTCTACTTTGAAGAGTTTTATAAATACTTCGTTTATGAAGCAATATTTTAAAGAGATTTAACTTATTATTTGAAGATTATGCTGTTAGTTTGTGTATTGTCTGAAAATAAATTCGAATTATAGTGGTGTGTTTTTTTTTTTTTTTTATATTTAATCTTTAATCGTTACTCTATTATACATAAAAAGGTACTTTATATTAAGTAAGCTTGTGCATAATTGAATAAATACATGTATTTATATACCATTGTGAATTCTACAGTAAATTTTTTTTTGTCGATGAAAATAAATATTGTATTGCTTTTAATGTAGTTGGATTATTGTTATACGATTAACTTTTTGGCATTATATCGGTTTTCTCCTAAAGCCGAGAGTTCTTCTGGTTAAAGTTAGGTTTGAAATATAATCCTCCAGAGCTTACCTTCATTTGGTTGTATGGAAATCATGACCTCTAGATAATTACTTCACTGATATTTCCTTTCCCATGCGGCTTACTGTCTTTGGTAAACACGGATGATGTGCCCATGGGATACCCTACGATGCTTCTCTATTTTACAACGTTTTTATGAATTTCACTTGGTGTGTGTCTGTATTTGTCATCAAATTTTCGATCATTAATTTAACCAACTTCCCATCAAGCTAGAGCTCTGAAACTTTGGGATCGTTCTTACTCACCTAACAATGCAATATTTAGACATTTCCGACAAGTTTTATTTAATATTTTAATATTTTTTTTCAATAATGCAGTTTAGCCCAACCACTAGGCGCAATTTCAAAAATTGCCAAACTTCACGTTTTTTTTTTTTTTTTTTTTTTTTGCTGAACGTTAAATCCCAGGGTTGCCACATTTGGCAAAATCCCACCAAATATTTTTTTTTATAAACTTTGTCACCATATTAAAATGTTGTTTTTAAAAACGTTGGTTTTTATCTCGAATTATTCGACCTACCTTCTAATCAACCAATTTTAACCTTTCTTTCTCGTTTTTTTTTTTCAACTTTCTGGATCAACGCTTCTTGAATTGAAAATCGAGAACCCAAATGAGGTCGCAACAATTTAATTTGGGTATAAAAATTCAAAGGATCATTAGCCACAATCTATTCATTATCGTGAATTTAATAATTCGCATTATCTGTGCAGCATAATTATAAAAACGTAATACTAGCTAAATTGAGCTGCAAATTATATTTACTGTAAGCTGTTGAGCTAGAAATTATATTTACATTTTGGAAAGATGCCGCTAAGCACATTTTTATAGAGGTGTCGCATTCTTATATATTATTGTAATATTAGGTGATTAATTTATTTATTAATTTTAAGCTAAATTAGAAATTAAACAACGTAATTTTTTGTATCTAATCGTTTGAAAGTTTTAAGCGTTTGAGTAGGGTGGTTAAATAAAAATTTTAAGAATCACTGGTCTAAATCATAGATACACATTGTTTGGCACTGCATAACCAGATTTGTATCTTGCGCCATAATTCTTGTGGCGCTGGGCCATTCGCTATTTTCTCTTCCCTAACCTCGGTGACCCTTTGGTAATATGAATAAAATACAATTAAAACTCCTTGCCAATCAAATTAATGTATAAGAAAGTCAACATGACTAGATAAATTAGAACAAAAAAGTGTAGTGAATTGAATTAGAGATAGCGAAATAGAATTGAAAGAAAAGAAAAGGGAAATAGAGAATAAAACTGTAAGCTGATAGATGGTGTATATTGAAATAAATCAATGTAATTAAACTTTTTTTTCGAAAACAGTTGGTAGTGACAATTATTAGAATAATAGCAGTCGAATCTGCTGTAACCGAGAAGTTCTTGAAATGAAACGAGTGAATTAGTAATCTAAGACTATCTATTTGAACGTAAACTAAGTTTAACCGTTAAATGGTATTCGAGAGTGAGAGCGATCTAGCATATTGTTTGATAATTAATAAAGTATTTTGTCCTGCTCTTGGGTATTTCCATTAGGAGTTTTAAACTTATTAATTATTTAAATGATGACTTTAAGATATCTGTAGGGAGTTAAATTATGAAGAAAGACCATCACAATCTCATCTTGTATTCACTCTCTTCGTTTTAATTAACATCACTCTAGCGCTACATGAAGACAACGAGAGTCATTCAATATGTCCTTAGAAAATCCAAGAGATGGCGCTCGCAACATCGAACATGGTTTGTTTTTTAGTAAGCATCATGACTCACTAGACAGCTGTTTAAATCTGAATTATATCAATTGCATGGTTTCATTTTCATTGTCGACTGAAACAAGAAACTTGTGTTTATTTAGAAAAATGGGGGAAAGGGAGTTTCGAGCGGTGATTATACACTTTCATATAAATGGCTTAACTCCGAAGAAGATCAAATCTAAGGTAGATGAAGCACATCTGTTCCTGTGTTTGCATCATTTTACAATGGGGTAAATGAGTTTAAGCGGGGCCGCACATCCACAAAAGATGAACGTCGTTCGGGACGTCCAGTAGAAGTGACAACTAACGGATGATCGACAAAATCCACGATGAGGTTTTGAGTGATTCGACGAATCAAAGAGCGAAAAATAGTTGAGGTTCCTGGCATATCACACGGTAGAGTGTTTCCAATTTTGCACCAAAAATTGGGTGTGAAAAAAACTCGGTAAGATGGGTTCTACGTTTGCTTTCAGTGGAAAATGAACGCAATCGTGTAGTGGAATCCGAGGCTATTTTGGCGCATTTTTGTCGCAATTCTGACTATTTTCTGCGTCGATACGTAACTTTGGATGAAATTTGGCTACACTAATACTCTCCAGAAACAAAAGAACAGTCAAAACAGTGGGTCTTTGAAAGCGAATGGACGAAATGGGCCGTCTGGTTGATGGGCTCGGTTATATGGGACTCACGCGGAATCAGTTTCATCAATTACTTGAAAAATAGGAAAAGCAATTACTGGAGAGTATCATGCGTCACTATTGCACCGACTGAGTGAAAAAAAATCAGTAAACAACGCCCTCATTTGAAAAAGAAAAAAATTCTTTAAAAAATGGCTCGGAAGGTAACGACTCACATCGACCGAAGAGATCATGCCCCAAACAGATGCCTAGTTTGAGGACCTTCCGAAATCTTACTCTTCCGATGGCTTAAAAAATTTGGAGAAGTGCTTGGAAAAATGTAGAGAGCTAAAATAAGCTTATGTTCAAAAATATAAAAAAGTTATTTTACGTAGAATTTTTTTATTGAACGACCGTCGTATTTGCGTCAGGCTTCGTAATTTTGAACGAAGATTAGATTTAAAAGACGACACGAGGTATGATGTAACACTTTATGAGACGTTGTCTTGTTTTAAAAAACACTGGTTTTGGTAAACCAAGCCCCGCGGGACAAATCTGACCCACACGTTATTTTTTTTTTTGCATTGAAAAATTACAGAGAAAAAATTACACAACAGTATTTTCCGGATCTTGATGCAATTGCTAAAGACATTTCCATATTGTTCAATCCATTCGGCTGTAGAATTAGGGAACTTCTGTCAAACTTTCAACTGGAAGTGAATTGTGGTCGCGGTAGCCTCGTGATCATGGTCGGGAATTCGAGGCCTGCAATCTTTCCGTCGAATTGTAGGTTCGAGCCCGAATGTCACAAAGTACCCACTGTAAGACTGAGTTGATGCACGTTAAATCTGTGGAGGTATACTACTCCCATTGGCGAGACGTGAAAATTTGGAGAGGGAGGTGTCAAGTGAGGAATCGTCTTCGTCATTTGACCAATATTCAAAACTATGAGGTCCGATGCTAATAACCCTCGTGTTTCTTCTCAGTACGACGTCAATAAACAATCAGAATCACAATGTATCTCATATAATTTTAGTGAACATTTAAAATTCCATAGTTCGATTACAAGAGATTAGAAAGCAATATATCCATGACAACGATCTTTTTTTACTTTTTATACGATTTACGCAATACTTGTTGTTCATAAAAGCTACACTTATTCTCTTTGCAATACATTATTCACTTTTTTGTTATAATCCGCATCCCATTCCATGAATTTACACCAACACGCGACTCATGACGGCAAATTACAGTGGTGGTTGTCGACACCGGGTTTTTGATTGCGCTTTTCACTTTGTTGGGAGGGTGAAACTGAGATATCCATTGAGATCATTTTTCGTCTGAGGCAAGAGATGAAAGTCGTAAAGCGCAATGTTGCCTCACTGCTTCAAACCGATCTCCATGTTGGTCACAATATTCTTCAGTTATCAGAACTAACGGGAACATATGGGAACACATGTAATGAATGCATTATTTAGAAAACTTTCAGAGTTTTTTTTTTTTTTTTTTTTTTTTTTGAAAATTGGATAAAAAAAAAATTCTGCTCATGGAGACATTACTTTCAATCATTTCTTGTAAAATTCATTGACATAAAAACAAAAGCTAGTTTTATACATTGATATATCATTCAAATACATCTTCGTGTTGATATTCGGCAGTATAAATGTACTGAAGATTTCTGTGTTGTGCCCATTAGCCAAAGCTGGAAAAATATATATTTATTTTTAAATAAGAAAACAACAACCACAGAATAATAAAAAAGATTTATTTTACTTGAGTTCCCAAGTATGGAAATAATTTACATATAATTTAAATCAGACATTATGATGTAGTGCACCGACATTAAAAAAAAACAAGAACCGTCGCCAATAGCCCTCATGTTTCTTCTAAGTGTGACGTTAATAAGCAATCAAACAAATCAAAGAAAAAATTCAAAAGTGAAGGATCTGCTAAATGACGACATACTAACAACAAAGTTTAAAAAAATGGCTTTAACTCAATTTTATAGATATCTGTCGGAAGATAAATACGGCTTATGAAAACTTTTGATACACAAACCTTAGTATGTCATATTGTAAAAATACAGAGTGTTTCGAATCTCGAGGGCAAAAATTTAAGGGGTGATGGAAACGATCTAAACAAGCAATTTTCACCATACAGCAAGCAGTGAACAGTTAGACGGCGCTCTAATAGAAAGCCTAAAACGTGAGTTTTCCTACATAACCGTCTTTCTACTGTGGATAACTGGAGGCTATGTCCTTTTCTACTATAGGTCGTGATATCGCCTGAAATCCACGGTAGCGGTTCACTGCTTGCTTCCCGCCTATGCATTGTACGGTGAAAATTGCTTGATCAGATGGTTTCTATCACCGCTTAAATTTTTGCCTGTGAATTTCGAAGCACCTTGTATGTGCCAAACAAAAACATCCGCACATAAATCACGACTAGTGATATTCTGGCTATGACGCACGCATCAGATAGACCCACTATCTCAATTAGACACACTCTATGACGTTAAATAAAAACTGTTCAAAACGAAACATGATAGAGCCGAATATATATCAATATCAGTAATGGTTAGAAAAATAATCTTGTCTAAAAATATCATTCGGAACGTTCTTCCGTGCCATCACGATGATACTGGAAGGGGATTATGTGGCGGCTCTTTTCAACAACGAGGATAAAATTTTAATCACTTTAATAACTGGCTTGATGGGGAATTCCTTTTGGCCCAGTTGATATGAACAAAGTCGAAAGTTTTCTTTGGACTCAAAGACTAGGAGTTCAAATCACTATCGGTACTTAAGTTCAGTTGATCATCTTCCTTGCACTAGGGTAGAAAAACATCCCCAACTGTTGCGGGGATAAACACATGCGGCTGAAAGCCCATTCTACAATGTAATTTATTCGAACCTAATCTCATTTACAGTCTTAAGGCATTTAGTAATGTCATTGAAAATAATCTGCTTCGTATTAATCTTTCTGTGTTTCTTGTTGATATAGGACCGTGGTGACCAAGACGAGACGCATCCGGATCCGGATGGATGGACCGGACGGTGGCTGGGCGTGGGTAGTGGCCATCTCGGCCTGCATCATCAATTTCATCATGGCCGGACTGGGCAGGATGTCCGGTATCTTGTACGTGGCCTTCATAGAGACGTTCGGAGTTGACAGAAAGGCGGCCTCCACGCCTTTCAGTGTTAGATCCTCCACGCGGAACCTTCTGGGTGAGCTCATGTTGTACTTTTACTAACACTTGCATTTGTGCTCCAATAAATTGCAGGCATTGTTTGCGAACGAGCTATTTTTGATAAGTCATGTGACGTTTCATTGAGTGAATGATAAATAATGTGTGACTGGAAAGCGAAAAACTTTATAGTGCTGAAAATTTTAGACATTCAATCTAATATATATACGAGTTTAAGTAATTATAATTTTAAGGTAACCGAGAAACTTTCAGCGAGGAAAAAAAAACTTATTTTATGTAAGGTTTAAGTAATCCCATCTTTTAAAACCAAAGTACTATAAAAATCATGTATTAAACAGAGATATATGTATGTTTATGCAAAAAAAAATCACATTTGTATACATGAGCAACTATTTTATCAAAATCTGTAGTAAAACGTGTATTTAGCTTTAGATGAATCTTGTATAAAATTTACTTCATTTACAACTTTAAAAATTTGCAGAACTCTTATAAATATAACATTATGTTCATTGATTCTAAGCCAAATTTCCATAAAGCACACTCTTGACAGTGTGAATCGAGGAATGTCGAATTTCCTAACAATATCCGAACGCCATACTTTAGCTCCAATTAACATTCCACGTTCAAAATCTGTTAATTATTTTCGCATAGTATTAATCAGTCAGAAAAATTTTCACATGAATCACTTGAGACCGAATGAAAGCCCTGACGATGGACGCTGCACTTTTATGCATTTCTTGCGTATTATTATCTTATGATTTTTGCGTAATATTATTCAATTTTTTTGCATTTTTTTTTTAATATATTCTCCGTTTTTCAAGAAGTTTTGCATATTAATTATTGGAATTAGGATTCTATAAAATATTGCGTAACTCGAGTCAAAGTCCAAAACCTGTGACAGCTAATTTAATAACTTAATATCCTTGTTCTGTATTGTGTTGTTATCTTGTTTGATTGTACTAATTTCCAAAAATGTCTCTCATGTACTTTATTTTGATTTTCATTTATTTGTCCATTTTGTGGCAGTATTTGTACAATTTAATTATTATTTTTACGGTTCGATAGTTTTATTTCATTGTGATTTTGATACCTTTGGACTAAAGTTTATTTACAATTTTAATATATATATATATATATATATATATATATATATATATATATATATAATAACTTAACTCCTATTAAATTCTCACCTTAACAATTTAATTTACTATATTTTTACCCATTCTCTCCTTTAAAGTATAATGTTCATTCTTACTTCCTGATACGATTCCTTTGTTCTTTTTAATTTATTAAATCACGCGTACTTAAAATCTGTAGAGTCAGCAGGCTTCACACGCTCCAGACCTATAGGGATGATCCTTACCAGACTTTAAGTCTACATTTAGAATCCCTTCAAGTCCCTTCATTCAGACCATGTGGTCACTGACATAAGCGAATTTTCTCTCATATAAAAAGAAAAACACCGCGAAAAACGCTCACTTCTAACTGCTCTTCTTTCTACTCTTCCTCTCTTGCTCAGTCACCCCTCTCTGATGATCATCTGAGATATTTATGGTAGTTTCGCTTCGGCCTTTCGTGGCTGAAGTCCGACTATAGTCTGCTACAGTATAAAAAAAGTATTTCTGCTATGTATTGAATGTTTTATTATTGTTTGAACAAATGCTCAAGTAAATTCGTAAATTCACTATATATATTTATGTAGACCGTGGGGTGATGGAGAATGTTCATCCCGAATCTACGATGGTTTGCTCTTACGCAATGGGCTGGTTGTCTAGGGGGTAGTTTCGGATTCCATGTAATGTTGTTGATGATATTCAAGGATGAAGCTTGCAGTAGCTTTACTTGTTTATTAGGAGAGATGATGAAGAATGAAAAGTATTTACACTATGATATGAAAAGTAAGTTGACCAGTTCGTCAGATAAAGATAGATGGCTGCCTCATTTAACCCATATTGGCGCTGGAACGCGCTCGGGCGTTTGAAGTTTACTTCCGACGCGGGTAGCGATGGAGAAGAGAAGCGGAAAAAGTGGCAGAAAAAGAGAAGAAGAGAGAGCAAAAACGAGTGTCACTCAGTTTTGTTCTGGGATAGGTGGCGCTGCATGAGCTTATCACGTGACTCTGATTCGTGGCGACATCTATTGAGTATCGGAGGAACTGGTTTCACAGTAAATTGGAAAATAAATTTAATTGCGTAATAATTAGCTGGAAAATCCTACAGAGTTCGACCCCTCCAAATAGAGCTGGCCTCCAGCTATACTGGAATTTTCAAAACTTCACTAATTATATTTTTCAAAATAACTAATAACACAATAATAGTAAAAAATGAATTTCAAAACCTTTCAATATTCTACATGGAGCAAAATATGTAGTCAGTTTTTTTCTTATCACTTCATAATATAGGAATGATAAAAATTCTGATATAAAGCAGCATAAAATGTAAATAAGCATATATAAAAAATGTAAATAACACAAGACAATATCTAATACATAAAAAGAAAACAATATAGCATGAAATTAAATCAAACGAACTTCACCAAATATCTATCTACTCTCGATATTTAAATGGTGTTAATAGAAAAATGTTTTATTATATCTGTTTTCGTATTGTGGAGTTGTATCACCTCTGCAGATTGCAGATTTTTTTTTCTTCTTGTAAATCTTCCAGTTTTCGTATTGTATTTCTTTAAAGTTCTTCTTCGTATCTCTTCTTTGTAACTCTGTTCTTCTATATTTGTAAATATGCATGCATGAGCTTATCACGTGACTCTGATTCGTGGCGACATCTATTGAGTATCGGAGGAACTGGTTTCACAGTAAATTGGAAAATAAATTTAATTGCATTAAATTTTAATTTTTGTTTTTCTCTTGTTATGAGAGAAGAAAAAGAATTCAGGTAACCCCTGGAATACATTTCTGGAAAGTTTTTGGATGAAAACGATTGGATGGTAGATATATTTCTACATTTGTATTGAACATAAAAATACAAATGAATCATGATTTACGTTTACTTTAAACTTGTTCATTTAAATCTTTCTTTGTTAGGTCCGGTCGTTGGTATTCTAGGCCAAAAGTACGGCGTCAGAATGGTCACCATTACTGGCGGTATCATGGCAACTGTTAGCGCAGCTGTGTGTTTCTTTGCGCCCGATATGGTCTGGATAACTATCCTATGGGGTGTGTTGAACGGTAAGTACAGCAAATTTTAAATCCAGAGTATTTAATCATTACTATTATATTGAGCAGTCTCAAAAATTATTCAGAACTATGTATAGTTGTATCGCTCCATTATTACTTCCTTCTCCTATCAGTGCTACGTTTCTAACTTGGGTCATTCGCGCGCGCGCAAACCTTCTTTTAACTAAAATCTGGGTTTACTTTCTGATTATATATTTAAATTTCTTACTCCGTTCCTATTAAATAAAACATGATTACGCAAATGAATTGAAGATAAGAAGTTTAATGAAATAAAATGAGGATAGGGTTATATATAAACGAACTAAAATAAAAAATGAAAAATGGATAGATGCTATTAAGAGCAAGTAGATGTTATTAATAGAAGTTAGAAATTAGAATGAATTGCTACAATTTATGTCTGTGATTAAAATCGTTAAGAAGTCACTTCTGGTTCGAAGAAATGGTAATGGGATCGAACTCGCAGTATTCAAGAATTGCCTTATTCTAAGCGAGGTAGTTGTTGGTAAGTTAAGGATTAGTTGTTTTTAATTTTGAGCTAAGATTCAGGCACGTTGAGAGTTATTTGAGACTGAGCAATATATCTTGTATAATCTGTGAAGAAACGTTATAAACAGGTTTAAGATTTTTCTGACGTGTCTTCAACTGAATTTGGATGTTGATGATAATTTATTTTAATTTAACGATGTCTGTAGCTTTTAATAATGAAGGAGGAAACGTTTTGTTTTATAATTTTTAATTAACGTCTCCCAGAGAAGCAACACGAAGGCTATTGGCATCGGACCTCTGAAATTTGAACCTCGGACAAAGGACTAGGTCGATATCCGAGCTGGCACGTCCCTCTCCCAAATTTTACATCACGTCAACCTCGTCTCATCAAACTTCCACATCACGACTTAGAACCTCGACAGATTTAACTTGTATCGGACCCGGGACACGGCAGGTCTTTAAGGACATCAAGGCTCGAACCCACAATTCGACGAAAATAAAGCCAGCCGCGAATCCGCGACCTATATCACTATTCTACCGCGATTACGAGGGAGTGGCGTTACAAAACATCCCCTCGAGGCTCCATCATTTTAGGACTCCTCGAAGGATGGAGTCTGAAAATGGTGACAACCAATTTGTTTTAATCAAGTTATGAATAATCAAAGTTTATTTCTTCTCCTTCCCTGTTAGGAAACCTTGCTTGAACGCCTCTGATCTAACGTTCACTACAAATTAATTATTTATCTGATCGAACCAATTGGGTTCGCGTCCTTGACCTTGTGCAACTCCAAAAGTTCTTCACTCCCTGCACGTCAGATGTGGGTTTTTTTCTTGGAACTTTCAGCTCGCAATCTTTACTATCAACTTCTAACTTTCTAACTAATTCCGGTATTAAGTTCTTCTCTGCTTATAAGTGCAATTCAATACACTTCAATAACTTTATTGGTCATCGTTGGTCGTTTACTGGTCGCGGTCACTGTTGTTTTCGTCGAGTCGTGAGTTCGAGTACTGGTGCCACTAAAGACCTGCCGTGTAGCTGGGCTGTCATGGTTCCAAGTCCTCCTGAAGGTGTGGTGGGTGCAGAAATATGGAAAGGGAGGTGCCAATTCAGGTGTCATCGTCACTTGATCAAGGTTCAAATTTACGAGGTCTGCCACCAATATCCTTCACGTTGCTTCTCATTGCGACGTTAATAAATAATCACTGAATAATTTTATTCTCCTCTACTTAAGTAATGTTTCATCCATTAGGAGACATTTTTTCCCTTAAACAATTCAAACCAAAATTTGCCTAAGTGTTTGACGAAGAGAAAAACGTGATACAGTCAACGTAATGTAGGGGCCGCGGTAGCCTAGTGGTCAAGGTCGTGGACTCGCTGCTGGCGGTTTTCATTCAGTCGCGGGTTCGATCCTTGATCGTCAAAGACCCGCAGTGTAGCCGTGGCTGATACACGTTAAATTTGTTCGGGGCCCAAAGTCCTTCGGTTGGAGTGGTGTGGATGTTAGGAGAGGGGGGTGCCAGCTCAGTTGTCGTCCTCGTCACTTTACCGTGGTTCAAAATTACGAGGTTCGTTGCCAATAGCCCTAGTGTTGCTTCTAGTGCGACGTTAATAAAAACTAAAACAACGTTATGTAGTTAACTTTCTCTGCAGGGAACTTCTAATTAAAGAATTACTGTATGTAAAGAAAATTTCATAGCGCAAGTTATCTTGATTTGCAATTACGAAAAAAAGAATATTAAGTTATACATTTTATTTAAAATTTTTCTTTATAGAAACGTTGCTTGATCTTAAGGGGTGATAAATTCTTGCATAACAAAGTACTGTAAGAAAAGTATTTTCTTTCAACTGATTCTAAAAACTGTATAACAGCTTTGTTTATGTTTGAAATCCCGTGGTAGTCTAGTAGTCATTGTCACCGGCAGTGTTCAAATCATAACACGAGTTCAAGACATGATTTTACTTGACACCCGTTGAGTACGTTAAAGGGAACCAGTATTAATGTCCTCCCGTGATGCTATGGGGTGTCAAAATTAGGCAAGTGGAAACCAACTCCGGTGTCGTTCTCGTCTCCTGACTGGAGCTCAAAATTTCAAGACCTCGTTGCCAATAGTTCATGTACAACAGTAGTACAAACCAAATAAAATAAACTTTTTTTTTTGGCTTTTTTCTTATTTACTGACTTTTCTAACAATATTTTTTTTATTGATTATTGGTAAAAAAAAAAATAGAAAAATTAAACAATTCAATGTCAGTTTTGCGAATTATTTTCGTGATAAATTATCAAGAGTTATATATCTTATATTTTCACGTCCGGATTCCCGTAACAAATTTTATTAGTTCTGTGGTAGCCAAGTGTTCATACTCGCTACCGGCGTTGTTATCTCCGAGTCATGTGTTTGAATCCTGATAACACTAAGGACCCACCATGTAGCCGGGCTGATGTGCATTTAATCTGTCGAGACTCCAAGTCTTTACGTTGGGGAAGTTTGGAGAAGGGAGTGCCAACTGAGATTCAGTATCTCATTTGTATTTAAGTGTGACGTTAATAAACAATCAATTAATCAAGTTCAATTTTTCTACGTAATTAAACGCACTGCTAATACATATTTTTTCTTTGTTTTTCTTCCGTCAATTTTAACCAAGTCATGTTTAAGAACTCCCAGATTTTTTTTAATAAATTAAACAACATTTAATTTTTTAACACTTGACATCATCCGCGAATCCATTTTTATTTTAAAAATCACTTAAAATCAATCAAGGAATATATTTTTCATGTTTTAATTTAAGATGACCTGTTTCTATCGATACTCCAAATATTCATTTCACTGTAACGAATTTTCTTGGGACCAAGCCCTTTCAATGAAGAAAAATCCGACTCTATTGGCTTAAAAAAAAGATATTTCACAAACTACACAGTTTTTCCATTATCTATCGGCAATACACAACTTCACGATGATGAAATTAGACAAAAATATACTTTTGTCATTTAAATTGTGTGTGGGAGGAAGATAAGCGCAGACATGTTTGCCTTATCTGCAGCGTTTGATGTATTCAAAAACGAATCCCACGAAGCACATTGCAAGTTTAACAAATATTCGTAATTTAAACCAATATTGACTTTTGTCTATTTCCGTTGAAATACTTGAATGAATATTTATTTATTACAAAGCAAGGTTCATAGAAATCTGTATGTTAGTTTTCTAGTCTGGTTGATCCCAAACTACTCCTATGTTTTTGCATATCTTTTATTACTCATCTTTTTTTACTGGCTGTGCTTGCCAAATACTATTCTCGTAAATATTTGGTAATTTAGTTTAGCTCTAACATATTAAAATTTATTATTAATTTAGCAATACGATTTAGATAATAAAAGATGACATATGTTTTATGCAAGAAAAAAGTCATATTTGTAAAGTATAATACAATAGGCTGCTCTCTATATATCTGGGAGATCAGAACGTAATATTAATTTTAGAGTATTTTTGCTCCTGGAAACTCGTGACCAGCGTACGTGACCCTTTACTATAGGTTCATTCCTTGGATACCATGGTAACACTAGTGCTGTTTATACTTTTCAGTTATGTCATCCTTAGTTAAGCCGCTTGTGGTTAAAAATCTTAGTTATGTAAAGCAGTTTGCTGAAGTACCACATTATTCGCCAAAATACTAATTTTGGCGATTTTTCCAAAATATGCTTTTTAGTTTTATATCTGAGAATTACACTGAGCAATTCATATTATATTTTTTAAATATTTTACTTAAAATAAACATTTTGAATGAATACAACAATTCATTTTAAGAAATAACATTCACATACGAAAGGACTGTTGTTTTGTAGCTTTTTGTAATCTATTTTTGTTTCCTTTTATTACGTTTCATTATATTATTTTACTTAAGTCTATTTCATTTTATAGGTGTTGGAACGGCTCTGACCGTTACACTCCCCCAAGTTGTGATTGGACAGTATTTCGATAAACATGCCACTACTGCAACAGGATTGGCCTTTTCTGGCGGATGCGTCGGATCGTTTCTTTTTCCAGTGCTTCTGGAACAACTGCTTCTTAGTTACGGAATGCAAGGGACCTTCCTCATCGTAAGTGCGATTATCATGCACACGATACCAGCTGCCATGATACTAAGGAAACCGCCTTGGGTTAAAAAAGCTAATAATGAAGATATGAACAGGAGAAAGAAATCATTAAAGTATGAATCAAAAAATAGTGAAGAGAACGAAAAATTATGTCGCAACGGTGTGAACTCTAAAAACACTAATTCTGCGAAAAAAGAGATCGAAAATTTTCCTGACATTCATTTCTTGAAGCAAAACAGAGAATTGGTGTTTGAAATATTTAATGTCCAAATTCCTGGCAACAATGTGTACTTAGAAATAAACCGCAACGAACCAGCTCCCTCTATAGATACATATATGAAGGAATTAGAAGATATTTTCACCTGTGTGCAAAGCTCTCGCGAAAAATGGAAGTTCTACCAGAACTTAAGACTATCAAAAATCAAGATTTACTGTGATATGCTCGATGACAAAGGCGATGGCAAGACGACAAGCAAAAGCCAAAGTTTTCAACTAGGTAAATGTTTGGAATTCGACACAAGTGACATAACGAAAACTAACTCTGTGCCAGACATTTCGAGTAAAATGAAAGAAATCAATCAGAACTCAACACTTCTGAAGTTAAAATCGATTCAGAATGCACAATCGCATATTTTATCTACTTTGCCTCAAGAGAAACAAGCCGATGCATCGAAGATTTTCTTTGAGCTTCAAAAGCTTTACGCAGCATTTACAGCCCTGAACAACTCGAAGAAGGACATATCCTTCAAGAACCACAGCAGCGTCTCGAACGAGCCATCTTTTCCAATCGATATCATTCCTGGAAAAGATGTCGATTTTCATCCAAACACTTTCAAAGGACACATCAATACTGCAATGAAGCTTTACAAAAAACCATTGTTCTTGCTGATTTGTCTATGTCGTGCCGTCCATTTCATAACCTTTATACCAGTCATAACAGCTGTTGTCGATTTTATCATGGACAAAGGTTTAGTTGAAGCGGATGGCAAATACGCCATTGCTGCTTTGTCTCTTGGAGACTTGATGGGAAGACTATGTCTTGGTTGGATTACTGATCGAGGTTATATGTCTTTGGCTAAGTATATGCTAGTTGTCATGGTGATGCAAGGCATCTGCACAGCTTCTTTGGCGTTAATGAATACGCAAACATCGCTGTTCATCATGCTGGCTGTTTTCGGTATGCTTCAAGGTTCGCTCTTTGTGCGCCACAATGTGTTAGTGTCAAAATATATGAAGAGTCATGAGCAATCCATAGCGATGGGCTGTATGAATTTCTTCTCTGGTATTTTAGGATTTGCATTACCAGCTTATATAGGTAAGTAAGGATTATGTTTTGGATATGTTTATGTTTAAGGGAGTCACTTAACTCAGCATTTTCCCATTCTCCTTAATGTTAAAAATGATCAAGTTTAAGAAATAATTTTAAAACTTTGACTGGACATACAGTTGCTAATTTTTATATGTGTATTATTATTATTTAAATGAGAGATTTTGTCAAAAAAGTTATTCAAAAAAATTTACTTATTAAAATGTACAGTAAACTTTTTTTTCATTGTTTCGAAACTTTCAAAGTTACCTTTATAGTGTGGTTCAAAGATATAGTGAAATGAGTTACGACTTTAAAAACTTTATTTAAAGATTAAAATAGGTTTTTAGCACTTCCATGGAGGCCTACTTAACTGCTCCCATGCTACGAAAATCTTCAGCTAACTTCACAAAACTCTCTTTTTTTCTTTCCTCGCTGGCGGTACTGCCAGCGCCACGTAGCGGTGGCTTCTGAATCATTGCTCGAAGGAGAAGGAAACACTACACATATGAATTTTAAACTAAAAAATTGATCTCATTAAAAAAAAAATAATGCAATAAATGCACACAAAAACTTGGCGTCTCTAGAGCCAGTCAACTTTTTAAAACTTTTTCTGACATTTGGTCATTTTAACATAACGGAGGTAGGGAAAGTTCCACTAGAAGTGACCCCCTTGATTTTTATGTGACAAAAATAAATTGAAAGAAAACTTAGTAGGATAATAAATTTCAATGCGACTTTCCTGTGTTGCTCATACAATGCCCGATCTATTCTTAATTTCAAGCTATGTGTTTCGAATATTTCAGCAACTATACCGGATGTTTCAA
Source organism: Nephila pilipes (assembly GCA_019974015.1). Taxonomy (NCBI): domain Eukaryota; kingdom Metazoa; phylum Arthropoda; class Arachnida; order Araneae; family Nephilidae; genus Nephila; species Nephila pilipes. The sequence goes on from BMAW01017410.1 coordinate 291,144, forward strand.
AAGCCCAGTAAAAAAAGTAAAACGCATTTAAAAAAGATACATAGTTAGGAAAGGCTTACATTTTACGCATTTATATTCACCGCAATAGGCGATTTTGCATAACATAAAAAATACAGAATTTCAACAGAAGGGAGCGCTAGTGTAGATAATTCCATGTCCATTTTTAATACGCAAAAATAATAATAGTGCGTGATATCATTGTGCTTCAAAAACACATATGGTTTCTATTCATGCCATATGCAGATTTTTAATCTGGCAACATAGGATGTTATGTCATCAAACGTGCATTCAGGAAAGCAGAAACCCGCACGCGCTGCTCATATCTTCTAGTTACTGTCATCATATTATCGTAAAGCGCGTTGCTGTACTATACGAATTCAGAGATAATGACAACCACTCAATGGAAGTGGGATGTGGTGGGGGACATATTGAACATTTGCAGTAGTAAATCATGATAACAAAATTATTTCATTTCACAGTTATTATCTCTTTCTTTGCTACCCTCCGCAGAAAAATGAGCAACGCTCTCTATTAGCAAAATTTTGCGATTTTTTAACGTCATTCAAAATTTACCTCTACGATGAACATAAATCAGTTAGTTGCATGTATTTCCTATTCATAGATCTTTTTTTTAATCGCGAGTTACCTTTGATGCCCTGTTTCATACAGTAACCATGCACGTGCGCTTTTAATCATGTACGAGGGAGTATTGTAACGTTTTTATTATATTAAGAAATGAACCAAGATATCCGGATACATTTCATTCTGCATATTAATTGAACCTTTTGAACGTAATGGTGCAAGTTACAACTATTCATGTTGATTTCTTGAAGCCAAAGATTAAAATAACTCGCGGTATGGAAAAGATAGAGCTCAATCTGATTAGTTCTATAATGACGGTCTTTGAAATGTCAAGAAACTCTGGGAGAGCTCTAGATGGTGACTATGTGAAGAAGTCTTAAAAATAATTTTCTATCCCCATTATTCCTATTTTCTATTAAACCCTTTTCACATACTGTAGATTACTTCAATCTACAACTTCCTGAAATCAAGCAAATCAAGATGAATAGCTGTCATTTATAACATTATGATCATAAAAATCAATTAATATGCAGAACAAATTTCATCCATTGATCCTGGTTACTTATTAGTAAAGGTACGAAAAGTATCGTGAAGTTGTAATAATTAAAACTTAACGATACCTGTCATAAATGCACAGGAGTAGCATGCATGTAAAAATTCACTAGAGTGATATCTGAATGGGAACTGATTAATATAATCAATGTTTAGACTCCGACAGAAAAACCTTTATAATGAACATATTTCCTACGTTTTCAAATCATTATATCTACTGGCTATCTGTAATTTTGGAAAAAAAAGCGGTTTTCGTATTTTAATCTATATATTTTAAGTTTAATTAAATGTTTTACTTTTTTTTTAACCATGAGCGATTGCGAAAGACTATCAATTGTTCTACCTTTGTAATTCTCCGATGTTCCTCACTCGCCTGCAAGCTTTCGGGTATTTGACATCCTGAACCTTTAAATTTTGTTCGCAGCTCAGAATTATGGAAAAATCTTTTATAATTATTGTTTTTAATTATCTGAATTAACATTAATAGGTACATTAATATAACCTCGTATCCCATGTCACCTTGGGACATTCATAGCTGTCTTTAGCACTGAAGAAACTGTTATCATCTTAGAAACTGAAAAGTTTTCAGAAATGCGCTATTCGTCTGTCTCTTTTACTGTGATCGCTGAAGCGAAGTGTTCATGGTCGCTCGGGGTCGGCTTTCTTTCCATGGAGTCTTGGGTTCGATTCATGAATCTATTCAAGACTTGTCATGTAGCGGGGCCGTCATTAAATCGGTTGATTTTCAAAGATGGGATGGTGTTGAAGAGTGGAGTACCATCTCAGGTGTTATCCTCACCATTTGATGGTTGTTCAAAATTACGAAGTCCGTCGGCAGTAGCCCTCATGTTCCTTTTAAGTGTGACCTAATAAAATAATTATTCAATCGGGGAAAGAAAACTAAGAGGTGTCAAAATGACGAAAAGGAGCACCAAGTTGAAAAACAGGGTGATAACAAAATCTATTAGATATCGGTTCCTTTAAAATTTCGTTCAGGTGTCGTCCTTGTCACTAGAACGAGGCTCAAAATTACGAGGTCCGTCGCCAATAGACCTCGTGTTGCTTCTCACTGCAACGTTGATAATATAAAAAAAAACAATCTTTTCCAATTTCGACTTTGAAAAAGGTGCTTTTGGCATAATTACGCAATTTGTTTCCTGTCGCTAAGGCAGGTACTAAATTAAGCATTAACCAGCCTTACTCCAAATATTGTTTTCAACTAAATAAATACTTACATTAATTAAACATTTTTCTTTTTTTTTTTCAGGATATTTCAGGGACACCATTGGAAGTTACGACTACATAATGTACATCAATGGTGCTATCGGAGTATTTATAGGTCTGCTTTGGGCCTTCGAACCATATTTCCAACAATTTTCATCTGCTAAGAAAGCAATGAATCAAAACCTCCCAGTAGCTGTTTGAGACTGGAAGAAAAACATTTGATTATTATATAATCTAACCGGATAATAAAGACGCATCTTGAAGAAGCGGTTGATGTAATCTGAAGGAAAGGAGTATTTTGAAGCTATACACGAGCATAAAACAAGACTTGTACTGTTTCTATGCACTTTAATATTATCATATATGAAATAACATGTGATTTTATTTCTTTAATTTATTTTTATTTCCCCCATAATTTGTCATATAACGAACCAATAATTGCAACGTTAAGGGGATATAGTACCCTATGAGCAACTTTTTAAATTAGACATTTATAAGGAAACATTTTTATTCATTCTATTTGAAACACGCTTAAAATATGCTTTTCATAAAAAAAAATTATTTTTAAACTGGTATTTAAAAAATTAATTTTTTTCAAAATATTTCAATATCTTAAAATTCCGATTACCTCTATAATTTTTCTCAATTCCTGAAAAGTTTTTGCACACAATTCTATGCATTTATTTGTTGTGCTAGTCTTATTTATCGTTTTACAATTTTTTTTTTCTATCAAACTCTATGAAAATCAGTAAATAAAAAAACTTTATCTAATTTCGTAGATTTCTTAAAAATAATTTATTAATTTTTATCATTGATTCCTGCTCAGAATTATCCATTATATTATGCAAAAGAAACACAAACAATTTCAAAAATTTTAATTGATCACAAAAAAGGCCTTAACATTTTAAGTAAAGGACCATAATAAAAAAAAATGAGACAAGGTAGGTTTAAGTTTTTTAAGGTTAACGAAATGAGAGATTTGATGCATGTTAAGGGAAATTTAAATAACTCGTTAAGTAACATAGGTTGAACTATGAAATTTTGTGCATATATTTATGAAAGTCACAATAAAAATAAGGCAATAGAATTTTTTTCGATATTTTGATCGTTTTCAAGGTACTGTGTCCTCTTAAACAACCAAACATATTCAGAAAATATTTTAAATATTTTTGAGAGTTTCTTGGTTTGAACAATAGGATTTTTTTGTTGCCTATTTGTGTTCTACATGTGCTGATGTAATTCAAATCACGATAATGATGCAAATATTATATTACAACATTTTTATCAATACACATTATAATATCTCTTAATCAGGATCCTACTTTAATCACCAACAACTATCTAATTGTTTATATTCCTTACTTGTATACTTTTGAACATAAAAAGATAAAACAGTAATGCATTTTCAACGATATCACCCTAATATTTTTGAGCATACAATTGGGTGCCACAGCCAAATTCGCAATACATTATAATTTCTGGTAACCTTTATATTTTTCTGTCGTTTTTTTTTTTTTTTTGATGGGGGGGGGGGAGTTGGTACACTTTTCACAACTTGTTTATTAAATTGGAAATTTTTTTGTGTAAAAAGGCTGATCCACATTACATTTCATGTGGCCTCTAAGTCCTTAGGCTGATGCATTGTGGATGTGGACAGTGGTGAGTCGGTTCAGGTATTGACCTCGTCATGCGAAGCGTCTTTGACAGTTGGTGACTATGGTTTGGATAAAAATAGACAGTCAAAAGAGTTCAATAAGTCAAGTCTGATCGGTCTTCTTTTTTTGGTGCGTGGATATTTTGTAATGCTTCCAACATTTTAAATAATATTAAATCAAATAATATTAAAATATTTATCTTGTTTTGCACAGTAACACTGTTGCTAAAGAAATTCCGCTAAAATTGTCAATTTGGCAAGGGTACCCGTTTGTAACGTAACGACACATTTTGTAATAATTTTCTTTTTTTTTTAAACCATCTTTTCAAAAATTTTCTTAGCATTTTTAAAACAATTCTGGTAGTACATTTTGAAATGATAATGTGCTATATTTGAACTTTAAATTGATTAAATTAAAATAGTTAATTCAGATTGATTGTTCTTTTTGTAGATCTTAAGGGTGAAAACCAACTGGTTAATAATGAAACTAATTATTAAATCTTTACAATCTTTCAAAGACTTATCAAAAATAACATTAAGTTTATGCGTTCGTTTTGATTTTTCTTAATAAGACTAAAGTTTGATTTCGAAGTATTATTTTAGTGAAGGATTTTGTTTTAATGTTGTTTTTATCTTTTTTTATGACGATAGAATCTTATAGTATGTGTTGATCACATGCGTGTATTTTTAGCTGCTGTGCAGTCTTTTTAGAAGATTTACTTAAATAAGAAATTCTTTCTAAACCTATGATAAACCAACTCAAAACTTTTGTGTGCAAATGCTCTATTTCTCTAAGTATTTGTATTATTGTATTTTTTACATATATTAAGCTACACGAGCCCCTGTGATACATACCTATCAAGTTATTGATAGTTTTTGAGTGATTTTTGGAAGACTGAAAGTGTATTAAAATAAGTAAATTGTGAAATTTATACATGGGAAGAAAATCTGATATTGTTAATAGTATTTTATCTATGAATAGTTAATTCTGTCTAATGAGTAAATCCTATATTTGTAGTTCGTAGATGTGTTTCCCTATTTTAGTACGGATATTTACTAAAACTATATGTTCTATTTGAATAGCAATATGTTTTGTTATAGGTGAAATAAAAAAAATATTTTCTTCCATTTTGTCGATTTTTCTCATTTATGTAATTATGAAGTATTGTGTCAATTTATAAGTTTTAAACCGACATACTTTAAATAAAAAAAAAATTGTGTAAGGTCCGTACAGCATGTGGCAAATTGTGTCATCAAACGGACTTTATGTTTCTTTTTCAATATACGAGGTCTCAGAAGCATGAAAAACAACATTTTTCAAACCACTATTAGTTACCAACTAAACAAAGTAGAAACTGGAAAATTTTACTATAAAATATTCTTATGCATTTACATTAATTCTAATTTTTTGAAATGTTAAAAAGTTATAAGTAAATATCCATTGGCACTTTTTTATCAAAATTACGAAAATCTATATTTTATTGTGCGCAGGATTCTGAAGTACAACTTCGATCAAAATTTAAAAAAGTAATATTATTTAATACAAAAATGTTCAGTTTTGAAGTTGTATGCATTTTTTAAAAAACTTACGAAAAAAATTTCTTCAGAATAATTATTTTGGAAGTTATGTGATTCTAAGATAAAAAAAAATTCGATTGAATTTCATATAAAAAAAAAATCTTTTTATAATGTATCTAAAAATAGGGTCGTCATAAAAAAGTTTTTTTTTAACATGTGTATGAAATTTCAAACAAATATGATGAATAATTTTTTAGTAATTTTTTTTATTTTTTTTTTTTTTTTTTTTTTTTTTTTCCCATTTGTGTTGAGAAAAAGGAAGTTAAATTTGAGAAATGAAACAAAAAAGAATTATTTAAACAAGGTTTAGTTTGGTAATATTACTAAACATTTAGCACCCAAAATGTTTAAAAAAGAGATTATCTCTAACATTTTTATTTTCAAAATATTGAGCATTTTTAAGTGTAAGGGTCATGAGAACCCTCAAAATAACAAAACATAGCTTAATTTCTATAAAGATCTCTCACAATTATGAGGAATTATTTTTCAAAATATTTATTTCATCTTTTTTTTTTCTTAACACAGTATCTTTCTAGGAATTTTCTGATTAAAAATTTTAAAAAAAAAATGTTTTTTTAACTGTGTCATCAGTAATGAACGAACAAATCAGTATCAAATGAATCTTATATTGTCTTATTCGTTTTCATTCGAGTTTGTAGGGAGGACACGCGCGAGTGTGAGTTACTACATAAATCCAAGGAGTTTCTACTTATTGTTAGAAAAGTTTGCATTAATTTATTGCAGTCATCTTGTAATTAATAAACTTACCATATTTATACTCCAGTTAATTGTTTTCATTTTATATCAGATTAGCTACCGAGTTCTGTTTCAACTTACAGAACTTTTTTGCTCTTTATTTTAATGATTTTATTTCAAGAAACAAGTAAGACCTTCGTCTACCGATCATTTTGATTTTTTGAACGTAATGTTAATCCTATGAAATTTTTACTTCCATCCTCAAATCTGTACTATTTAATCTATCTGAATGCAAAAAAGTGCGTCCGAAATTCAAAAAATAATGATGGTTTCTGCGAAATTACATTTTCTCCTTGATTTTTGAAAATATATTAGAATTTTTTTTTGAATGGAAACTCTCAACCGAATCATTGAAATAGGAGTAAAATATTTTTAAAATGCGGGAAAAAATTTAATTCCGCAAAAACCTTCCTTATTTTTTTGTACTTTCGAGTGAACTTTTTTGCATTCAAATAGATAAAATTGTACAGATTTGAGGAAGGTAATAGAATTGACATTACTTTCACGAAATCGAAATGGTCCGAAAGATGGTAGCCTTAACAATAAATCTTAATATTATGTGTAAAACTGTCGCATTTAAAACTCATTAACTAAATAAATAAACACAATTATGATGAAATTGGGAGAAATTTCTACGTGATAAGACAATGCAGTGTCATTTTTGCATTCAATGGATCCCACTTAATAAAAAATATTTTAAGTATGCAAATCCTGCATTCAAACTGAATTGTACTATCAATCGAATATCGTTCTTAATAAAATACCAAGCACGTCTTGAAAAGAAATGCTATTTTTAAACTTTCCCGTTGAAGCAGAGTGATTGCGAGTTGTGTGAACTTGGCAAACATTCATTTCAACTTTACCTGCGAGTATCCCTGAGTTATTTTCAAAACATACAGAAAAATTAAAAGGATTTTTTTGTGATCGAATTCTCTAATGTAAGTAATGCAAAATGGAAGGTGAATTCAATTCCAATTCATGTAATTGACAATAATAAATTAAAAGAATCTGGATTCTGAAAAGAGGTAACTATACTTCCAGCAACATTGAAAAAAAAACCCATCACGCATAAACTCTGGTCACATTCTCTGAACACTTATTTGATCTTTCTATTGTTAACGTAGTAAATAATTTATAGATGTAAATTTACAATTTCAGGGGGGGGAAAAAAATAAAAAAAAAAAAAGACTTTATAATAAAGGTAATGAAAATGAGACACTTAATGAACACTAGATGGCGCCACGATTAATATTATTTTTGCAAACAAGTTTGTTTTTTAGCTTAATAATTTATTACATTTCTTGGGAAAATAATCGTTTTTCTCCTTTAATCACTAACATTCGATGGCGTAACATATTTCTGAGAAAAGCTCAATTTTAAAAATTTTATCCTATTAGGCGTAAATAGAAATATTAAAGTATGTTTTATGCATTAACATTACACAAATTTAAATGCGTCAATTAAATAGTCTTGGGATAATATTCCGAAAAACCAACTAATCGAGACAGTCTTAGCTCAACAATGAAGTACCAAGTTTATTCACAGCAGGTTCTCTTTTACTTTAAATTAGCAAGTCAGCAATTTCATGCCTTTTTGTTCCCCACCCCCCCCCCCCCCCGAAGTGTTTCATATTTTCGCCTCGCCTCTTCATGTTTTATTTTATAATTTATTTATTTTGTGATTTAACGTATTTTATTGATGATTTAAAGTACTGTTAATTATTATTTTATGTAATTTATGGGTGTCATAAAAATTGCAAAATAAAATCTAAAAAAAAGAAGCTTCTACTTCATTCTACGGTATGAAAATTAATTTCTATGAACACATTTCGGAGCCTACCTTTGCAAAATCTACCAGATTAGAGAAAACACAAGTTGAAACTGTTATACTAGACTTGACTTCATTAACATGCAGAGTTGAAGTCCATGGCTTCTATGTCGCTGGATAAATGAACCCGCGAGTTAAAGAATTAAAATGAATGGAGTGAATTATTTTTAAAGTAATCAGACATTAGTCAAGATTATGTTTTCCACTGCCCTAACACCCACTCCCTCTTTTTGACTATTCCTTCGTCATCATCAATTTTATGAACAAACGGAGTTTATCCTTATTCTTAACCCATCTACATGATGTCTCAGATTGAGTTCTCTGCCATTAATGCTTGTCTTGCCCTTTTCGAATCAGTTTGATAACATCGAATTTTTTCTCGATTGGACAAATCTTTTGTGGGTGCTTGAGTGAGGATCCGAGTCTTATTTCAAAATTTGTACTGGAATTTAAACCCACTTCTTACCATCCCATCGAGCTTAATTTTTGTGAACACGTATAATTCAGATGACAATACACTATTACGATATGCTTAAGCAATGAGATACTTGAAGGGAGGGACCATTGGGGCTTGTATCTTACATTTAACAACGTACAATTGAGTTGAAATTTCGCACACACGTATAGATCACGTAACTGCTCTTTAGTTTTTAATTTCTAGACTAAAAAGAATTAAATAATTATATGTAAGAATATTAAATCATGCAAATATTAAAAATAAACTAAGAGGTGTAAAAATAATTTTAAAAAAATGTAAAATAATACATAATTTATAAAAGTTTGAGAAACGATAATACCGCTTTTGATCTCATATATAAGTAGATTTGGTACCTAATTTATTGGTAACTACCTAGATATCTTAAGTTAAATTATTATATATTATAATAATTATAAAGGTATAAAAAATATTTTATACCTTTTAATACATTTTTAGATAACAGCTTGATTAAAATAAATCTACTTATATTTTAAAGAATACATATAAATTATGCCCGTTTAAAATTACCTATATTTTGTATGACTTTGTTTTTCCAACGCATATAATTTGTTGGAAGAATTTTAGATGAATAAGGAAAATTAATAAGGAAAAATTGATGCATGTTATAAATAGTATCTTCCTTAAGAGTTAGAAAATCTTTCTTTTTATACTTCTTCATTTTCTTCTATTCTTTTTATTTTCCTCGTACGTTAAAATTTACTCAGTTCCGTTGCATTTCATTTATTATGCATAACACTTATTACTTCATAAAAAAAAAAGTTTTTAAAGTAGATTTCAGATACATAAAGAGAATAAGAAACAGAATATCTCTGTTATACGACATTTTCCCTAATATTTTGAGAAAACTAGACCAATTAAGGATTTCTTTTCCATTTGGTCCAAATGGTTTTAATATCATATTTTGATATACCTATTCTTTATGTAATTTAAAACTACGCAACTCCCCGAGGATTCGAAGTTGAAAATATCTATCCAAGATAAAACTATTTATTAAAAAAATTTCCACAAGTTAAATAAAGCAGTTAAAAATAATTTAAAGGGGCTGTGGAAGTCAAATACATATGCCAACCGCGAAAACTCCAGAAGCGTAAACCCGTCTTCAACCTATCAGAACCTCCGTCGTAAGGTGAAATCCTCTTACCTCCTGTTCCGTTTCCTCAGAACATTTCTCAGTCATGGTTTCAGAACTTCTGCAGTTGTTTTACTTGGGGGTCGCTTCTTTAGATATTTTCTCAGATCCGTACTACAATGATTATCTCCAATCCAAAATATATATCAGTTTGAAGTTATCCTCTATCTCCTTTCTCTTTCCATTCAATTCTATTTCCCTTATGTATCTCTATCTTTAATTGAATTCACTATTCTTCTTATCTTCATACAATTTACGCAATCATGTTTCTTTTTGTTGGCTACGAGTTGTAATTGTATGCAATTTAAATTACCGAAAAATCTGTCAAATTATTGAAAAGAATATCGCGAATAGCCCAATTTCATAAAGTTTCCTTTTTTTAATGAGGCATTACTCATTTTCTCATGTATGTAATACTTTTTTACATATTTGTAATACATTAAATTCAATAAATATTCATAAATTTAAATAAATCCATAAATTATTCAATAAATTTAAAATAATTATCCTGTATCATTAATGGTTCCTTTCGTTTACCCTTATCCAATCATACAAGTTTGGGCAGCGGAGTTATGGCTGAAATTAAAGGGAAAAAATGATTAAGAAATCTGGTACTGAAGAATAAAATTTTAAAATAATAATAATAATAAAAAACAGTAAAACCATTCTTTATTTACATGTACTACATTTTCTACAACATTTCACGATTAACCGAAAACTAACGAAAATAATATAAAGTATACAACACACAATGAACACGCAGGCAATCGTTAATCCCACGGATATCCATAAGTCAGTATCCATTTCTGAAAAATCAAGAGAAAAAGAAGAAATTATTATTTTTTTTAAAAAAAAAAGACTTATTTGAAATCGGAGAAAAAATATCAAGAGGGAATCAAAATAAACAAAAAAAAGGAAACGGGAGGTTGTACGCCACTACGAATAATGAAATTGAGAGTAATAAAAAAAAAGAAAATACAGTCGAACCACATCAACACATGGTTCAGTAATATGTAAATCTGCTTTACACGCGGTTTTACTATGGCTCCCTCGATAAGCCGTCGCTTGTGACGTCGCTTCTTGATATTATGGCGTCACAATTCTTATTTTTCTTTTTATGAAATTCGGATTAATCTTTTGTTCGGATGAAGTTACGACTTCCTGTTAAGAGAACATATAAATACCTTTTTTTTTTTTTACGTTCTTACTTATATATGTTATATAAATGAATAATTATTTCTCGGAAAGTGAAATGTTCTAGTTTTTTATTCTTTTTAAGAGATAACGTAATTAGTCGTTTGGGGCAACATGGATCTCGTATTAGAGAACAGCAAATGAAATGTGCGGCGGCTTCCTACGTCATTTTGACTGCGGAGCTGTAAGAAGATTTGAAGAAAAGGAGCAGACGATCTTTTCTCCCCTCACTTAAGTTTTAAATTTGTAAATTTTAAGTTTGAAATAAATGAATAGTTCTTTGCCTTTCAAAAAAAAACCAAAAGTATATTTTACGAAAAAATCGTTTGCTTAAATGATTATGGAAGAGATTCGCTCCTGTGCGATTGGCTACAAAAACATTATAATTATGTGCTGTTCTATAGATTTTTTTAATCGGTCTAATATTGTAATGATTGAAGATGTTTCTGTTTGCATTAAAATAAGTATTATTTAAAATCTTCAACATTTGAAGCTTCTTTTACGTGGAGTGTAGTCCATTTTCGGAGTGGCTAATTAATTTAATGGAACAATTTTGTGCAGCTAAAGTGAAATGTTTAATGTAACAGCTCTCCGGAACGACAGAAAAGTTGCTTGCATCTCGCACACCTTCTGAAAGGAAATAATGGGGAATTGACGGTTTTATCAACACACCCCTTCTCCTTAAATGTACTTAGCAAGATATTAAAAAGAAACAAAATACTAATAAAAAACAATAATCCATTAGGGATTAGTTGACTAAATAATAAACTAAATTTTCTGTAAACAATTTAAGTGCTTTTGATATAAAAAAAAAATTGTAACTGACAATTGACTTACATATTGCAAAAATTGGCGTACATGACAATAAAACTGTTTTCTTTTATTACTCAATTGCTCTATAATTAAACGCGAATGTTCCTTACGCAGAAAATCCATGTGAATGTTGACATTTATATTATCACTCAATTAAAATAAATGAAAACTGTAACTCTCTCAGTTTACTTAACCCGAGGTTTCGTAACGAATACAACACGTTAAGCTATGGTTTCTTAAGAAAATGGAACCGTTACCTGGCGGCCGCAACGTTATGGGGAATGACGTCATTAAAATGTTGTCTATGTAAACCAGACGGCCTGGTTTCCACAATAGAGTTGAGTGAAAGGTAACAATATCACTGATTTGCGTAGACAACGTTTTGGCATTGGATTTGGTAGCATTACGGAGTCAAATTGAAGTAAGACGAATTACTGAAATTTTTTACATTACTGAACTTTTGACAAAAGAATAAAGAGTATCATCATCACACCTTCTTTTGTTTAATTAACATTACACTAGAGCAGGAAAGTCAAACACGCGTTCTCGGGTCTCATGTGACCCACAACAAGTATCTTTGCTGGCAATCGTAGCTTAATTTTTAAAATTGACAATTGTATACAATTATTGAAAAAGAAATCCCAACCTTCGCAAATGTATGAACTATTATTCACTTTCTTAAGGCGTTTCATAATTCATTTTAATATTGTTTGGCTCGTTCATGTCATGGTCAACTAATCTGCAGAAGGAGTATTAAAATATCACTTATATTAAAGAGATTTCTGTGAGTGAGACACAAAATAATAAATACATGAATTTCATACTATTCATCACAAAGTTAGTTTTCCAAAAAAACGTTATAAAATATTTAAAACTGATGAGCTTTGACTGATGATGAGAAAGTCATTCAAAACTAATAATACTATACTTACTATCTATGAAGTAACCGACATAATGCATGACAAATGCTTGAGCCTTTTTTAAATAACTTTGAAATGTTCCTTCTTCTTGTCCTGGTTCTTTATCTTCACCTATTAAAATTAAAAACATATTTCTTACGTTCCATTTTATTTATGGAAAAGTAATTTTAGCTATTTTTTTTGCATTTGACCAAAAATAGCAATAACAAGAATATGAAAAGAAACGTTATCAACTTTTTTTTTTTTTTTTCATTTTTTTTTCCAAGGTAGGCACAAATAAATTATTGATTCGTCCAACAAAAAGAAATCACGAATTTAAGGCACACTGGATAAAGAATCTCAAAAATCCTGATTGCGGTTTCCTATGACGGCAGGAGAGCTCTTGTCAATATCTCAAGCACTTCGACAGCAAATTTGCACGTCATACTCGTGATTGAACCGATTTTGCTGGCATTTTTCCTTATTATTTTCACAGGATAACGTTTGTCCCCATACCAGTAATGTCACCCCAGCGTGTTCTACAAAGAGTCGACTTGTTGCCATCATCAACTCTTTCTCCCATTTCTCATGTATGGGCATTATTGGATGACAAATCCAGCGTCATCCACAACTAGCATGGACCTTTGCTTATTTGAATGACCAAGTGCAAATATCATGAACCTCTATTAATCAAAATGATGCTCGGCACCCGTACGACCCAATGTAAGCAAGTTTGTAAGCTCATATTCAAAATTGTGGTGGCTACAATGGTTATTTATGTACACCCCTTTTCCCTTTGAAAAGACTATTCTGATAAATTCTTTAACCCATGACCTTTAAACTGTTATCAAATAAATATGTTGCGTAGATAATACTTTGCCAAAATTCTATCCCTTTAAACTGGTTTTTTCTTGTGGCTGAGATTTTAAACTGCTTTTTTTTTTTCTAAATATTGCAACACCATGAGCATATTATGCGAGTGATTGCAACTCAAATAGATCGATTGATTATTTATTAGTGTCGCATTTAGAACTAACACATGGACTTTGACGATGGACTTCGTAATTTTGATGTTCGGTCATACGACGAACACACATGAGCTGGCATCCAATGAGAGAACTTGGATCCTCGATAAATCTAACATGCATCAGTCACGCTACTAGGCGGGTATTTAGCGGCTTCATGACTCGAATTCATGACTCGACGTAAGAAACGCCAGCTGCGAGTTCGCGATCGTTACCACTCGGCTATAGCGACCATGAGTTGAAACTCAGAGCAATGGAAATTAGGATGTTCTATTCAAATTATTAGAGTTACAGAACAGCACTCGCTGAGATGAAGACTTTTCCATTTTAAGCAGAAAGCTGTAACAGGACCTCGAAAACAGTCTATGACTATCTGCCGAGGGTAAAAGCTTTAAGAAATACTAAAATACCTCAACGATTACACAGGAGCAAATGACGGAGTTTGAACAGCGACCAATGATTGTCAGTCGTGAAGAGAGTTTTCTTATCATGCAATAACAGATTGCATATGGTGAAATGCTACGACAGTGATGCGCAGAGGGGTCAAGAGAACCAGAGTTGTTGAAAACCTAGCAATGGACGGTTAAAAGTTATGTTAGCTCGGGGTTAGAGACATTTCATCTGTGTGACCATACAATGTCATCTTTGGCAAAATCTTGAAGCATTGTTTGTTTTTAGTAAGCATCATGACTCATTAGCTGTCAAAGTCTCAGATGCTCATATTTGGGATCATGACGCCTTTTACGCTCAAAAATTCTCTGTCATAACTTTTCCGGATGATGAGACCACCTTCGCCTTTTTTTTTTAAAAAAAAAAAAAAAGGCTCACCGGAAACTATCCAAAATTTTAATTTTTTTTTTCTTGATTTTCGGTACATAACAATGAATCCAGGCCTCATCGACAGTGACAACTCAACGCGGCAGAAAGTAAATTTTAATTTATCGGCAAATGTCTACCACATCGAAATTAACTTATGAATCAATGTCAACTTTGTTACGCTTTCATTTAATAGATGGCAGCATCCAATGGTATTGAATAATTTTTACCTTAATGATGCCATCTATCTTCAAATACAAGTAACTTTTGAACCTTCCTCGAAATAGTCATATATTTGCATTTAAATATATCTTGCATAAAATTTACAGCATTTATAACTTCACAAATTTGTAGAATAACCATTAATGTAACACATTGTATACAACGTGTTATAACTTGTGAAGTTATAATGTGTTTATAACTTCACAAACTTATGGAGTAATCATTAATGTAACACATTGTATACAATGAACAAATTATAATTTCGAAACTTAAATTTTTCAAAATCTTAAGTTTTTAAAATTGCGCCATTCGAATTTTCCATTAAACCTTTCGAATAATGTGCAATACTTAAAAACTGTGAGTGTTAATTTCAAAAATATTGCACTCACACATTGTATGAGAAATAACCTCATTTCATAGTGGGTAAACATTCAGCTCTTTGGATAAAGTACATTTTAAAAAAAGTGTAACAGAAATAAAATAAACATATTTTAGAGAAACGTAATATACAGTGGTGGCGAAAATTGTAGACACTTTTGGAAATTTGTATGGTTTTTTTTTTTATATTGTACGCTTATAAAAAGATGTTACGTTTCACAAAATGCAAAGTCGTATATATTTTAAAGAGAATTTAACTCTGAATTCAATACAAAAAACAAATTTTATATATTTGTAACATAAAAAAGTTAAGCTGTAATAATTATCGATATTCATTAGATACTGATGATTGCAATGAGTTATCCGTTCTTAGTAGGGTAGTCTTTATTTTTATTACAGCTTCACTTCGATGTTTCATTAAGCTAACGATAGTTTTAAGCTTTTCCTTCGTTATTACAAGAGGCCAGGAAATAATTATAGCCTCAATTAGTTCCCTTTTATTTGATGGGGCCTCATTTGGACAAGAGTTTTCAAAGAGTGTTACAAGTTTTTGATGGGATTGAGGTCAGGACTGTTTCCTGGCCAGGACAACGATTCAATGCTCTTTGTACGAAACTACTTTTTGATAATTCTGCTGTGTGGAAAGTGAACAGAATCCACCCTAAAAATTAATGAAGCATTGTTGGGAAAGAGATCGCTGATGGAAGGTTGAAGTTTTGGTTCTAACATAGAATAGTGCCAATGCATTTTCTGGCATTCAATGTCCCATCGATGGCATGAATTCGACCAGTACCATCTGTTGACATGCATGACCAAATCATAATATTAAGTGGGTTCTTCACAGTTGCCTGAATGCAGTCAGGATGTAGCTCTTCTATTTTACGTCTTACATATTTTCACCCATCACTACCGAATAACGATGTCTTAGTTTCATCGCTCCATTTAACCTGTGACCATTGATCCTTTGTCCAATTAATGTGTTCCTTTGCCCACTGTAATCTTTTTCTACTCTGATGCAAATTGAGATAAGGTGTTTTTCGCAGAATTCGAACTCTTAGTCCAAGCTTCTGTTAATATTCTCTTGATTGTTCTAGAACTGACGGAAACACCTTAATCATTCAAATAACTTCTGAAGGTCGTTGATGAAATTCTTCTATTTTGAAAATATATAATTTTAATTTTTCTGTCAACAACAAATGTGGTGCACTTTTCTCGGTCTTTACCTGCTTTGTTTTTTATTGAATTTGTCTAGTGATATCCTAAACAAAACTTTCGCATTTCAGATATAGTCACTTAACCATACACCTGTCTTGCAATTTCAGCAGAGGAAAGACCACTTTCTCGAAACACAATAATCTTACACCTCTTTCTAGGTATCCATTCTACTCTTATATTTGATATCATTGCTTCTTGACTAAATATTAAAAATGTTTACAACAATTCCTACTTGTAATTTTATTACATAAGAAACAGTCTTCTTTCTACAGAACAAAGAAAAATAATGATTTGTCCCAACTAACAACATGATGTCAGCTTCTGCTGTCAGTTACTAACATTTGATTGGTAACTAGAACAAGAACAGTGATTGGCCAGGAAAATTAGACATTACAAACCACTACATAACTGTGTTTGTTCTTTCAGATTAAAGTACGTATTACTTTTTATTGTTGCAAATATTTGAATTTTGTTTTTTGTATTGAATTCAGAACTAAATTCTCTTTAAAATGATATATACGACTTTACATTTCATGAAAAGTAACATTTTCTATAAGCATACAAATTTAAAAAAACATGAAAATTTCCAAAAGTATCTACAATTTTGGCCAACACCGAATGTTTTTTTTTTCTCTATGGCGTTACGCGCTTGTTCACAATATCAAAATCCAATTTCAGAGCGTTGTTTATATCCAATTCCCTTAAATTATACATCTTTGGGTTCAGCAAAGCTGTGACGTTGGGCTATTCTCAGTTTTCTCTTCACTAACCTTGTGGACTTTAATTAAGATTGACTGCTGGAAATAACAATTTCTTCCCAACCAAAATTAAACTTGATTAGGCACATTAGAGGCAAGTAGAAATAAACTGAACTGAAGTAGATAGGAAAGTATATAAGCCAAACGAAATTCACACGATAGAGATTGAGTGTCACTAGCGCTGAGTATATGCCTTACAGATAGTAGACGAGATCAAGAGTTGCTACGGGCGATAGTGATCGTAATAAAGTCAAAGAATCAAGCCAACTTCAACTGGTAAGACTTGGGTAAGACACTCTTAATTCGGTATTAGTTGAACGGGTGAATCTATATTGGAGAGCAAGTATTCCTTAAACATTATATTACAAAGTTGATGAATAAACAGTTGTGTGAGACTTGACTGGCGTATCCTTGAGTAGGTTATTGACTTTTAGAGTTAGTTGTATTTGACTAAATTATGGCACACAAGAGTCGAATAGGAATATTTATTCGTCACAAAGCGTCTTTATTTTTAACTGCGAAGTAAAAAATGTAAATTTTGAAGCATTTAGCGTCTCATTTATCTCATTGTAAAATAAGTTTCATGTTTCGCAATGGTAGCCGAGTGATCATGGTATCTCACTCGTGGACAACGATATTCTAGTCAGGCGCGTCTTTGAGCTCTTTTTCTACTGAAGACCCCACGTGCACAATAAATCTGTCGAGATTCACAATCGTTAGTGAGTGTTAGTGGCGCTTAATGATGCGAGTGCCAGATATGGTGCGACTGCTTCAAACAAGGTGTACCTTTGATCGAGATGTTTCAAATATGTAAAAAAGGAAAAATGGCTGACAAGAACGAGGGTCAAAAGTAGGGAAGGATCGCTACAGTATCTTGGAGATGCGTTACTTGTATTAACCATAGATAGTAAGCCCTAAGGGAAACAAAAAGATCACAAGTGATTCCTCGGGATTATGATTCCCTTACCTACCTACCTAAAGAATATAAGCTCCTGAAGAGCGCGACTCAAATTCCTCACATAGGTGTGGAGAGGCAGTGCCAGCTCAAGTGTTGACCTCGGCATCTAATTGTAGCTCAAAATTACATGATGTATTAGCTAACATTAAAGAATCTTGTGTCGGGCAGTCGGAAAAACGTTCAATAAGTTGAACTAATTTCGTGTCTTATGTCAGAATGTAAGGTTATATTGACTTTTAACTTCCTTATTAACATGCTCCCTCCGGAGCTGCATTTCATGTTTCTCTTCCATAGATGGTTATTTTAAGGGAGCTTTGCTCCATCAGGCAGAGCTAAAGTGATAAATGAAATAATAATCATTGTTGCTCTTTGTTTTCTTACCACTATTGCTGTCATATGATTCGGTATACATTGTACGTCCAAACCGAAAAATTTGTTAGTAAAATGAACGTATTATAACTAGCTTAAATTTGGTTTGTAAGTTGAATTGTTGTGTTTATATTATCAAATTTACGAGTCTTATATTAGTTATATTTGTAATGTCCAATTGAAATAAAATAAATTCAATTTTTTCAATTAATGTGCATTAATTTAAATCATTCTAATTTTTTAATTGTATGGAAATATTTTCAAGCGACAAAAAAAAAAAAAAAAAAAAAAAAAAAAAAAATCCCCCAAACCAACAATAAAACAACAAGCAGTTCGCGCCACCTGATGGGACATTTCAGTACCAGTCACTGGTGGTAAGCATCGCCTGATGTACATCTAAGTGCGAGCCACCGGTTGTATGTGCACCTTATAGGGCATATCACTGTCAGCCTCTGGTAGTATGCACCATCTGATGGTACATTTAAGTGTGAGTCACAGATGGTATACTCCGCCTGATGGTACATCAAAGAGCAAACAACCGGTTTATGCCGGTTGTTAAAACATGTTAAAAACTTGTTGTTAAAAAATTGCTTTATTGATTAATGGTATTCAATTTTACGAGTACAGAATAATAATTTGTTGTATATGCTAAAAATAAACAGAATTACATTAATATTGGAACATTTTTCTCCCTAAAAAAGTGTCCCTAATTCAGAAATTGCTTTTTATCCTCTTGGCGTACGATTTAATTTAAATTTATTTTTTCATGTGGATAAATATCCATCCTCTAATTACACTCTGTATTTGCTCGACTCTAATCTCGATTCTATTATTGTAATATAGTTAAATTCCTGCAAATTTACTGTGCTACTTGTGATATTAAGCTCCAACGTGATTTTCCCTCCAAATAACTCTACGGGTTTCTTTCTGGTTGCATTTGAGTTCAAAACTCCTCCCAGTAAAAAGAAACTTGGCTTATGCAGATTGGATTGAAATTATGAAATTTAACGAATAGATTCCATAAATTGTTTTTAATAAGAAGCGGAGGAATGAATAATAAAATAGTTAAAGAGAAGGAGGTGGAGAAAGTTAGTTACTAGTGCTGATCTATGGTTAAAGAATTATATTCCGGATCATAGTTGAGAAAGGTTATTGACTCGAACCCACATCTCCAGTTAGGATTCATTATTCATTTCACTGTGCTTTACGCTAAATAAGCTTAAAAATGGAAGAGGAATGAAATATTACGGGAGTGTTACATATTTAGTAATTCGATTGTCAGGGCAAGTGTTGTTCCGTCGTTTTACACTTTGACTTTACACATTATCATGACGATCCATACTCCTTTTTTGAGACGAAGAGTTTAACATGAGATAAAAACGTTTTGTTAAAGCTGCTATACAGTATAATTATTTAACACTTATTGTCTCCAATTCAATTTCGCTTCGACTCCTCTGCCTTACCTTTAACTTCAAATTCGATTTCGGTAAATCAAGCGCTTCAAGGAGAAGAAAGAAGAAAAAAAAACTACTCTCTGTCAACCACAGCGATTTTTTTTCCCCGCAGGTAAACTTCCTAGAAAAATATTTCATTTCTCATCGAACCGTAACTAATGGCCTTCAGATCACGTGACATACGACTGTCACTGGCACAGTTTCGAGAACAAGTCACTAAAGGAAGTAAACACAGCAGCTCGTAGTTGCAAATGCAGCGAGAGAGATTACTGCCGATCGGGACGAAAAAACCGAAACTGTCATGTTCTAATGAGTTGAGAAGTTCCTTTACCGCAGCCAAATGAAGAGATCAAGGCAAATTTCTCGAAATTTTTGGACAATGGAATGATATTTGACAAAATCTCTCAATTCGTGAACTCTTCGTTTTCAATTTAATTGATTTACAGTCAGCTACCCGTGAATACGAACAATGGATCGGGTCGGATTAACTTCCGGATTTGGTGCTTATATTTAGATCACATTTTCACGCTTGACGAAGTGGAAATGAAACATGTCGCCAAATAATTTGCAAAATCGCCAATTTTGCAAAACACAAATTGCAAGTCGCTGTTTATATTTACGTAAATCGTTAGTGATGGGAAAGCATAGGAATAAATATGTGTAAGAGTGACTTTTTATATTTTCTTAGTTTAACATTTATTATTCTTAAAACATTCATAAAACAGTTTTTTCCCAAATTTTCAAAAATTTTAAAGTACCACAAACAATGTACTGAAACCTACAAAGTAAAAGTATAGATTTTTTTTAAAAATAATCCTTTGTTTTATATTATGAGAGCATTTTAATTTTAACAGATGCAATTACAAAACTCTGATGCGATTTGGTCAAATCAATAATCAATCTATAGAAATCAATTTATTAGTAAAGTTCAGCTAACATATCTTTATATGATCAAAATATATAGATCTTTGAAATATATAGATAAATAGATATATAGAGAAAATATATAGATCCTACTATATGTAAATTTTTGTTTACCTTCAGCGACTAGTGATAAAACTAGAAAAAATTAAAATTTTGTTTTCATATTGAATGATTGCATGAATATTATAGTAAAAAGTATTGAAATTTTATGTTCTAAGAAAGAAGTATTGAAGTTGAAGGATGTTTAGGACACAGTATAAAAAGTACTGATTTCCAATCCAAAACGGTGGGCTCTTGCAACAAGAATTTATAGTGATGTGAATGTCATGATATAGGGATGCAGAAAAAATATTTCATTAATTTGAAAAGGTTTGAAAAAAAAATAAAAGAGAGACTTTTACTTTTTTTATGCACATCAATTACTTAAAGATTTCTTTTAATTGTACATTATTAAGAAAATTAAGTATTACATAACGAAGCCTTTTGTTTAGTTAAAATCCAAAATAGGAGAAAAACATTTCATAAATTTAAAAAGATTTTTAAAAATTGTAACGAAAGATTAATATATATATATATATATATATATATTAATTTAAAAATCCCACCAAATGGCTTCAATATCACATTTCCAATTACTTAATAATTTAAACAATAGAAATAAAAATCTTTTCCTACTCATATAAACACAAATTGACTCAACAATATAGAAATAAATAAATAAATATAAAAGTATTGTAAATCTAAACATAAAAACTTTCTGTACTTACCTTTATCCTTTGCATCATTTGGCACAGGCGTACTTAAAATTCCTTTTACATTCAAAAGTATAATAATAGAAACCATCCAACACATCACACTTTCAACTTCTCTCTTCAAAAAAAGAAAGGAACGGAAATCAAAAACATGGTCTAGGATATTTTGTAAACAAGTCTTTAAAATTATCTACAATTCTTACATATTTCCGAACGCGAGTTTCCATTACCTGAAAATGTACGAATCATTCCAATGTCTATCGCAGCACCAAGACCGAAAGAGCGGAAACGAAAAACTACGAAGCTTAAAATCGCGAAGAAAAAGAAAAATGAAGGACCATAAAAAAAATTAATGTTAGTTTTCTTAAATATTTTTCCAAAGTGTTTGAATCATTTGGATTTATTTCACTTCATCGAATACAAGAAAAAAAAAACTTAAAAAAATAATAAATAAAAAAAAAAGGAAAAATTCAGTATTTCAAATTCAGTTCGATAGAGAGTTTTTGGCTAACTTAGCAAATAATCCATTCGTATTTTTCACGATATCGAATGCAGAAAAGTTATAAACGAAAAAAATTCGAGACTTCAAATTCTAATAAAAACTCTATCGATAGAAATTTTTGGCTACCTCAAAACAAACAAGTCATTCGTATGTCTTTCACGACATCGAGTGCTGAAAGCTCGGAAACCGAAAACTTCAAGGCTTTCCATCTAGGCAGGTAGCAACATTCTGCTGTTTGTTCAATCTCCATGAATGAATAATCACCGAGTCGAAAAACACAAAGAAGTCGTGAAACGCCACCATGAGCTTCATTCATGGTGACGTCACTGACTTTTTTATTTTATTTATTCATTTTATTTTACAGCGGTTATTCTTTTTAAAGTTTTCGTTTTGACCGATGACAATAACGTTACGTAAACGTTGCCTTTAGATCCGTCATTACTTTACTGTGAAAAATATTATTGCGAAAAGTTTGTCTTTGTTTCTAAAACCAGATTCGGAAAGTTCTAATCTCTTTCATGAAATGTGTGATAATCGTCCCAAATTTACTCGAAATAAAAGAAACTAAATTCAGTGTGTGTTTATATAATTGTAGTTAAATTGAAGGTGTTTATTCAATTCGTTTTAAATTTTTAATTTAAATAAAAATACAGTTGTACACAAAAAAAATTTACTTCTATGAGAATCAATCGCTATAAGTATATGAAACAGGATTTCATGCAATAAATTCATATGTGTATAATACTTTTAATATTACAAGACAGAGCTTGCTAAATTAAATTCGATAAATAAGATGTTTTACAACAAACTAACGAGTTTTGCTCTTCTGGGACTATATAAATGGTCTTATGTAGAGATGAACTTGTAAAAATAGTATTAATCTTACGGGTATTCCTTTTAGACTGTTACAATTATTTAATATAAATTAAATGAATTCGAAAGAATATAAACATATAAGCGTTTCTATTAAAGCTCGATCGGAATACTGTTTGTCCTGTAGGGTTCATTTTCTTAAAATAGATACGGGCATCCCTTACTCACGTAACCCTGGTGATACGTTTCCTTTCTCATGGAGTTTACTGTCTGCGGTAAACACGGGTGACGCACCCCCACGATACCCTAGCAAGCCTTCTCTATTTTTGACCATCCTTCTCTTCAATTAGTTTTTATGTTTTTTTCCCCATTTTTTTAAGTGCCTGGATCACAATTATACTTTGTTTGGCTCAGCATAACCATACCTGGCTCTTGCTCTATTAAACTTATTAAACTCGCTCGAAACACTTTTTATATACATAAAATTCTTTAAGAACAATATTAGTCTGTTTTCTGATGTTTATAAAAAATTAACGTTACTTTTAATAATTAGAACAAAACCAAATTGCCATATAGACTAGTTAATCGTTTTTCGTTTGTTTTTGTGACATATATGGTGCATAGAAAACTGCATTAGAGTTAGAAAGTTAAAACTTACAAAAGTAAAAAATATAAAAAGACGCTAAAAAGAAAGACTCTTCTTCTCTCTATTAAAACGAAACCAAAAGATGCGAGATTGTGTTAAAAGAAAGTGATTTAAATGCTGCGGATAAAAAATATCAATGTCTTGTTGAAAGTCGAAAGTTTTCGGGTGATAGCTTTTACAAACATTTCTATATAATTTTGAAAGTAATAGAGCATGCATTAAATCACAAATTGTGTTTCAAATGATGTAGCTGGTTCGGTTACGTATTGCTATGATGGATATAATTTTTATATCTTATAATAGCAAG
>BMAW01017410.1:329183-363098 GCA_019974015.1 Nephila pilipes
AAAGTTTCCAATGTTTAAAGTTATTAAGTATATTTTATTTAAGAGATCCGCGACTCTGTTACAATTATTTTGTATATGTAAAACATATTTCCAAAGATTCTATCAAAAAGGTGAAAATGCCAGATAACAGATAACATCAATGTCCTATGAAAGCCTGTGAAGTTTCGAATGATAGCTTTGCAAACATTTGTATAAGATTTTAAGTAATAGAGTGCTTCTAAATGCAAACTTGTGTTTCAAGTTTAAAGCTATACGACAGAACTCATTTATTTAAGAGACTTTCGGATTTTTCTAAATTATTTGTACGGAAAAACATCGTTCCATTTCCAACCGAATAAATTAATTTAAAGTACAAAGAAGAAAATTCAGACACGAGATAATTTATATTATTATATATTCATCAGCTATATTTTGAACTCTGTAAAATCTTTTCTTAAAAGATGAAAAAGAATAATCATTAAACTTTCAACAATATTTGAACCATGTAGTTCATGATAGCCTAGATCAGCATAAATTAATTAAATCTATCAAAATAATAATATCTTAATAGAAAAAAAGTCAGTTTTGAAATTTATACATGTATTTTTTAATAAATTTAGAAACAACTTGTTTTTGTCAGTAAGTACAATTATTAAGTAAATATGAAATTTTAAAATCCAATTAAAATTTATAAAATTTTCCCTTTTATTAATTTTTTTTACAAAAATATAATAATGCAACCTGAAATCCAGGCTATACCATTATTTCGGGAATACATTTATTTATGTATGTGATATTATACATTGTCTGTGAAAAATTATTTGATCTAGGTATGGGAAAAAAACATTTCTACTGCGAGCACACTGTCCAGTTCCCAAATACCGGCTCTTTCCAACTCATCTTTCATAAACGCCTACAATATCTCTTTCTGTATCCCCTGAGTTACTTGGTAGATACGGATTTGAGTAGTGGTTTCAAAATCATTGGGGGAAACACAATCTTTAAGGTACCCTTAGCACAAAAGAAATCAATTTACTCTAAAATTTCATGAATATCACAATTCAGAATAATACAACTTAAAAAATATCTGCTACAAAATAAATAAAAACATTACTTATCTTATTTCCAGAATTATTTAGGGAAAGCGAAAGAGCTGCAAAGAGTATTGGTTTCTCAATAGTCTTATTCTGCAAGCGAATAGCTTATTTAAAACTTTATTGCCTATTAAAATGACCAGCACGCTGCATACAAATTTTACACACATAACACTAAAAGATATAACATTTTCAGACTTTAAGACAATTTCCCCATATCCTAGCAGGTATGTTGAAAATTTTAAATAATTATGCTTTAAACTAAAAGATACGCTGTGGGAAAAATAAAGCATTTCATGATATATTATACAGAATATTTTTATATTTCTGTATAAAATAAAACATTTCATGATATAACTTTTTTTTTAGTTCATGATGTTAACATTTTAATAAATCATTTTATCAAAAGTTAGAACTTATCTATTAAAAGTTTTTTTTTTAAATCGTGTTTTCCTTAAAAGCACAAAATGCAGAAAAAATAATGATAATTTTTAAGAAAATTCTCCTGAGGCTAAGCGAAATATAATGTGAGAAAAGGATTTGAAAAACTGCATTGCATAAAGTGTCGTTATAAAAAGCATTGTCAATCATAACTTTGAAAAGTAAGAGAGGTATAAAAAAAATGAAAACCTTCACTTTTTGTTTGTTTGTCTTTTAATAGAAAGAAACAAAATACACAGAGTAGAAATTCCAAAGACGATCACTTCTGTAGTAGACATGTTTTTCATAATTTTAATAAGCATCTCTTATATCTGATAAAATATCGATGTCTCTATGTTAATCAGCTCAAAGACTTTTATTTTGATCATTTAGCCCGTAATTAACCCGTGGCCGCGGTAGCCTAGTGGTTATGGTTTCGGATTCTGCCTGGCGGTTTTCCTTCAGTCGCGAGTTCTGTCCTTGGCCGCCAAAGACCCGCCGTGTAGCCGGGGCTAATGCACGTTAAATCTGTAGGAGCCCAAAGTATCCCCGTTGGCGTGGTGTGGAAGTTAGGAGAGAGGGTGCCAGCTCAGGTGTCGTCTTCGTCAGTTGACCGTGGTTCAAAATTACGAGGTCCGTCGCCAATAGCCCTCGTGTTGCTTCCAGTGAGACGTTAATAAAAAAAAACTAAATCTGTAATAAATCCCTCAGGGGCTTACCTTCTTTGCGTAAGTTCGGATATCCGAAGTATCTTAGTGATCTTTTTCTCTCTCCTAAAGTTTACTGTTTTTTGTAAACACGGGTGACGCGCCACTGGGATACCCTAATGATTCTTCTTAACATTAGACACTTCTTCTTGTCAACAAATCTTTACCATTTCCCTCTTTTCTCTAAGATGTTTTTTATTCTTTTAATTAACAAAAATTGGCATTGCTTTTGCTCGGTAAAAATTTTATTTTTTTGGAATGTAATAAGAAGATGGTGAGGGAATAAAAAATGATAAAATGATGCAGCAATGTACGTAGAAATAGATATTTAATTTTAGAATTTTTAGGTAATCATTCAAGATCGAGATACTTATTACAGATAATGGTATTACTAGATTATACAACCTTTATTAAAAATTATATTTTTTAATGATT
The DNA here is from genome assembly GCA_019974015.1 of Nephila pilipes. NCBI lineage: Eukaryota > Metazoa > Arthropoda > Arachnida > Araneae > Nephilidae > Nephila > Nephila pilipes. The sequence goes on from BMAW01017410.1 coordinate 331,819, forward strand.
ATCACAACCTTTTGTAAGGAAGATTTGAATAGTAATTATTTTAGCAAAAGTTAGCACCATTGGTGACTAAATCTGTTCTTTGTAGAACTTTGCATAAGACTATTTTTTTTCTTTAATGTTGATTTTGAAAAAAAATTATTTTAAAAAAAGGAAAAGGAAAATTTTAGGGGAATCTCAACCAATACGCTTCACTTCAAGAACAAGTTGCCCTTCCATAATATGCTTAGTTTGAAATTTTGCCTCATTTCACCCCTAACTTTTCTTTCATTTTTATTTACAACAGCAATCGTTCATTTTACTCAATGATTAATTATTCCCATGCAATGTTTATATTCTCATTGGAAAGACAGGTGAAAGGGAACATATTCTAAAAAATAAGCTTTTGCCTTCTACCTCAATTACATATAACTCCCTCCTCCTCTAATTTAAGATTTTTTTTCATTTGCAGATCGGAGACGTATTATAATGATATGCTAGCAATCTAGTCATTCAGTTATCATTTTAAATAATCCCGTAATCCACACATTTTCTCAGAGAAAAAATTATTTTTTAACATTGATTCGAACCTAATATTGATTGTCATTGTTGTTCAAAATCAATGGCGGTAATATCAAGTTCTTCTCTTAAAACCCATGGAAGAGCAGAGACAAATTGAAGGCCTAACACATAATTATGCGATGAACCTGTTAATTTTGAACCTCGGCCAAATGACGAGAATGAAATTCAAGCTGTACCCTCTTCTACGAATACCCCTCCCCCAAAATGGTGGACATTGAGCCGTGAGAGATTTAACGTTAATCAGGACCTCTACACAAAAGGTCTTTAGTTGAATAAGAGCTCGAAGTTACGACTTGACGGAAACAACGCCGGCCGTGATCTCACGACTATGATCACTCAGCTACCGGGGCTCAAACTATAAACGAAACTTAGTACATTCGTATAACTAAAGACACGCTTTTTTTTTTCACCATGATATATCCCGATAGCGCTCATTCAGAATACTGAACGTAGCAGCCCTAATTTTTGCAAAGCTGTACGTTATTATTTTTGGAACCAGCATATAGGTTTAGCATGTAAGCTAAATGTTGCAAATACAAGAGTATGTATCAAATTATTTTAACTCTTGAATTTTAAAAACAGACCTTACCTCCTACGAAATGAAGAATTGGCACACTATCGCAGCAGGAGAATACAGTGTGTCATCATTAATACGCAAGTGCCAAAAACGAAAATTAAAGGGAAAAAATAAGAAAAGTAAAAAAATCCAATGAATTCTCCACTTTATTGCCAGAGATACGGAAACTTACACAAACAGCTTCTATGAAGAAACTACTTCCTTCAGTGGTGAATAAAAAAAACTATAAAAAAAAAGTAGACATGAACTGCAGGTGATGATTTTCTTGCGTTAAAAATGTTCCCCGTTTTTTTACATTAAAAAGGTTTTCATATGTTTCAAATATTTCTAAATAAATGAATTTTTTCCTCTTAGCAAGAGTACACTTTAAATTTTATTTAGTAATAAAATATATCAGACAGCATAAAAAAAAGTTCGGTTTAAATGCTGTATTCTTAATCACTCCCAGTTCGACTTTTGTTTCACGAAATTTGCGATTTTTCTAGTTTTCTGGTGGTTCAACAAATTACTTAGCGCATCGTTTCTTCTCGCAAGCCTTCAGAGAAAATGTCCAATCTCATTGCCAAATAAAAAAGAAAGAAAGAAAGAAAAGAAAAAAAAAAAAAGAAAGAAAGAAAGAAGTGCCAATAGTGCCTACACTGCGTGTGTTCTATCAGTAAACCAGTGATCATGGTCATGGACTCGCAAACGGCGGTTTTCGTCGAGTCATGGATTTGAACCCTGGTGCTATAAAAGACCCGCCGTGTAGCTGGGTCTGATGAAAGTTAAATCTGTTGAGACTCAAAGTTATTGCATTTGTGTGATGTGGAAGTCAGGAAAGGAGTTCAGTGTGTTCAGGTGTCGTCCTCGTTACTTAACCGAGGTTCCAAATTACGAGATCCGTCGTCAATAGCCCTCGTGTTTCTTTCTAGTGCGACGTTAATGAAACCCATCAATCTAAAATTTCGATTTCACGAGTACTTGATGTCATTTCCAAGTCGCGTCTATGTTTGTACCTGTTTTTGTACTGTTTAATTCTGCGGAATTTCAGATCTATAAAAAAAATTCTATACTTTCCCAAATCGATTGGGAAAAAAAGAGAAATCCGTTGATTTTCCTTATTTTTCTTTTCTAATGAAGTTCATTGATTTCAAATTTATTTAAGGGTCTAGATTTGAGAAGATCGCTGGTAATTCCGTAGGATATTCATAACCCCCTGGAAATTAAAATTATAGGTCTGCTAGAGCCTTAATTACGATTATCAGATCTTGTAATTGGAAGAAAAGTTTGAGGCATTTCCAAAGTATTAGCGACCCAATTTCGACTGAGCTGAAATAAATTCTCTACGGAAGAGCAATAACGCGCATGCTTTTCAAACAGCTCCAAAATATTTTGGGTGTGCAGTTTATGCGCCAGTTTGGTTTGTTTTAATATTGCAACTAGGCTTGAAATTAATTCATAACACTACTTCAGGATTTATTAATTTGTTTGTGCTTTATAACTCACAAAAATCCCATATTTTAAAGCTACATGCACCACAATGAATCTCTGACCATTCTTTCGTAGGTTAATATTATGTATTAGGAACTGGTTGGCTTTTTAGGCGACGTTTAAAATAGGTCGCCAAACTATCTGCCAAAAACTATCATCTTAAGGAAAACCGAAAAAGAATATCGTTTCTATTTTCGATTTATTGTAACAAAAATATTTTCTGCAATGAAATTGATATCTAACTAAAAACATCGCTGTATTCGGCGTAAAGTATGCACTTTATTCCAATCCCTTTTAATTCTGCTTTTGTCTCTATTTATGAAGCTCAAGCGATTGAAGTAAGATTTTGACTTATTCATCTGAACTGAAAGCAGCTGTCTGTTTATAGTTATAGACTTACTAAAACAAAACTTTGCTCTTCATAAAACAGAATAAATAATTTATTATTTAATGAACGTCACACAAAGAAGCAACACGAGAGGACTATTTCCGACGGACCTCATAATTTTGAACCTCGGTCAAGTGACGAGAATGACACCTGAACTGGCTCCTCCCTCTCCAAACTACCACACCACGGTACCAAAAGGACCCAAGATCTCGACAGATTTAACGTGCATCAGCCCCGCAACACTAAGTTTCGAACCCACGACTCGATGGAAAAACGCCGTCCTAGCGTTCACGACCATGACCACTAGACTACCGCGGCCCCATAAAACAAAATAATCACTGGTTCAAAATAACGTAAGAAATTACAAACACTGTCAAAACAAAAAATTTGGTTTTTCGTCATTATTTGGCCACAAAAATACATTCAGAACATGCCCAGCTCACTTCTAAAATTGTCGCATAGAAAACTGATTTCTGACTATTCGAAATTGAGACACTTGCTCATAGGTGGGCAAATAACGACCCGATAAGAATTTTTTTGTGGCCCGCCAATAAGATCAAAAAAATCTACCTTGAACTGAGATTTCCTACCCGTGGGTAAAATCATTGAAAGCAGAGCTAGGTCTATTTGCAAGGCAAGCAAGAGAAGGTAATTTTTATCATTTCCCTTTATTAGGAAAATAGAAACAACCTGAAAGTGTTTCTGCTGTGACTAGGATCTCTGCAGAGTTTGAAAGGACGAGGTCACAGGATTTTACCAAAATTGAGTCTAAACTCATTCTGTTTTCTTATCTTATAACTGCTGATGTTGACATAGCACCTGAAGACTGCAGCTTGAACTTATTAATATGCAGTCAGATCACACTGTGAAAGAAATATTTAATACTGTGACATCAGTTGCCTTTTACAAATTTTTGTCTGCTGAAAATATCCGTTCATAACAAAATTTATTGGGAAAGTATTCTCCATATCTGAGGTTACATATATTAGCGAGCAAATTTTTATTGTTTGAAAATCAACAAGAGTAAACAGTTCTTTGTCAGATATTAACTTGCAGGCTACAATGAGAATCTCAACAAGCAATCTCATTCCCGATTTTAAAAAAAATGTAGAAATATATGAGTACATTTGTCTCATTAAACTGAGTCTAAAATTAAATGTACTTTAAACTTATATAAGCTGTAGATTATATAAAATTAGAGCAAAAATAAATTAAATAAAAGTGCCTTTATTTCGTTTAATTTATATATATTGATTTTTAATGTACAATTTACACCTTTTCCAAAATGCAAAGTTAACTAATGAATGCAGTCATTTTAAAAGATGCGACCCTCCGCAAGCCTACATTTCCACCGAGACAAAACAATTGCCCAATACTGCGCTGGTTATACAGGATGTTTCTAAGGCAAAAATTTAAGGGATGATAGAAAACATTCAAAAAAGCAATTTTCATCATGCAATGCCGAGACGAAGTGCAAGCGGCGAACTGCAGGACGGCGCTGTAATGGAAAGCATAAAGCGCGAGTTTTCTCCCTCATCGTCATTTCTATCGTTAATTTTAGGAGGCGTGTCCTTTTTCTGATTACAGTATGTCGCCATGTCTCCTGAAATCCGTGGTAGGAACGACGATGTGTAAGAAAACTCTTGCTATGTGCTTTCCATTACAGCTCCGTCTAGCGGTCAACCGCACTTGCTTTCTTCCTGTGCATTGCTTGGTAAAAATTGCTTGTATAGATTTTTTCTATTACCCTTTAAATGTTTGCCCATTAGTTTCGAAACACCCTGTATAGATTTATGAGTATTTAAATGCCTTCCAGTAAAGTTAGTTTGCCTGCATTAACGTCGAGCAAAGAATTTTTACTGTCGATAACTATCTGAAGTTGGTGTCTCTGTCAGATGATGAATATGACACTTGAATTGAAGCTCCACTGTCTGAACTTCAACATCTAGCCTCGTGATAACTTTTAATCCCTGTTCTATTTAATTTTCAATTGATCAGTTCATTTCGATCATTCGAACAGACTGAAAATAATCATCGCAAAAAAACATCTCGTTTTGCTCTACGGGACAGATGCAATTTTGCAATATGAAAACGCGAGACAAATATTGTAACAAAAAATCAAGAAAATCGAAAGTTTGTCTTCCCCCTCTTCGAAATTTACCTAATCTTGTATCATTTGATTATGCTAAAAAAATTATTACAACCATGGGAAATATTGACATAGCATTTTAAAACAACTCTAGCAAACGCAGTTAAATAAAAATTTAGATGCACTTCTGTTAAAGCCATACTATGCAATTTAAAAGCCATATTGGCGAATATGACAGATTTCTGTTTGGCATGATACCGGAAAATCTAATCGCCTATCTAACGTGAAATGAATACCCCAAAATAAGGAGGGGGGATGTCAAGTAATGAACTAAATGTGATTGTAACGAAAAAAAACGCTTAGGAAGTAATGCAATATACGCTCCGGTTGGCGCTTTTTTTTTGGGGGGGGGATGAGACTCTCTTTTCATGCCAAAGTTCGCACGTGCCGATACCATGTTAGGCGCAAACGGCATTTGTTTGAAATTGGCTGGAAAACACAGAGCTTAATGTTCAGGCTTATACTGCATTTTGGCCGCAATATTCGTCTTTTAAATTTCAAAACTGTATTCTTTGTAAAAATTTAAATGACAATAAGGTACTTTCCCATTTCACCGGTTCGAATGATAAAGTCGCCAAAAATGATACAACTGTCGCCTAATAGCGTTGGTTGAATCATTTTTGACGACTTTATCGCCTTATAGCGTAGGTTGTATTTAATGTAATTCAATGGCACATAAATATTTTTACTGTGTGTTGCCTCCAATAAAGTCTGCTTAGCGAAATTTGCGTCAGCGAAATGGAAAAGTATCGAAAATAAGAGCCAAAATTTGTTTTTTGTTCGCTAATTATTTATCTGCGATATTTTGATCTAACATGGCAACAGACATGGTGGATTGGCGCCAATCTGGAAAGGGAGATAATGATGTTTTTCATGCCAAATTTCGTGCTTGCTAATTGCCACATTAGGTTGAAGAAATGGTTGAACTTGGCGTTGAAGTGTATATTGCATCAAAACGGTTTTTTATATTATGATATTCAGTTTTTGGTGAAAATGCAGTTTAGCATAACCACTTGGCGAGATTTGAAAAATTGCCAAATTTGGCGATTTTTATATGTATTCAAAAGGGTTGCCATGGCTAAAGCCACCGCAGAGAGAAAGCATGGTAACCACAATTGGCAAAATATCGCCAAAAAATTCCTGTCGCTAACGGGTGGTTACGCTAAACTGCATTTCAACCCAGTTTTTTATACTTAAAATTATATTTTTACAATCTTATCAGTAAAATGTAAAATATAAATTATAACTTGGTCTCAAGAACAATTGCGCATGTATCTTGTGCATTACATCAAAAGATGCAAACATTATCAGATATGTTATTATAAATACTAGGGTAAAATATGAAATAGGAAATAAGTAAAAATGCTTACCATTTTTATTTTTAAAATTTTAAATATTGTAATACATTTTGGGCTGCAAAATCTTGATTAAAATATAAGAATTACATATAAAAACAAACAATTTCATTTCACAGACTTCATCAACTGTTTATTGATGCCATAATGAAACAAAAAATAGCTACTTGTTTGTTAAAAAAGTGAATGTTTACTGAAGTTTCAATAACCAGTATTCAAAAGTCTGCTACTTAAATTAATCTTTAGCAAAGTATTACAAATCCATATACCATTGCAGATTGCTAGAATTTTGCACCAGGTGCTGTTCAACACGTATTATTAAAATTTCTAAAAGTAATTTTGTACGACTTTACCTATATATTAGTTTTCTTTCAGCATTATTACGATGTGCAGGCGATAGTAATAGCTGTAAGTAACTTTTATTTTTTAAAAAAATCTTTATTCTATTTTCAATTACGCTGATAAACAAGATTTTTTTTTCTGGGAAAATTTTAACAAATTTAAATAACCATATGCTTGTTAATTTAGACCATATCTTTAAAAAAGTAAATTTGTGTTCATTTCTGAGATATCTGTATTTAAATGTATCACATTTTGTTATTTTATTGTCTTTTAAAGTGCTTTGTTTTTACAGAAAAATAACCCTGGAGGAAGTTGTGATATAATACATCCAGGTACCTCTTTTATGGGTTACGTGAGATATTATACCACGATTATGAGTTTATCTTTCATTTAGAATAAATATTTAATCAGTGTAGCATTTAACAAGCTAACGAACGGATGCATTTAAAATGTCTAATATGTTAATTCTAGTGATTGGTTTTGCTACATCTGTAGCAAATTTGTAAGCACAACTCGCAGAATCAAGTTTTCTTAGATTAGAATTGCCTACAACATTATTTTGGAATCGAAATAGCCGAATAGGATACACCCTTGACGCCAATTATTTATTGCTTACTCTGTTATACCTGACTTTGAAAATATATGAAAAAGGACTTACATGTCTTTCGTCATGTTGATGATCAATGATCTAGGAGGAACCCTAGAGATCATTTTGAGAACTGTTATTTTTATATGACTCCAAAAGCAAAGAGAGTTAATTTTTAGAAACAGTTCCTGTTCGGTATTCCATCATCGGCTTAGAAATAAGGTACTAGTAATTGCGGTAACTAATTTTTAATTTTATTAAAATCTTTACTCTGTTTTCAACCGCACAAATAAACAAGAATTTTTTTTCTGGTGAGATTTTAATGTGGCGTTTGTGACGTTTCCTGTTCTGCATCCATCTGTTAATTAATACCCTATTGATGAAGAATGAATGCTACCTTGTAGTTTTGAAATTGAAACAGATATTGATTATATTCCTTCAGAGAAACATCCGATAGCGAATGCAAAGATAAATGCCCTTGAAAGTGATAATGGGTTAAATAAATATAAATCCGAATTCTTAAAAACAAGACTTCAGAAGTGGAATGTGTTGGTTAATGATGTACGTGTCGTGTGACACACATAAAGAATTTATTAGTTTTTATGAAATATGCTTTTACAATGACAATCCGAACCTCAACCTCATAGCATCTGTATCATAAGCCAGAGGAATGGCAAATTGAGCTTAAAACCATAAAATTAACCTCTAAATTGATCTTAAAATCACACTCCTTAACAATGGTAACAAATATATCTCAATCTCTATAGGATATGCTTCACACACAAAGAGGGAAAAAAGTATTGTAGAAGGTATTACTTAAGTGGAAGCACGAGTATTTTAAATGGAAAATTTTTGCTGATTCGGAAAGTCATTTCTGTTCATCTAGGAATGCAACAAGTTTCTACCTGCGATTGGGACAATCGGGAAAAATATAAACATTTTCAACTACAAAAGTAGCCTTTCCGAAATGTATGGAACCTGGTGACAAAAATGTAATTAACTTACTTTAAGTAGCACTAACGAATATATTACTCCCGTCATTCCATTCGGCGACCGTGACCAATTCTTGTGAGGCAAAATTGATTGTACTCTATTATTCGCCGACGTTCCTCGTACGACGGCTATCTTCTGGTGTTTGGTAGCTCTGGTCCTTTTTTCCGACATTTCTTATCTTGTACGCTGTATCAGTTTGTGTTTGTATCAACACTAATATCAGTAATAGTTTGGCGCAAATCTTTTAATCGATTTTTTGCCTACTTCCCGATAAGCTAGAACAATGGAAATTTGCACACGAAATCAGTTTAAATGATAATACAATGATCAATTATAAAATTACAGTAAATTAATAAATAATTTTTTTTCAAAAATGTTCTAAAGGTTGTTTTTTTAAAAAAAAAAAATGAAGACAAATATAGAAAATAATACGAAAAACAAGAAAAAAAATATTTTTTATTTTCTGTCAGTAAGAAATTGATTAAAAATGTACAGAAAATGACACTTAATCATCAGTCATGAAAATGTGAAGATTTTCCATTATAGCTTAAAAGTTTTGACTAAAAACTGAAGTGTTGTACGTACTGCAATTGTCTATCTCATTTGTGATCGCACATAACACTTTAGTTTTTAATCAAAACTTTTCAGCTCGATTGAGAAATCTTCATTTTTTTATGTTTGGGATGATAAACTGTTATTTTCAGTAAATTTTCATTTAATTTTTTTTCTGGAAGAAGAAAAAATTATTTTTTTACTTTTTAGTTCTTTTTTTTATTATTATTTTACCACATAAAAGTGTTCGTTTTAAAAATGATAATTTAACATAAATTATTGTAATTTTTATCGCAAATTAAATTTTACTGTGGAAAATTTTTCTTAGTTATTGACTTAAATTATTTAAATCAAGGCAAGATTATGAATTAATTTTTAAATTAATAGGAGCTTTGTAACTAGACCACCTCCACCATGATGTCTCAATTGAATTGTATTCAATAATGAAATAACTTTCTTTCTTAGTTTTCGTCACCAAATAATTGCACCACACCAACAAATGGTGTTCATTGAAAATCTTCCCCCCCCCCAAAAAAAAAAAAAAAAAAGAAATTTAACAATATTATGAAAAAAAAATTTTTTTTAACTTGAAACATTTTCAGTTTTTGACTAAAGGTAGGCTGATGCAGCTGTTGTTGGAATTAAGTACGGCTTCCATTGAACATTTAAATCCATTTTATTTTAAAACATTTTTATGTATTTCACTTGGTGTGTGTGTCATCAAATTTTCGATCGTAACCAACTTCCCATCAAGCTAGAGCTCTGAAACTTTGGGAATCGTTCTTACTCGCCTAACAATGCAATATTTAGACATTTGCGACAAGTTTTAACTAATATTTTCTTCAATAATGCAGTTTAGCCCAACCACTTGGCACGATTTCAAAAATAATGCAGTTTAGTCCAACCTCTTGGCGCAATTTCAAAAATTGGCACCAAACTTGGCGATTTTTTTGGCTGAACGTTAAGTCCGTAAAACGGAACAGGGTAGCCTCATTTGGCAAAATACCGCCAAATAATTCTTGTCGCCTACGGTGGTTGAGTTAAACTGCATTCCAACCACTTAATTTACTGGATGAATTAATTAATTTTAGTTAGTTTTAAAGTTTTTATGCATTTCATTTGGTGTGTGTCAATCTGTGTGTGTGTGTGTGTATCTGTGTGTCATCAAATTTTTTATTGTTAATTTAACCAACTTCCATTCAAACTAGAGGTCTGAAATTTTGGGAACCGTTCTTACTTGCTGAACAATGCAATATTTAGATACTTGCGACCAGTTTTAACTAATATTTCAATAATTTTCTTTAATAAACTTTGCCACCATATAAAACGTTGTTTTTAAAATCGTAGGTTTTTATCTCGAAATATTTAAACTGGAAACTTTTTCAGTTTGTGACTAAAGCTAGGCTGATGCAGCTGTTTTTGGAATTAAGTACGGCTTCCTTTGAACATTTAAATCCATTTTTAGTATTATTTCGAATTTTTTTTCTTCTGAATCTTCTAAATTGATTGAGAAAATTAATGTTGTTTTTGTAGTTTTCCCCTGTGTTTATTTTTTTTCTGTCTTGATGTTTAGCTATTTTTATTTTGATGTTTACAAAGTTCCCGCAGATATACCCTTGCAGGCGACGAATCAGCGGACTTAAGCAATGGCGTACGCAGAAGACTTTATACAACTTTGCAAATGGTTGTGTATTCCTCGGACATTTTTCCTATTAGTAAAGTGTCCTATTTAGGGCGTTTTCGAAAATTCTGATTACTGACCTTTATTGAGCAATTTAAATTTATTATAAGGTGACTGGGACAACTCATAATATGTTGCGCCATTTTGTGAAACTTTTAAATCTTACATGATTTACAAAAGGAAAATAGAGCAAAATTTCAAGAATCAGGAAAAGAAACTTTAGCTTATTGACTTAAATGTTCCCTCGGCCTACAGCATGGCCGAGGGAACATTACAAAAAAATTGTTCTATGCAAAGTTTTGCGAAGAACAGATTTAGCCATCAAAACAACTAATTCTTATAAAATAGTTGTTAAATTATTCAATTAATTAAAATTAAAGCAGTCGATAAAATATTGAAGTGGATAATAATGTCCTTTTCAGATATTAAAATTAAAGCAAACAATTAATTATCAAATCAAATACATTTTAAGCAAAATATAATTATTGCTGCCGTAAAACTAAAATAAAATAAATCTTTATGTATTGCTATATTCTTAACTCACCAATACTTCTATAAGGCGATTACGATGCTAACAGAAAACTATTGTGAATCAGTCGAGAAATCAATCAACCTAGCATTTTGACTTGAATTTAACAGAAGAACATCATTTGAAACCCCAAAGGATGTTTGTCTATAATCATTGCAAAGGGTATGAGGATAGCTTAGATAATGGGTAAGTATTTATGTTCATGTAAATACTAAACGATTTCTTCTAGCCTTACTTTTTCTTTAGGTTGATATAGCAACAATCGAAGCATTCATTTTGTTTATACGATTATATGAAAACTATTAGAAATATGAATCTTTTCCAAGGAGTCTAGTTCTTTAAGATATGGGAATGACCTTAGTAAAGTACAATAGCTACCCGACAAATTGAGCAATCACCAAAGTACAATGTATGTTCCAAAAATAATAACTAAATGTTTTTAAAATTTTGTTTTTGACACACAATGAAATATACCTAATATTCTTTGAGGGATGAACTTTGAGTATTTAATACAACAAGTCCAGTGGTGCTGCTATTGTTCATAGCACTGTGCTAACTCATTTTGCCAGATGCTTCGATGCATGCTTACGGCTTCTTGGGCATTTCTTAATACTCCGAAAGAGTGTCCTTTTAGATCCATCTTAAATTTATGAGAGAAAAAGATTGCAGGGGTATAAGTCTGGAGACTTTCATAGGACACGTACGTAGTCACCATCAAAGCCGTGTGGGGACTTAGTGTTGTCATGATGGACGATCTAACTGCGGGCAATCTCTGGGGAGATGCAGTTCACTCTCTTCCTTAAACTTCTGGGCACTTCGACGTAAAGTTGCGAATTAACTGTCTACCTAGATTTAATAAATTTCTTACGAATCACTCCTTTAATGTTGAAGAACAGAATTAAGAGGATTTGTTCATCCATGTTTTCTTTGGTTGAGGTGAGTTTGGGCTGTGAAATGCCAATGGTCATCCGTCGTACAGGTTTTTCACGTTGTGTCGGCCGTTCTTATATCCATGGTGCCACATAGATCTGGGATTGTAAAAAAACTTCGTCGCCATAAGCTTCTTTTAACATTTCCATAGTTTCACTACTACATTTATTGAATTCAATACCAAATTTTCTTATTTATCGATTTTCCACACTTTGCTGCATCATAAACATGACGATGCATTCGCGCAATAACTCTATAAGGCCACTGCAGATGCTCAGCAATATTTGACCACTTGCTGACCATTGTAATATTAACGAAAACTTCAATTTACTTGCAGTCACCTGCTTTTTCACTAAACAATGCGCCAGAAACGAGCAGTAAAATTGGTCTCCTAAATTTTGGGACAAACATTGTGTGTCACACTAAGTATTAGATTGATCTTGGAAAATGTGGAAGACCATGTAGAAAAAGTAATGAAAGACATAACTTTTAGCCTAGCGTAATCTACGCTTTGTGAGTCCTAGAACACTCAACAAAACATCTACGCAGAAATGTAGTAAGTGCAATCGATTTGCTTACAAAAATTATGTCAATCACATAACAACAGCTTGTGAAGAGTACAATAATCAAAATGATTAAGTTCTATTGAACATTTTGAATCTGAATTCCTAATTTTATTCTTAATGTGAATTAATTATTTTACTTTTGAAGTATTTTGTTGCAACTATATTGCATTTGCTATTTTTCCCCCTGTGGTGGCAACTCTTATGTATATTATTAAATTATTTTAAAAACTATATTTTGATTTCATTTGATATGTTAAACAAATATATGATTTTTTAACAATGGGGTCTCTAAACAATACCGATATGACCTTTAATGTTTCAAATTTCCATTTGATCATCCGAAGGTTAAACAAGTCATGTATATTTCACACTTTATTTTGGAAAGTGGACAATGATAACATTTTATGGTCGTACTAAAACAAAATCCCTAAGGTGGTTAACAATTACTTTGGCTTTACAAAGAAAGATAAATATAATTTAATGATATTGCTTTGTGTGTGTATGTCACAAACTTTATTCAGTTTTGAAGCTAAGCTCCGGACATTTGTGATTCGGACGATCTTAAGGGACACAGTAATCGGTGGAACAACTTTTTTGAATTCGATATATTTATAAGCAAGAGATTTTATTCACCATTTTTGAACACATAAAATATGCATTTCAGAAAGAAGTTTGTAAAATGGGCTATTCGCGAATTTTACCTTCGTCAATATTTAGATTTTCTTTCTAATTTTATAATTAAGTCCCCAGTTTCCTCCCAAACAAATGAAATGTAATACAAAGCAAAGTTCACAGATAAGTTTAAATATAATGAGTTGAGAGAGGAGACGGAAAGGTAGGAGATGATAATAGTAAGGTTAAACTAATGGAAAGAGTGTTAAAGCGATGTGCGCGGAAGTCTTTTGACGTGTATAGCGGATTTGGAGATATTAGAACTCGATGATGTTGGAACTATTGAGGAGGTTCTCTCATTGTATTTCGGTAAGCGTATTCTATGATAGATTATAAAAGTTGTTAATACTCACGGATAAGGATTTAACAGTGGAGAGCATCCCATTAATTTGAGGATTTATAAAATATATTTTGTATATAATTGACTATTTTTAAATTAATTTGCCTGTGCTTCAACTTAAATCTTGTGAAAAAAATAAATTTAAGATGATTGACAAGAGGGGAATTGGATCCGTCTCAACTTCATTTACAAATAAACTGTTCAGTCGCTCCGACAGGTGGCGCTTATATCGCTTCACCTAAATATATATATAACGAGAGTGAGTTGTAAGTGAGAAGGAAAAAAGACGGAAATCAAATAATTTCTATATTGCTGGCTAGGGCCAAATACTTCCTCAAAATTGGAAATTGAGAAAATTGAAACTGATCCAATTGCTTAGGTATCGTCCTCGTCACTTGACCGAGATTGTTAAAAATTGCAAGGTCCATCGCCAATGACCCTTGTATTGCTTCTTAGTGCGTCGTTAAGAATCTATCAATCTCCCAATTGAAACAAGTTATTTTGAGCTGTGTTATTGAGAAATTATTCTATAATATAAAGAATCAAGAAATTATTCTGAACTTTTATTTCGTAAAAGATTTCGGAACACAATTATTCGAAATTTTAATTTTTTTCCACAATATTTCAAAATTTCTACTGTTTCTACAAATGTTATAGTATTTTTAAACCATTTTTTTCTCAATTTCTGAGAAACGTTTCTTGCAATTCTGGGTTTGCGTGTATTTGTACTAACATTAGTTACGGATTTACAAATTTTTTTATTCTATGAAACACATCAAAAAACATTAATAAACAGATTCAGCCAATTTTATTGATTTTTAAAAATAATAAGTATTTATCTAAATCCTTGTTCCCTGCATAGAACTATCATATGTATAATGAAAAACAACCGGAAAAAAAATCAAAACTTTATGTTGTTTGGATAAAAAAGTCTAAGCATTGTAAGGGCAAGACCATCATAAAAAATTTAAAAAATGGAGGAAAAGCAGTTTAAAATTTTGAAGGTCAATGAAATGACTTGATACATTGTTAAAGCAAATTTAAATAACTCGTTAAATAACGTAGCTAGAGCTGTGACATTTTGTACAAATGAGGTGTAGCTATTAAAAAACGAAACTGACGCTGCAACAGAAGTACGCATATGCCAAACGCCAGACACCGACAGCTGATGAGCATGAAACCTTCTCTTTTGAATGAATGCTAGCTTTTGTAAACAAATCCATATAACCGTAGCCTTCGTTCACACTACAGTTATTTTTTAATTTCGCGGGGGAAATGATAAGTGAACAACGAATTGTTAGAAATTTCACATAAAACTTAGAAAAACCGCTATTAAAACTTACAATTTATTGAAAGAAGTGTATGGTAATGAATATTTTTCGTATGCACATGTTTTAAATATTTTAAAAGTTTTCAAGATGGCCGAGAAGGCGGTGATGATTATTCACGATCGGGTCACTCTTCCCCGTCAAAACCGGATGACAATATCGAAAAAAATCTGGTTCGATCTGACCGTTGGTTAAGTATTCATGTGATTGCTGAGACTAAGAATTGACAAAGAGCCCATTCGGCAAATTTAACAGAAGTTACAAAACAACAAAAATTGTGCGCCAAAAGGGTGCCTAAAATTCTCACATTTGAACAAGAAGCTAGCAAAAATGATGATAATGATACTTTGATACCATTGAAAATAACCCAAACATATTGAAAAGGATAACGTGTGAAGAATCATGCAATCTATTCATTAGAAGAGAGCGTTATCACACCGAGGGCCGAGAAAGCTCGAATGAGTGAATCAAAATTCAAAGCAATGATGATGGGTTTTTCCAATATTATGGGATTGTGTACATTCACTGGGTTCCTGAAAGTCAAACTATTAATCAACATTACTAATTTCACGTTCTTGCTGAACCCCGTGAAGGAATGAAGGGGAAACGACCCGAAATGTGGAAATACAAGTCATTCTGCATTGTCTGTCAAGAGGTTTTTTGCCAAGTTGCAACATCCCAGTGTTAGACCATCCGTCTTATTCACCAGATCTTCTGTCATGCGACTTCTGTTTTCGAAGATGAAACTAGCATTAAAAGGTACGAGAGTTGAATTCGTTGAAACTATGAAAGAGAAAGCGGCGCGGGTCCCGAAGGAGCTGACAGAAGACCTCCAGCACTGTTTCGAACAAAGGAAGATTCGCTTAGAGCATTGTAGGGATAGGTAGGGGTATATATTAAAAGTGATAGTAAATAAATATGTATGAAATCAAAATAAAATGTTTTACAACGTCAGTCTTGTTATTTAATAGCTGCACTTCGTGTATTTAGAAAAGCTGTACTCGCCACTAGTAGATAGTCGAAAGAGTTTCATGTTTTTTATTTGTATCAGAGAGAGAGAGAAAACGCTGAAACGAGGAGTAGGACGGAACGCCGTCCGCCAATAAATATTATTTGTGAACAGAAGTGATTATTGGGTTCTATATGCTTCTTCATGTGTCTATATGCCTCTACAAAAGCCATACATTTAAAATAAAGCAGTAAAAAAATGTTACAATATTTTGGTTGTTTTTAGAGAATCGTGTCCCTTTAATTGACCTCATATGAGACCTCCTCTGGGTTTTTATGTATGTGAATAAATAATTCAAATTTTAAAGTCAATGAATAGTACAAAAATGTGAGATTTTGAGCTTCCATTTCTTTCTTTTTTTTTTTTTTTTTTTAACTCTCAAGCGTTCTCTACTTATACGAAGCTCAGATTCGCAATGTTTCCGTCAAATTAACAATTATTACTCAATACTATATGATAACCCTAATGTTAATAAAATTTAGTAGTCAAAATAAAGTTAAGAGTTCCCACCATATTTGGCTATTTTTTGTGCGATGAAGATTTTATTCTGGCAAACTTTTCCAATTCTGTAATTTTTTTAGTGATCTTTGAAATATATTAGCGTCCTATTTTTGAAAATCAACAAAATATTGCCCAAATCGTGAACCTGTGCCGAAATTTCATTTTAAACTTTTTAACTGTTGTTTGTATTGTTTTTTGCGCGATTTTTAAGCATTGGGGATAATAACCTATGTTGTTACATATCCTACAAAACTATCAAACAATTTAAAGTATTTTTTCGTACTTCTTGTCTGGCACACTTAGTTTGCCATGACTATGTTTTCTTCAGCAAATAGTGTTTTATTGGTATAAAAGAGTTAGTTAACTTATCTAGAATGCCACGAAGTAAGAGTATATTTAAAATCAGTAAAGTGTTGAAAAGTCAACCATCAGTGATATTGAAAATATTATTGAATCGAATAATAATGTTGCAACTATAAAAGTGCCAAATTAAGCTATTCTTTCTTTCAATATAATATGATAAAAATACAGATTCTGAATTCGAAATTACATAATTACACTTTCTGAAGTGCGTTTTTGGTAAATTTTCTGGTCGAAAAAAGTATAATGGGAGCATATTTGTGAGAGTTAAGAGGCGAATAGACTTTGCGTCAGAACTACAGATCGTTTGGAAATATTGGATCCCTTAAAAAAATGCAGCAAGCTGTTTGGGCTGAACATTTTCATATGTTGCCGAATAATAAAATAATATCTAGCGTTGAGAAATAACTTTGTCCAAATGGATCTGAAAGCTGATGAGGTTTTCATCGTGACCAAGCAAAAGAGTCCATCTTGCATCGTTTCGGAGGAAAAGGTACAAAAAGTTGGTGAATTTAACATGGAAGAGATATGACTTTCTCAGTCCCCTTAAGCTTGTTAAATTGTAATGAAGTTTAATATGGTATTGCAATTAATATTTTGTGGTAAAATGTCTTTTTTTATTAAGAGGTAAGAAAGATTACTTAATTCACTATGCATAACAATTCAGCTCAAAAGCAATAGCTGATATGACTAAATCAATGTTAAGAGATTTTATTACAAAAAGTGTGGGATACGACGAGGAAGGCACAAAATTGGTGTATAATTATGTCTTTGAAGAGAGTCATGAAGAATCGGAAGATCTAAAGCGAAAATAAGCATTAGAAGAGAATAAGTGAAAATATGAGATAGAATTGAAGAAGCTAAAAATTGAAGCTCAGATTAAGTCAAATCAAGGATCTTTGACGGGGAATACTTGTTCACCGAGCAATGAATTGAAAAATTTCTTTCTAAATTTGACATCAACGAGGATATTATTCTATATCTGATATTATTTGAGCGCAAAGCTAATATCATATCCGAACGAAAAAAAATTGTGTCACTTATCTCTTGGGTTTAATCCCGCCAGAAATAACATAATTATTTCTTCAAGCGTTCGAAAAAAAGATCATGATCATATTAAGACATTATTACTGAAGAGATTCAAATTAACTACAAAGCACTTTAAGTTATCGTTTGTCACTCACTAGAAAAGTGTTTGAAAAATGAAGCATGACTTTTACCAAGAAATTCAATTCTTTTTTGATAGATTGGTCGAGTTACTAAGATATCAAAGCCTTTGACTATTTACGATATCTGATAATAGCAGATCAAGAGAAGAAAAGATTCTCACATACAACGAATTCAAAGTATATCACTTAGACGAATTGTCAAGTATCAACTCGCCAGTGGAGTTAGCAGAAAATTTTGAAGCATTTGAGGATGCCCGGAAGAAGGTAATACTAAAACCGTGCATCACACCATCTTTTCAAAAACATGAAGCTAGAGTGTCGAATAATTTGTTTAATACTGAAAGACTTGAAAATCACCACAGGAAAACTGAAAATTTCAAATCTCGAAGAAAATATTTTGAGATTCATTCGAGTATAGATTTCTAAAAAAGAATTCGTACAAAAATCTTTTAATTTTCATTCTCCAGGCTATGTGAATTATAAATGCCTTAAGTGAAGAAAGAATCGGAAATTCAAGACCATCTAAGTCTTTAGTGCAAACGTGTTCTGTCAACCCGCAGAAAGGACTACATCTAAGAAATATTATGCTTAACTATTTGAAAGCGCAGTGGTCGTGCCTTGAAACTACTAATTTCAGAATACTCCCTTTTTGTTTCTGAAATTTTTGAGGGAAAATAAATTGATAACTTATCTTTTACCTTTAAACAACACCAACAGATTTTTGAGGCACCAGTACCTCTTATCGGACTTAAAATAATTTCATTTTATTAATATAAACAATTCTAAAATTCAGAAATTATTTATCGAACATCAATATTTCTATCATAAAAATAAAAATATAGGAATACTTAAACAACCTTTGTATATTTATGCTATTTCCTGTGTGGTTGAGCGACGAAACCACTGCTTGACAAGATCATCGAGCAGTGTGAAGAACAGTCGTAAACACTCCTGGAATAAATGCAGACTGCGTTATCAGTCGTCAAACAGGAGTGTTTATTTTTTCTGGGATATAGAGAAAGGGGATCGAAATACATGCTTTAATAATTTTCACAAAAAATAAACTTGTTATTTGACATTTAAAGAAAGTTTCACTGTATTTTTTTATCCTTATTATGTACATTCCCTACTAAAGAAAAATTTCATAAATGCTTATTTATCATTCTTTCTTACGACTTATTTTGCAAAATAAAATGTAAAAATATTTTTAATACAGTTATTAAATACAAGTAATTTTAAATGAGTCATTATTTTGTCATTTATTGAAAATGCGTACGGAAAAAGATAAGTTTGTTCTTACTTCGGTAACTTTCAAAGTCCTTGACGTCGGCTGGTTTCTCAGTGCGATCAGCACACACAAATGAATGGGGAGAATAAATTTTTAATTTATGTATTATTTATTTCAAGCGTCATAGCATATTCAATTTTAAGAGTACTTCAGTCAAACTATTTTAAAAAATATATCATGTCCGTATAAGGGTTAAAGGTGTTGTTCAGACAATTTTTAAACGCTAGAAAAAATGGAAGCCTCTGATAAAAATGCCGTAAATTTTTCTTAATTCAAAAGAAAAATTCCAAAAATATTATTCAAGTTCTTTAGCAGCCTTAAAAATATAGACAATACTGAGGAGCCAAATTATTTATAAATATATACTAAATCCTAATTTCAATTGACCAAAAAATTAGTCCTCACAAAAATTCAGTTCTTCAATTCTAATTTTATTTTTATTTTTAAATAAAAAAAACCCTTTTAAATCCGAGGAGTGTAGATTGTACAGCTTCTATTCTCTTAAATAAATAATGTACCC
Source organism: Nephila pilipes (assembly GCA_019974015.1). Lineage (NCBI taxonomy): Eukaryota > Metazoa > Arthropoda > Arachnida > Araneae > Nephilidae > Nephila > Nephila pilipes. Next base: position 351,682 of record BMAW01017410.1, read on the forward strand.
GACCATCATAACTAAAGAATTTAAAATTATGCTTAATTGGAAGTTACATATCTAAAAAAGTAATTAAAAATAAAATATTAAAAATTTATAATTTAATACCTCAATATTTAATATTAAGAGTCGTATTTTGTATTTTTAAAAATTAATATGATAGTAAAAACTTTTAAATTGCACTTTTTAGCTTTGCTGAGTAATCAGCAAGCGGCGGAACCCGGCTGTGTTAAAGGATTTGATCGGATTAAAGAGGATTAACCATCCCTTAAGATAGACGTCTTTCCTCTTTTCCCAGTTTCTCTAGATTTCCTTACCGCATTTTAATATGCTAGCCGGTGTAAGAGAAAAATCAATTTAGACGGGGTGAGAGAGGAGTCTATTTATGGCTCTATCTCCTATTGAACGAACGACCTGATCAGATCGGTCATTGAGTTTTCTCTCCAATCCAGTGTAGAAAAAGTTAAGTTACACATTTTAAAGAATGGAAATAATAACTCTTAATAAGTTATATTTTTCACATAATCTCTCAATGTCTCAATGTAAAAAATGAAATGCAGTTTTTCTCTATCTCAAGAGATGACACTTAAATATCACCCTGATAATAATGAACATAATTTTTTTTCTCTTTACTCCTTTTAATATAAATTTACAATAGTATCTTTTTACTTTCTGGTCCTATTTATTAGATCATTTGTATTTATTTAATAGCGAGGAAATACACAAATCCTCTTGAAACGCAACGTCCATTCTAATGGACATTTTTATTTTAAATGCAGAGAAAAAAAAATTACAGTTTTGCATCCTAAAATCAGGCACTCCTTTATATTGAACAATCCAGGGCAACTATCTATTTAGCAAAACTTGAAATTATCTGGATGAATCCTTTTTCCACAAGCAATTGAAAATGATGGACAGAAGAAAGCAACAATTGTAGGTATGTTAGCAGTCTGAATGTAGTTTTATCATACTCTTACATATTTTTTGTATTAAAAATAGCCAATATGTAATTTTAAATGTATGAAGAATGAAATTATGTTGCAAATTTAATCTTTGATTAATTTTTTATAATAATTAAAGCTATGAACTTGTCTGTGTCCAATATCAGGGACATTGATACTTGAACACTTAATTATGCTCTCAAAACTGCATTCTAGAAAATTTTTGTTTTGGAAAAGGAATAGTAATATCATTTACTCAAATACCGTGTAAACTCGAAAATGAAAAATAAAAGGTTAAATTATACTTTTTATTTTGCTTAATAGAATATTTATGTAAATGTACCGTTTTAGAAGAAAAAATTTAACGAAATTATTGACACAGAGCACCAAATTTTAGACCGTAAGTGAGAAAGTTAGATCTCTATGATCTATTGTGTATTCTAATATTTGTAATGTGTATTTTATAATATTCATAATTCATTTTAATGTCATTGAGATAAAATAAATTTCATTAACTTATAATATTTTACTTTTTCATAGCATTTTCGAACTAAGCTCTAGCATGCATTTTTAAATTATATGTTTGAGTAACTGAATTTCGATCAGATACCAAAAAAATAATTAAGTGTTAAATAAAGAAAAAAAAAGATTTTTTTTATTAATGTAGATGCTGGTGTTGAATTTTGAATATTATAATCTAATTTTGGTTCAATTGGTTTTACATAAATATTTGGAAGTCGATGTTATTTAGATGCCGAAAAAGATGCTCAAACAATCTTGGAAACCATAATGAACAGTGACGTGTCAGTCATTGATATAAGTGATAAAGATGATGATTATGAGCCTGAACATAATAAAGTATTTAAAAGTGAAAAACTGCCAAAAAATAAAAAATTTGTTGAAGAAACATAGATTGATAGTTCCAGTGATAAGAGCTCGCGTGATGATGAGGACCCTGTCACTAGCGAAATGAAAGAAACCACCACATCACAAGTACACATTTCAACAAATAGGCATCAGTTTTGGAAGAAAACTGAAAAATAACTACACATTTTAAGCAGTTAAGGATATTGCATTTTTTTATGTGAATCTAAGAAATTCTTGGTTTCTGATGAGAGAAGATCAAAAATCAAATATAGGTTTTAAATCCCTGCGATTTTTAGAATTCAAAATGTTAATAGCCTTCTTACGCATGAAACCCTCTCTGATCACTATCACGAGCGATTAGGATGAAGAAATAATCAGTACAGAGCTAAATACACGAAAATGAAAATACGATGCAAATTGACATCCCCTCCGAATAATAAAAGTAGTAAAATTAAATCTCTTCCTAAAATGATTGAACATAAAGAATTCTGTGGAGTGCAAAAACAAATGTTGCACCAAAAAAACCAAAGTAATGTGTGTCAATTGCTATATGCAATACTGTTTATTGGCTCAAAATGATTGTTTTGCCGAAGCACATTTATAAATATCTTTTCAGCTTTGTTTATTTATCACTATTTTACATTCAAACATTGAATTTTTCTTTTACTTTCGCTTTTCTCCTTTTTTTATTTTAATTCAATTTGCCTAGCATGTTCTACATTAAATTAACCATTTATTGTAATTTTTTGTACTTAAAGCTTTAAATTTGATAAAAAAAATACTTTTGTGTTCTTTGAACTCATGTAAAAAAACATTAAATGAACATAATTTTACCTTTTTATTAATTAGAATTATTTGCCTGTATGTCATTCATAGTATATCAATAACACATGCTTCACAAAACTAAGACTCAATGTCCATTATAACGAACCGGCCAAAAATTGTATTTTCTTAATTTTTTTTTAAAAAATGTGTGTATACTTGTTTTGTATTACTTTTTAGATGATTTCTCTCAAATTAGGGGGGAATTGCTCAAAAAAGAAGCTCTTAAGTCTCAAGAGGATATAAAGCGGAATAAGTAAGGAAGACTGTTGTGTCTAATCATCTATTTCTTAATGGGGGTTTTTTCTTCTACTCACATTGTAACTATGTCTACCTCAAAACTTTAAAACCTTTTTTCTCACATTTTAAAGCACTCAATTGAGTTGAAATTTTCTATACACAATTATTTTGGATGACAATATCAATAGTGGTAGAGCGTTCGCTTTGAGTGTGAGAGGCCCTGAGTTCGATCCCCAGCTTCTCCAAAGACGATTTCTTACTTTCTTAATGGGTTTTCTTCTACTCACATTATAGCTACACGACTGGTTCAAAAAAAAATCTCATATCTTAAAGCGCACAATTGAGATGAAATTTTCTACTCATGATTATTTTAGATGACAAAACGATAATTAATTATAATTAATAAAAATTAATTGACTAAAAATAGTTATTTAAAGAATTAAGTTTTACACATAATTCCTATTGTTTACAGCGTGAAACGGTTGAATATTGAAACAAGTAAATTAAACTATCGGCTCGTAACATTTTAAGGTATAAAAAAAATTATGTTATACGCGCAAAGTGTGAGGTTTGAAAGAAAACCCATATTTAAAAAATTCGTTTTTTACCGGTGTTATTTAAAGTAGTTTTATCACCATTTTAAGTAACTTCCAAAGCTTTAAAATGGAAGTTTATAAAAAAAACCCTGAAAATTCGAAGGAAAAAAATGTGTAAATTTAACTAAACTTTGTCTATGTCGTACTCTTTCCAATATATTTTATTGCAACCTAATAAATAACTATACAGAAATAAAGAATTTAGAAATAAATTAAAAATTTCATTAGATTAATAAAACTTTCAAGTATTAAAGATTGATCGAATTCGGATTCGATGGAAAGATCATTTGCTAAAAAGTATGTGTGCACATTTTTATCCATTTATATCCTGCAGTATTCGCTGTAGGTAAATACAAAAAGCAAAGCCCCTTCTCTATCTTTACGTTTTGAATCTAATTATTACTTTTTCGACCAATTTCCATTTTTTTCCCTTTTCCTATTTTTTCCAAATATCCATCTTTTTTATTGGTCAACCGATAAGAATTTTTGAATCATTCCTTACGCTTACTCTTGTTCAATCACACGAGTTTGAGTTATGTAAATATAATTAAAAATTTTAAGAAAATTATATAAACAACTAATAATGAAGAACAAAATATAAATATGTTAATAAACCAACAAAACACGTTTTATTTACGAAAAATTATTAAAAAATCTGGTACTGAAGAATAAAATTTTAAAATAATGATAATAATAATAAAACAGTAAAACATTATTTATTTACATCTGCTACATTTTCTAAAAATGTCCACTATAAAGTAAATACCAACAAAAGGAATGTAAATGACTAAACACAAAATGAATATTAAAATAAACGTGAGTCCCACGGATATCCATAAGTCAGATTCCATTTCTGAAAAATTAAAAGAAAAAGGACATTAAAAGAACAACAATAATTAACGGCCAAGATATTTTTTTTAAGAAAATTAATTTGAAATGAAAGAACATTTACATATATCAAAATAAGTGAAAAAGAAAATAAATTTCGTTGTGCTACTGTGAGGGAGAGATTATGGGAAATTATAGCAAAACAGACAATAGTAAGAAATAGTAAGATGAGCTATCTCAAAGATATTCTTAGGCTTCCGTCTATCCACCATCTTGATTTCGTGTACGCAATGTTAATCCTATGGAATTCCTACTGCCGTCCCCAATTTTTTATTATTTTGTCTATTTGAAAGGGGGGGGACATTCGAAAGAGTAAAGAATAATAAAGGTCTCTACAGAATTATATCCCCCCCCCGATTGAAAATACTTTAGAATATTTTTTCAGAGACCCGAAAACCCGCAAATGGATTATTAAAATAAGGGTAAAAATATTTATGAAAATAGGAGGGAAAATGTAATCACGCAAAAAACATTTATTATTTTTTTATCTTTCGGACACACTTTCTTTTCGTTGAAATAGATAAAAAAGTAATAATAATTTGAGAACGTAGTGGAAATTCCATAGGATTAATATTATGTACACAAAATTAAATGGCTGGTAGATGGAATCCATTTTATTCACCCCTGTTTTAAAGTTAGATCTGAACTTTTGTCTTAAGAATGAATTTTATTTTTATATACCTCTCCATTCATTTAGTTAAAGTTACACAAGAGCAAGCATGGACTACATATGTCCCTACGGGTCGAATCTGGCACACGTCATGATTTTGCATGGCTATCGATGACTTTTGAAAATATAGAATTTTGCCATGTTTTTTTGAAAATGTAGAAACTGGTTTTTTTTTTTTTCTTCTTTAGTTGATGTTGGTGTCAAACTAGCACCGTCATCATCGCGAATGGAATAAATCGAGCTACAAGAGAGCCTGAAGACAAAAGGCAAGTGCCCATTAATGAACTTTTACGAAAACTATTTTCCACATGATAAGTTTCCATAGTTGACAGCCCATAAAAAATGACGCTATTCGGAAGCTCCTATAAATGGAGCTTAAAGTTCCATTTGTCCCATGACCCATATTTCTTCAAGGATAAATTTCGTGAAATTCAAAAGACAAAGACGTGAATTACTGATGCGCACCTAAAAAACACGTTAATGATTTCAACGTCTGCGATATCCCTACAAAAGTAGTCAACACACCGATCTCTCAATCAACCATAAAGTAGCTATCATCGTATTAAAAAGCTTTTCTTTTATTTAAATATATATATATATATATATATATATATATATATATATATATATATTGAATTTTATATTTTTATAGATTTTTAGATAGAGGTTTATATGAGATGATAGAGAGATTAGTGACCTCAGGGGCACGTCTGACTGCGAGCACTGCCAATCCAGGTGTCTTCGGTTTGGGTAGCTGGTCATTTGTCAATTTAACCCTTCATCCGAAGTCAATAAATGAGTACCAAATTTACTGGGAATTTAATTGGGGTTCCAACATCAGGCAAACCACTCGACCTGAATACTCCGTAGTTATTAGCACCTCATGCACGAAACGGGGATGGGCACCATCTGATGAGACATCTTAGGCTAAGGCAGATTATTATTTAAATGGGATATTTTTATGTTTTCATACATATACAAATCCTAAAGTTTTCCAGCCCGAATAATATCTCTAATTTTTAATTCGGTACCATAGTCCTGTCAAAGTTGTCCTTGCCTACCCTGGAGTAATAACGTGAACTCGAGCTTTCGGGTCGTGTGTGGATGGGCAGCACAGACATTCGTAGACTCGAATATCTTTGCTGCCCATCGTAGCTCAGCGATTGTTTTACCGAACATATTTTTTTTTGAAAATTAAGCTTATTACTGGCGAAATCAGGCATCAAACACATGCACAAAAACTTTTACGATAAAATTTTGAAAATTCTTGGGTGAACATTTTGTCATTGATTAAAACAACAGCCCTCTTTGTGGCTAAGAAGGTTCAAAGTTAGTGAGAAGTGAATTGGTACTATTTATAACTTTTCTACTGACTGGGACTAGATTAGTTAGAAATAGTCAAGTGTCTATTCGTTATATCATCTAACTCTGTTACCACGTGGTAGTCGGGGCTCATGATTATTACGCTTATTGTTAAGTAAAACATAAGTATTAATATAAAATGAGTTAAAAATCAATCAGAGAGAGACATTTGTCAAGATGGATATTTTTCGCTGTCCTAATCCCCTTTTATTTCCTTTTCCTTTTTCATTCCTTTATTTCGCTATCAACAAATTGACGAATTTTGTCCTATTTTCTTAATAATTCACTTACAGGTAGAGTAAGTTCTATGACAATTTCGTCTTATCTTACCCCGTTTGGAAATCGTTTGATAATGGGCTCATTCCTTCGATGTATAAGCATTTTTCTGGCGTTTTTACTCTTTTGACTTTATTTTTAATTACGGAAATCACTCATGCGAGAAAGTTCATTATAACTCTTAAAATATGACCAATACAAGTACAAAAAAATAATCCAAAGTGGAACATTTCGCTTTCCCAGAAATGGTGATTCATATGAATAAAATATAAACAAAAAAGGAATCCTGTCTAACTGCCATTTTGATTTCGCAAATGTAGTGTTAATCCTGTGGAATTTCTAATACCGTCGACAAATGTATACTATTTTATGAATTTGAATGTAAAAAAGTGTATCCGAAAGAGCAAAAAATAATGGAGGTTTGTATGGAATAACTTTTTCTTCCCTGTTTCTGAAAATATTTTAAAATATTTCTTAAAGACCAGAAAACCCGCAAACGAATCATTGAAATAGGGGTTAAAATATTTTTAAAAATTGGAGGGGAAATGTAATTCCGCAGAAACCTTCATTACCTTTTTTTTCTTCCGGATGCACCTTTTTTTCGCATTCAAATCGTTAAAATAGTATAGATTTGAGGACTGTAGTAAACTTTTCATAAAATTAAGTTACGTTCACGAAATCAAAACCCGTCAGTAGACGAAAGTTTTATCGTCTGCTTTTAGAAGGAAGTCGTGACGTCCTCCGATATCTAAATTTCATAAAAAGAAAAATAAGAGTTATGAGACACCACGATATATGGGAGTGATATCATAATCAATGGCTTATCGAGGGATCCATAGTAAAACCCCGTATGAAGCAGACTCACGTGTTACTCAAACACGTGTAAACGGTGTCCATCCGACTCCATCCGGTACTTACCAGCCATTTCTCCGCTAATGCTTTCTTGGTGTTCTCTTCACATTAGATATTTAGGTTTCAGCACAGAAAACAAGAAAAACACGTTTATTTTAATTATCCTAATTAATATGAGCTGTTATTCTGACTGGTAAACTAATGTTTAAGCCAAATTTCATTTTTATGAAATTTTTTTACTATCTTGTGTTGACAATTACTCATCTAATTTAGGCTATTGTATTCAGTATATTTTTATTGAGCCTATCGAAACTAGTTAGTAGAAAAACTAATCGAAAAACAGCTGACGAATACGAGTATTTCAAAGAAAATTGGAAAATATTTGATGCGATATGAAAGATAAAACAATATGCTTAACACTTGTACGTAATGATGCTGTGACGTAGTATACCTAAGTTATATAACATGAATGTCACCATAAAGCAACGCAAGCGATATGATACAAATCATAAGTAACAGTACTCCGGATACGAAAATAAATTAACAAAAGAATAATATCTACTCCTTTAACTATGTATATTGTAGTTTACTCGTTAAAGTTATCCAGGAATGGATAGGAGTTCGTATCCCTTGTACTAGTTGTGCAGTTCGCATTCCCTCTTCATTTTAAACCATGATCAGATGACGACAGATGAAATGTTTATTTTTACACTTATCCATCACTGTAATAGTTAATATACTAGGCATTTTATAACTAGAACTAAGTTTAATCTTCGTATTTAAATTCGAGAGGGGTTCAAAGACTCTCTAAAGAATCCAAGAGATGATACTTATAGCGTTGAAAATTGTTCGTTTAAATGTGCGTCAAGACTCTTTAGATAGCTGTCTAAGTCTCAGTTACTCTTATTCCTGATCACAATGCCTTTCACACTCAATAATTCTCGCCCATAGCTTTTCCGGCCAATGAGACCATCTTCGCCTTTATTTGGAATAAATTCAATGGAATCAACCAACGTTTTGATTTTTGCTTAATTTCTAGTGTTTAACGATGAATCTAGGTTTCACCGACAATGACAACTCGACGCATCTGCAATTAAATTTGGATTGGGTAGCAAATGACTACCAAATCAAAAATAACCCTTCATTGTTATGATGCTTGAATGTCCTCTTCATCATCGTTATGAAGAGGAACATTCTGAATGATATTTGCAGAGAAGGTCACTTTTTCAGTTATTACTGCAATTGATATACACCCCCTCCCTGTTGTATTCAGTTTTACTTTGAACAGTTTTCCCTTGACGTCATCAGCTGTCTGGAGTTAAGAGAGCTAGTTAGTTTATCTGACGCGTGTGCCATAGTCGGTATATCATTAGTTGTGATTTATGTGCGGCTGTCTAAGACAAACAGAGGCAAGCTTTTGCGTAAGGGGTACATGCAATAAATAGTTCTAAGCTGCGCTGCCACCTAGTATTGAAGTCCTGGATCATCACTTCGGTGACTGTCGAGTTTTCTACTCCGGGAAGAGAATTGACCTTAAGTGCAGGCGGCGTTTCGAACTCTCGATGTTTGGATCCGAAGAAAACTGGTCCGGTTCCTTTTAGCGTTGCTCTTAGCAACTAGATCAAAAAGGATTCCCCTCGGGCTATTTATTGAGGCGATTTCAACTTTTGTCGTCATTGTCGAAGAAAGCCGTCGCACATTTAACGGTGTGAACAGTTTTCTCTTGTGGTTTTCTCTTATTTCGAGCGCATTATTTCCTCGTCTATGCAACAAAGTGTGTCACAAGTCTGTTTAATGAGCATGTGGATAAATTGAACAAATGCATTCTTGCCCTCAGTCACTAGACCTTAACGTCAATGGACCATTATAAGAATTTTAAAGGGTGAATGAGAGAGAGAGAAGACGATATCCTCCTCTTTCATCCCTAGCAGAGTCTGTAGAATATTTTACAGGAGGTATGGTATAATATACCGAACTCTTACGTGAAACATGTATAGCCATCTATTCCACATCGAAACGTTGTGCCACTCATATTGCTCAAAGTTCACTGGTGCCATTTTTATAAAAATAATAATTTTATAACTTTTTTTGTATTTATTTATAATGTATTTATTGTTTTGTCTACCAACTTCATTCATACGAATCAGACCACGAATAAACAAAAATTCGATTGAGTTTTTTAGTTACAAAGCTTGTAACAGTCGTAACTAAATAACTACTTAAGAAAATCTTCTGTGATTATATAAATAATTACTTAATTAGTGGGAAAACTATTTTTAAGGAATAAATAACTACAATTAATCTTTCAATATATAATTTCAAGCTAACTATGTCCTAATTACACGCGTCCGCATTGGAAATTTTTCACATGAACAATTCACAAAGCAAAAAGATTTAAATGGAGAGAAAACAATATTACAAACAAATGTATGAACAATCTTTTAGATTCTGTAAAAATATATTTTTCGTTCTTTAGGCAATTTTGAAGCATTTCAGAATCGTTCTTTAAGTTTTTATCATATTTCAAAGAATTTTATGTTTACTTTTCTTGCATTTTTGAGCTGCGTTTTGAAAAAATGTGGGCTTTTGTATAACTCTTAAACATTTTAAGTTACTGCAACTAATCTGCATAAGGTGAATTAAAATCATCACAAAGAATGTTTTCAAGAAAATAACGAAATACATTTAAAAGTGAGGAATTCAATCGTGATGAGAATGAAATTCATAAATAATAATACTATACTTACTGTTTATAAAGTATCCAGCATAATACATGACAAATTCCTGAGCCTTTCTGAAATAACCATGAAATGTTCCTTCTTCACCTGGTTCTGTACCTTCACCTGTGTCAAAATAAATAAGCAAACTTCTGACGCTCCATTTTACTTAGAGAAGTAATTTAAGCTATTTTTTTCATTCAATCAAAATTAGTAATAGTAAAAATGTGAAAGATGCGTATTTAAGCTTTTTTCTTTATCAGTAACTTAAGCTATTTTTTTTCATTCAATCAAAATTAGTAATAGTAAAAATGTGAAAAATGCGTATTTAAGCTTTTTTCAGTATCAGCTCAGGACAGACAAATAAATTATTGATTCGTTAAACGAAAATAAATCACGAATGTAAGACAGATAGGGAGTAAAATTCTGAATACGATTACCTGCAACAGGCAGAGAATTCTCGTCGATATCCGAAGCACCTCGGCAGCCAATTTATACATCACACAAGTGATTGAACCGATTCTGCTTTCATTCTTAACTACTACTCGTATTTTAGGGGGTATTTTCCAACAGGATAGCGTTCTTCCCCATACCGCTGATGTCACCCAACATGCTCTATATAGTATTGACATGTCTCTCTGCCCTGCGAGATCAGCATCTTTTTCTCCTATCTAGCATAGATGGAACATTATTGGGCGACAAATGCATCCTCATCCACATTCAGCACAGAATGTTTTTAATTTAACTGACCGAGTACAAAAAGCCTAGAACTGTATTCCACAACATAATATTCGGCACATGTTCGAAGTAATACATGCATATTTGCATGCTTGCATTCAAAACTACTGCAACTGTAGAGATTATTAATGTACCACCATTTTACATTTGAAAGGCCTTTTTGGCATATACTTTAAACCTGTGACCTTTTAACTCCAATCGAATAAATATATTACTCAAACAAATACTTTGCTAAATTTTATGAAATTTTTTTTGGTATTCAGATCTTATACACACATGTGTGTGCGTGTGTGTAAGCAAAAAGCAGCAGTAAAATAAGCAAAGTATAATAAAACGAAAAAGAAATAAAAATATTTTAAGACTTTCGAGTTAAATACAGTAATCAATGTATTTAACAATTATTAAAGGACATTTATTTTATGTATGTATTATTATGTATTTACCTATTATTAAAGGG